>OZ020164.1:2916675-3271486 GCA_963971145.1 Sussaba pulchella
AGAGAAATATACCCAAATGTATCTTTCGAATGATCCGAGAAAGCAAAGTTGATTTTTTTCACAATTTCACCCTCCAAATAACATTACACCTTGTAAATTAAATTCTTCCCCCGGAAAAGATTTTTCTTATTTTTTTTTACAAGCTTACCGCCTCAAAGGGATGCACAATTAATTCCCTCAATGTGATTGAACTATACGCGTCGTCCAGTTTTAGCTGCAAGCTCCGAGTACAGATGCGACTATATTCAACTGAAATTGCATTGCAACGTCGTCGTCCGTTTTACCGAAACGCCTGACGATGCTCGTCAAGCTCCGGCAGAGCTTTTCCGAGCGACGCCAATCGTCATCCGGCACAACAAGCGACTTATTGCTTCCACCTTGTTTCGGCAACGCTCACGAAGCGCCCTTTAACGAAAGCAAACCGGGCTTCTGGGTTTCTGTGTGCTTCCATTGATTTTCTAACGATTTGAATTTCCAAACTGGTCCAACGTCGCGACGAACTGACAGGTATATTGCGAGAGAGTACACCGGAGGAAAAGCTCTCGCTACGAAGCCTCGGGGAGTCCCTCGCGCTTACCCGTGACTCTTCCCTACTAACCAAAGGACCTCGTTTCAGACAAACACACACACACACAGTCTCTTCCGAGAATTACAAGCTCTGGGTATGCTTCGCTCCCTAAAGTACACTGAAACGAGGAGGGTCGTGCAACGGGTGGCTTTATTATTCACAGAATCGATGATCGGATGAAGAATTATTGAGAAATATCAATTTCAGCGTCTATATTCCGTTTAAAAACATACAAATTCTAGTGGTAGTTGATTATTTTGAAAAAAACATTAATTTCAACGGTTATTTATTGTTTTTCAAGAATGTCAATCACACCGGTGATTCATTATGTTGACAAGTACAAATTTCAGAGGCAATTAACTGTTGAAAAAATAGAATACAACAATAATTTATGTGTGAATTTTTTGAATATCAATTTATTATTTTCATAGAATATCGAATCGAGCTGTAGTTTGTTTTTTTTTTTTCAAAAATAACAATTCCAGTGGTAATTAATTATTTTTTAAGCACCAGTTGGTTTGGGTCGTGAACAATTCTTGTAAGGGATGGGATACTTATGCGCAACCATTCGTAACATCGCGTGCCACGTGTTTCAATTACTAATTAATGTAATTACCCTATTATTAACGACTCAGTGTGAGTGTAACAGCTTGCAAGATATACACGTGAAACCGCGTGTATCGAATATTGAATAGCACGGAGCAGTAGGGAAAAGTGGCTACGTAACGAACATGAGCGTCTACTCGAGCTTGATAATTGAGGTGAAAGTTCGAGTAACCTGTTGGGACTAATTGCAATAGCAACATATAAGAAGATCCAAGATTTTTACAATGAAACTCGATCGGAAATTGATGAATTGAAAAGACTCGAAAATCGTAATCGAGAAATAATTATTGAAATTAAATTATTGATAATAGTAAGTAACCGTTATTATTAATAATCAATAACGATAATTAAATATTACGATAAGTCGTGAAAAATAGTACGATGGAGACAATAATTTTATCACCAGTCGTGCACTTGCTATACGTCATGCTCAACATTTACGTTCGTGTAAAATATTTTCCGAGTGCAACGTATCTCTATTTCAAAGTGCAGGTACTCAAGTTTATTCGTCGGGAATGTCGTCTCACGTTAAGCGTTTCGTTGACTGTAAGAGGTTGCGAGTCCTTGCACTACTTGTTTCTTAATAAAATACTTGTCAGCCAAGCCTGAAGACGGAGGACAAACGTACGACCTAAAATTTAACGCGATTGAGAAATTGATGCACGCAAAATTCTAAGATTGAACATGGACTGACGAAACCAACCGAAACCAATTATCCGATATTTATTATTCCTTTCCAACATGATAATAATAATATTAATAATAGTAATAAACGTAATAATTTTATGGTAAAAAGTGGACTTCGCAATTATTCTTTGTTTATATCTGTTATTATTATTATTTTAATTTATTCGTACTATTTTTTCTTCGTACGTTTGTGTAGCCTACGTAAAATATATTCTAATCCAGCGTTTGTTCTTCCTAATACCAATTTGCAAACGTGACCGGTCGAAATTCATTTTTCAAAAAACTGCGATAAAAGTAAAACTCACGGGAAAAAATCGTATAACAAGAATTAAATTTGAAAAAAAAATCATCAACCGTCCGAGAAAGAGGATCGTAACGTGGATGACAGAATGAACTTTTAATTAGAACTTTTAATTAGATCAGCACAGGCGTTGAAGTTCGAGAGTTCACTGCTATTGCGGTAATCGAATGAAAAACTTCTTTCTTCTTTCTTTCACCGAAGGATCAAGAGAATTTCAAGTGTTTTTCAAATCCATCACTCGTTACACCGAAGCACTTCAATGACAATGGAAACTTTTTTTTTTTCATTCATACCTACGCGACGTTGGTGGAAAAATTGAAACGTTCATCGAAAGTTAATGAATGTTTTATTTGAAAAATAAAACCGCGGTCGTGTCGATCGACTGGTTTCCGGACGGACGAACCTGGACGTTGAAGCGTATTCGTCGGGGCATCGTTCTTGTCCGACGAGTGGAAACGGAGAGCGAGAGAAACGTCGGTGGAATGAGAGAGAGAAAAATAAACGTCAAATCGAGCGGAAACACTTGTATCCATGCCCGTTGGATTTCGCGTCAACGCGTACGTGGGCGAGCCCATATACTCGACGACGAATCGTCGACGGTTCGTCGCGCTTCGTCGATAGCAGATATCCGTGCGAAGAGATTTTTTTTTGTCCGAGCTCGAGGTTTTCGGGATGAATCAAAGGACCTTTCGCATGCAGATGGGGTTGGAGTTTTGCATCCGCGTGGGGGACTCGACGGCCTCCGGGAATTTACCATAGACTCGATAAAGGCGTGGAACGTGTATAAACACCTTTGTCGGTTATATATTCTTTTCGGAGAGCTGAGAAAATTTTATTTGGAATGTGTCAGGTCCAAGTTCTGTCTAAAAACCGGTGAAATAAATAACAATGCAAAAATTTGATGATATATGTCTTATATATGGGTAGAACTTTTTCTTCTGCAAGATATTTGGAAGTATGTTAAGACATTCAATTCAAATGATCGATAGCTAATGACGAGGGAAAAATAATTCATAAATTTTAACGACGATTGTCGAATTATTGAGAATAATCATAATTCACGTCGGTGACGCATCAACAAGTGATGAGAGAAAAATATTTAATGAAACAAAAGGAATTAATGAAACAAATGAATTTATGAATAATGAGAAATTATGCAATTATGGAATTATCGGATTATTATAATTATGAATCATGAATTTGGAAAAAAAATACGTTCATTAATTCATTAATCTACGCTCCTGTAACTTTTACCATATATGTATTGGATTCTTTGAGAAAGAATCATTCAATATATTTGCCTCAATCTGGCCAATATAATTGCCGAAAAGTATAAAGATTGCTTGTATTTTGTATACGACACTTCCTTGTGTGTTTCTTGCACATTCTGTACAAGAAGATTTGTTTTTTTTTTTTTTAATTCAATTGAGACCCCGTCGAAATCAAAATTCAAAAATCCCCAAATGACAACCACCCTAATATAAGTATACAATACGGTACGAGAGACAAGACCATAGTCGCGGACGTCGGGACGTCCCAATGCGCAAGGGCGTTGGCGCTGACGACGAAAACGTACGGAAAGCGCCGTACGGGGGTGGTTAAAAGCAGGGTGGTGGAATGACGGGATGGTGGGGGTGGCGAAGTTGCCGGAAGGGTGGGAAAAACGAAGAAGCGAGTATCTCCCGGTGGTTCAGTCCGCGCCCCGACACGCAATCGCACGCACAACGTGCCGGTTTATCGTTTGATTACAACAAAAAAAATCTACAACGCATCTTTTCGATAAACAAAAAAATTTAAAAAAAAAAACGAAAACGATATCTTCGAAGATGCATTTCTCAATGAAATTATAATCTTAAGTTCCAGGTCGGGTCCGAAAAGCGAAAAAAAAAAAAATCTATCATTCCGTCGTGCGTTTTGAATTTGAAACGCGCGTTATTTCGCGCAAGTGAAATCGTGTGACAGACCGGAAGCTACATCCGTCGCTACGCGTTTTCCGCTCGTCCAAGGACTCGTCTGTTAGTTCGTCACACGAGGATGTAAACTCACGAGTAAGTTACAATGTCATTCCTCGACCCATCATTCCCTCCGCGTTTCCAAAACTTATCAAAAGAATCGTCCGAAACTTTGGGTTCGAGCTTGAATTCATAAACAAAAAAAAAAAACAAAAGAAAAACTCGGCGGGAAACTAATCGCAAACTTGTTTCCTCATCTTATCATCCCGCCGCGTGGGTTGCGACGTAACAGCCCTAGCAGCAGCAGCACCAACAGCTTCGATATCCCCTGCGGAAATTCTTGCAAGCAAATTCTTGACGAAAACTTCGGCAAAGTTCAATTGGACCTAATGGAATTCTCGCATGCTTCCTCTGTGTTTAACTCGTGCGTCGCGCAATCGACTTAATTAACATGAGTAGGTCGCGCCATTTCGTTGGTGCAATTATCGACGAATTAGCGCGGGAATTCGACTGTGAATTCGCAGTGCGTTTCGAGGGGGTTCATGCCTGAAATAAACTTCGTCAAAAATGACTTCGTCGAAAAAATCACGTCAGAACAACTCCGCTCAAAGAGAGAACGTGATTTATAAGAAAATCCGGACGAAAATATTCTTAACGCGAGGAATTAATAACAGGGAAAACATTTTTATCACAAATAATTTCTTTGCAAGAAAAATTCATCGACATTGATGCCAGCAACCTGAAAATTGTTAACAATTTTGAGGAAGTCAACGACAATACAGTGATAATCTTTGGTATAGAAATTTAATAACATGCTTAAGCTGAAGTCTAAACTTGAACCTGAAAATTTTAAACCTAAACTCAAACTTATACCAAAAGAATCTAAAGGAGGAACTTCAATACAGTTTTTAGATTCGAAGCGTCTACTTTGACAGGAAATATGTTCAACCATATTTTTCTTTACCAAGTGCTTTCCACCAGCTTTTTTTCTACGCAAGTTTCTCAAATGTCCTCCTGGGTATCGCAAATAATCGAAGCGTGTGGGGGTTTGTGAGACATCCGCAAAAACAAGACGAAAATTCGCGGATGCGCAAATATTTAAATAACATCAAAACCATTATGCGGTGCAAAAACGAAAAAAAAAAAAATTACTCCTGAACTTTGTGTATCGCATTGACATACAGCGGGGATTACCTCTCGAACGAAGTGTCAAAAGCCATTGAGAAGCGCAGAATTTTCCACTTCGACGGAACTCGACCATCCATAACGTTTCCACGGTGCAGTGTAGCTCGCCCATCATTTTCCTGTCTCAGCCGTTATCCGACCCTCGTAATTACAACGTTCTCGCTTGATTCGACTCTCTTGTCTCTTCTCTGTGATATCTACTCCCTGTGAAGCTCAGTCACTTCGATTATTCCGAAGCTCTTATACGACTCCCCCTCCCGCAATCTCAACGATAACACCTCTCAAAGCCTCCGGAGTTGAGGCACGAAATCTCTCGAATTTCCCGTACACACGTCCTGGTCGTCGTCGTGAGGTGCTACGTGGCACGGATAAGGTTTCACGACGCTGCCATCATCACCGTTGGATCGTCATTAAAAGGTTTTGCACGGGAGAGTTTAATATATACGTTAACTTTTGGGGAATAAGTGCTTATCACGTCGGACCAACTCTGCGTTGCAGGACGACGCAGATCCGAGGGGAAAAAAAATGGATAGTATATGAGAGATGTATACAGATTTGTGTACGAAATCGGACGTAAATGATTTGTATGCATCGTGTGTATCATCTATAGACCATTGATAACATATGTATAATGATTGTGGCGATTAATCAGAACAATATTGTTATTATTAGAATATATATGATGATAATAACGATATTGTTGATATGCTTTATAACAATTATTTACTTGATAACTTATAGACAAATTTATAGATAAAAATAGAAGTATGTTGAGGACATGGCAGTCAATATATAATTTAATCTTAATTAAATTAATTTTAATAAATTAAATTAATTAATTTTTTTTTATTTTTAAATTTTTATCTTATGTATTGATATATCAACTATTGATCCAATAATTAAAATGACAAATGCTAATAATATTATTGTTATCATTATTATTTGTGTGGGAATGTCCATATAGATTATTGATTCATATGATAATTGTATGCAGACGGCGTTGAAGATATATATTAATCGTATATCAACGATGAATATGAATATCGTCGAATTTAATCGTCCATGAATTGTCTATACATTGCATAGTCGGTATACAGACTATATATCTCCGATTCCATCGGTAAAACTATATTAATAATCCCTATATACTCCGCATTTTTTTCCCACTCAGGGTATTTTTCACGAGTGAATTTTTCTCGCACAACCAAAACTCATCTCGACGCCTCGTTCCTTGAAAAAGAAATCGACATGCCAATAACCTCCAACGCAGTTAGTTCAAGTTTAATCAATTCAAAACAACAAAATACTATCAACTAAACCTCGTGCAAAATTGGAACCAATCAAAGACTCGCCAGGCGGTTTTAATTTTCGTTTTCATCTCCTCATGAATTTTTTTGGACACGTCGCCATTTTATTTCTCATGAATAAACTTTTCGTACATCATCCGAAATGTTCAAATTATATTCTGTAATTTTTTCAACCCCGTCGGACGAATAGTTTACTCACAATCGTTCTTTGAAAACAGACTGGGTGGAATCCACCCAGTGTGACGGCCGTGATGTTGTTCGGTAGGGTCAGCCTTGATCAAATACATGAAAATGACAGAATTTAATACACAACTCCACCGACAAGCTCGGTCATGGATTGGCGAAACCTTTCTCGTGTCACGCCCCGGCGACACAAGGTCGCAACCATTCGTGACACTTCGCGGTTCTTTCGCGGAAGTCTGCAAACCTCGTGCCGAGGGCGTCGTGAGGATGCGAGGGTGCCATTAGCGAGATAAACGAGACCGCGAGGGTTTCGTCCTGGCCCGAGGACATTAGTATGCCCGAGCTTAACGCCGACCGCGTTGCGTCTTCTTTAGACACACGGTTCTCTTCTTTTCACGTTCCGACCACTTCGTTCTCTCCATTATTCTTTTTTGTAACGGTAATTAGCTTTTCACTCTTTTTCGACGAATTCATCATGGCTTGCTTTATTTTTTTATTTTATTTTTATTTTTTTATTTATGGCTGGTTGTACTGACCCATATGCGTGGGAAATTATATATTTTCATTGAATTTTCGGTTTACGAGGCTGATTAATAATAATAATAATGATAAAAATGATAATAATTACTATTATTCTTATATTATAAACTTAACTTGTTAATTATAATTAAAACTCTTAACATTATTATTGGAATAATAATAATAGTAATTA
Source organism: Sussaba pulchella (assembly GCA_963971145.1). Taxonomy (NCBI): domain Eukaryota; kingdom Metazoa; phylum Arthropoda; class Insecta; order Hymenoptera; family Ichneumonidae; genus Sussaba; species Sussaba pulchella. Next base: position 2,924,177 of record OZ020164.1, read on the forward strand.
TTATTATTCCAATATAAATCATGAGAGTTTTAATTATAATCGATAAGTTAAGTTTAATTATTATTATTATCATTATCAGTTAAAAAAAAAATAATACTTTGTCGATACGATTTCATTGAGCATGTTTCGAATATTCGATTAAATTCCCGCCATTAATATCAATAAGATTTCCAGTTTCGAACTCGACAACAAATATTTGACGTATTCGTTCTACATCGATCCAATAATTTTATTTAACCACAATTCCTAGAAATACAAATGGTATTATTGTATCCACGTTGTCCATCCATTTAAAAACGTATCCCTCCAATTCTCCGATTAATTCCAGTGCGACAAGAAACAATGACAATTCGTTAAGATACCTTTGTTCTGTGTGATAACGCACTGAGTTCGCCTCGTGTGATTATGATTGATTTGATAATTTCATAATATATACATCGTCAGCACGATGAGAATGAAAATTCTGTAATTCTCTTTTACGTAATACTTTGAGGTGAGTTTGTTCTTATGGCGCTACGCAAACGCAACCGACCCACATATTTCCACGTTTCTCATTCTTCCTCCCTCACGCTTCCGGGCTGACGTATTTTATCTTTTTCTTCTTTCTTGTCTTCTTCTACTTCTTCTTTTTCTTTTTCTCCTTCTATCTTGTCTTCTTCTTTTTCTTCTTCTATTCATCCCCGTTCAGCTCTTTTACAGCCCTTCTCTCCACCACAATGAAGAAGTGTCTCATTCATTTTTCATCGGCCAAACGCAATGCGCTCGTGCGCGGATCCTCCACTCTCAACCCCCACCCCCACCCACCCCCACGCCGCGCGTTTCTACCTTTTACGGACTGCCTCGAGCCGGAAAATGAGCAGACTCACTCGCCACTCGACTCCGAGATTTTTGGAATAGCCAAGATGCACTTTGCCTCCTCACCGGATGCACTTAGGCCGACAATCGTGGGTCGAAGTGCACAGTACAATTTGTACGGAAGACGATGCAGTCGGTTATTTTCTTCGCGCAACGAATAAACGTCGAGTTTCGCGATATTTTCTTTGATCCCGTGCCAACTTCCCAATGATGACGGAAAATTTTTCAGGCACGCTGTCCTGTCCGCTATGGGATAGGACTGAAATGGGATAAAAGTCCATTTGGGTATTCAACCGTGTCTTATTGCTGCAGATCGGAATTTCAGTGGCGGATCATACTCGGCTATTTTGTAAATTGTTCGATTGCTCGTTCTGCGTTCAACGAACTGCATTCTATCGGCAATTTGAACTATCCTCTTCCAATCTAATACACCTAACTCAATTTTCAATACACTGTATACGTATATATAAATATATATAATGGAAAATATTAATATAAATCATGAAATAGTATAATATCACACAAATTTATTACTTAACAAATGGTACATTTTATCCCACTGTTTATATACATAGAAATTTATACAATATATATTCATAATATCGAAATTGTGTCTATATATAAACCGTATAATATAATTTACAATTTTTTTAAACCCATGCTTGTATTATATTATATTACTTGATCATTTATATTTATATTCTTATCGTATTCATACATATATATAATTTTTAATCCGTATTGTTAGGTATGGTACTAATTTGATCCTCCTCACGTCGACTATGACAACCATCCTCCCCTTGATAGGATACATTTTCCTCGTGCCTCGTCCTCGTTTCACGTAAAGCACGAGCTTGTCTTGACCCAGTCAGGTCGGCGGATGATCATGGGTGGAGCCTCGCAATCTCGACACTTTCGAAGTTTCAAAGACCGCGTGAAATTTCGTGGCTAACCAGCAAGATCGTTGACGAAAGAGTTTCGTCTCCCGAGCTCTTGCTCACCCTTAGAGGTACATTAAACGTGTTCGGTTGGGTTCCTCAAACATCAATTAATCAATTCATGATTCAAACGTTAATCTAGCGAATCATGTTACAAGCCAGAGTCATACGTAAGCAAAATATAAGTGTCACAAAATATAAGTTACGCGATATCAATTAATTCAAGGCTTCACTATCAAAATTATGACATATTTGATGAATGACATTATTGAAACTAAGAATTTATTTATTTTCCTGTCTATTTATAGGATTTTTCTCAGCCAGAAAGCAGTTTTTTTTTAATTTCTAGAATATTTTCGTAGCAACTGAATTTTTAAACTCGCCGTTGGTCCAGAAATCAGCGAAACCATCAAACTTTATACGACGCTGTAAACAGAGACCAGCATTATCCGGAAATAATAGGGATATTGGCCAGAGCGAGACGTTTTATGGGTGCCATGAAAATTTCACTTAGACACCAGATATATTGTGGAAAATACATCAACGCCCTCTTCGCCATTTTCATTCAATCGAAAAATCTTCAGTACCCCCGAAAGCACACTTGAACTTGCGATAATTGTCGGTTAATCGGCTCGTCCATTTAATTTTTATTGCTTTATAGTCAATATAATCGAATAAAAATGTTTTATATTTCCTCGAAACGCGGACAAAGTATTGCAAACCGATGAAAAAGTTGCAATATGTTACTCTCACTGGCGACACGTGGCTCGGTGTTCTCGCTCGGATATTTCCTATTTATTTTCTTCGACAAATTCACGTTCGTGCCGAATATATATCACGACGATATCAATTTCGAGCCACGTACGCTTCGCGTCATTCGTCGTATCCACGATGTAGATATTCAAGGCCGAACCCGTGCACGTCGCTCGACGAGTAACGCAATTCGTTCGCGTACTTTAGATCGCGTTCGCCTTCCGTCGCATCCGATTTATCGATTTTCTTTATTTTCATGCGTTTTCAAGTCGTAACTGAATATCGCGTAAATCCAGCGACGTAAGCCCGATAATAAATAGTCAATGCGGATTTTTCATTTTGTTCTGATCTTTATTTTATTTCTTGGAAGGATTTACGGGAGATCGCACGGATGGCGAAGTTTATGGGGATTGCAGGCTGTGACATGTTGATTCTATACCAGGAATCAATAACGAAAGAGGAAAAATACATTTTTTTTTCAATCCGAGGACAAAATTTCAAGTTATTTGGGGCGTTTTAATGATTTTTAAATTATTTTTTTCGCGCTACTGACTTTATTTATATTTAATAGTTCATTTTTTTCTTAGAATTTTGATTATTGAAGGGACGAACAAATAGAATGTTTATTCTAGCCGAAACATCGATTTCTGATTACAATCACAATTAAACTAGTTAAACTCGGCCTCAGTCTCGCAAAATTTTCTATTAACAAATAAATTTTTAGTCGAATACCCTGAAGATGCCGTTGGTGCATTATCAGATTCGTATAAGAGATTTCAAGAGACTCAAATTTTTGCATAATACAAAATTACTCTCAGAACCGAAGGTACATAGTTTCGAAAAAGTTCCATCGTCCGTTCCGGCTGGCTAATATCTGGGAAAGTACATCAATGAACGCCCAGCCTCCGATCTTCGGTCCACGAAGCACCGCGATTTCCTCTAATTAAATCCACCCCACCCGACTCTTTCCTGAGAACAATCTCTCCGGCTTAAAGCTCATCATCCGAGCGCATGAATTATTCATCGGTCTCGGCAAATGGGTGATTAAATCAAATCAGCGAAACGAAGACCGGTGCCTTACCAATCGATACACAATTTCCGTCGAAATAGGGTGCAACCGCAGCCTCGTCCTGATTGGGGTGGATCGAAGTTTCGGCTCGTCAAAGTTTCGACAGTGCAAAATTCCGATGGTGCAATATTTCGACGGCCGATGTATTGACCGAGTCCGGTACCGAATCCGGTCCATAACAGCGACTCGACAATGTTTCGCAGCGGCATTACATCTTAATAAATACAGAATAAATTAAATTAATAGGTTGAGGATTTAGTTGTTGTTTCAAATATTTGTTGATTAAACGGTCCATTACAAAGATATTAACCTGGTTTTTACATAGGTTCTCTAAAATTTTCTTTGCTTTTCTAGAAACATCAAATTAAAAAAATTTATTTTAATAATATATTTTAATTTTACAAAATAGAAAAATTTCTTTCAAAATACGCAGCGGCCGAAAAATCGACTTTTAGGTTATATTTTAAGTAATTATTCGAGGCTCAAAAATATATTCGGATTTGTTTCGATAAGCTGAGCCTTTTTTACATCGAAAAATTAGTGAGGACTTATTTTTTTTCATTAGAACTCATCGAGAAGTTGATGAAAAAAAATAAACATGAAAAATTCATAAAACGACCCAATTACGGCGAAAATAATCAAATCAGTCCCCTCAATTCATGACTTCTGTCTTCATCACTTTTCCACAGGTGATAATTCTATATCCTATCAGTTAGACATAAGATTTTTATCGACATAATAAAAAGATCTAATGATATCAAAAGAGGAAATTTCGATCGCTTGCAGGCTCACCTTAAAAATATCGTACGGGTCTCAGATTCCCTCACGATTTTTTTTATATACCTTTTCGGAATTTCGCTCCGTCGGAACTTTGAACATCCGCATCCAACCTGGTCCGTGAAATCCTCCGTTGTTTATTTTATTCAGATTCACGATGTAGCAGTTTACCAACGACACATCCTACGATAACAACGCACCCGGAAAGATTGTACAATACGTTCGCGAATGCGCCTTCGATAAGCCGTTGCCGATACCGTCCGCCATCGCCCAACGTATGTTACGAAGTTCTCAGGACCCGGTGGTAAATCCACGCCGCCGGCGGAATAATATTCAAGAGCCGGGAAGTCCTGGCGTAACATCCGTTGTCGTAGTCGAATCGGGAGTGAGCGAGATGGAGCGAATAGCGAGGAGTGCCTTGCATGTACCGCGTAAGACCGGTTAGTAATTTCTCAACTGTGGATCCTCCTTAGTCGGGAGTGATTGTGCGCTCCGGGGCAATTTATGTATCTATATGTTACATACATGGATACATATAATATATATCTTTAGTTTGGAGGCAAAACCGAATGAGTATATTTTTGTCAAAAAATGTAATTAAATAAGATTCTTTTGATTTGGGTTGTCAACAACGTTTTTAAACACAAAGCTGCCGAATGTTTTCTATTTAGAAATAAGTCAGTGGAATTAAAATAACCAGAAGAGCTCATTGTGTCGGAAAAATTGATTAAGTCCGACGTTTTTGTCGCGAAAAAACAAAAGACTCTGCCTGTATCGGCAATTTTGGGAAATTATGGGCTTAAGAACGATCTTTACAATTTAAACAACAAGAATCTGATTGGATCATATTTTTTTTTTAATTGACTTACTCGGTTTTGACTCCAAACCACGGATATACGTATGTAGAATTTGAGAAATCAGAACTTCCCTATTATTTTATTTAGAAAGGTTCTGCTTCAACGCATAGTGATAGAATAAAGAGTTCAGAGCATCTGGTATAAGTTTGTTATGCTGAGACCATTGAACTGTTTATTAACAATTATTAATATTGAACGAAAATATAGAAATAAAAAAAAATAGGACACACGCCAACATACTGTTTTTTTTTAACTCTATGGTCGATTAATCTAAAATCTTCGAAGAAGGTACTACTAAGTTTACGGTTGTAATGTTATTTTCATTGTACTTAAGGTTATCGACAACGTTGTGTTGTCTTCTGATAAAAAGATTAAAAGTTCTCGAAGCAACACGACGCATTATTCGGTCGATGCTCGAAAGTGATAAATAGCCTCGCTTTTGGTCCAATTATGAGATCCTCACCCATTTACGGCTTTTCACTTTACATTTTTGTTAAACACGCATTTACGGCGAAAGCAAATCTGCAACAAATATACGATCAATAAAATAACCAATTTAAAACGAATCCCAGCAATCAAATGGTAATAAATCTTCTTCATTTCGCGGTAAATATTTTTCCACCTAAAAAATCGATGCAACTTGCCTTTTCATCACCGCAGGTCGTTCCATCAGCAGCGTGAATTCCGATGGGAGCACAGCTATCACTCGTCTCACTGTTCTTGCACATGAGATCCTGGCAAATACTTTCATTCATCTGCAAACGAAAAATCCAACGCGTCAGCGATTCGAAACTACATTTCTTTCTTTCATTCTGTTTTTCGATCAACAATTACACAGCATTTCGTTCGTCCCTCGGACTCGCACTGGCCATCGCAGTCCAATATTTGTCCCGGCATTATGCGGGGCAGTGGCGACGTTATTTCCGGTTTCTCGTAAAGACATTCCGCCTGCCTGGTACTATCAAAATAGATCATTATTACACTACTAATATGGCTTAACGTGGATTATTGTTCATAGAAGATGTGTCGTCTCGTTGATTGATTTTTAACTATTGAGATCAGGGAAATAAGATGATAAATAAGATAACGAAGATAACGAAAATTTATTAGCACTCACTTGAACCGCATTTTAAAAGAATCTAGAAAACACTTGGACCAGTCAGGTAAATTTTTCGTTACGTCCGAATTATAGTTCATGACCGCACTTTCGTTTTTCGGACAAGCAGCATCGGTGCTGTCGGTTACGGACGATTGGAAGCTGTAACGATTCACGAAATCTTACGGTATATCCCAAGCTAATGGAAATCATATTGTAATTGCGTCACGCTGTTGGACGACTCACCTCATAGCGAGGAATTCGGATACTGCGCGTATTTTCAACCAACTTCCGTCGTCCGCTACCAGAACTCTTTGCGGTGGCCCGTTTATTCGTTTTTCGCACATCGAATGGTATGAAGCACCCACTGTTAATGACAATAACATTTTTAATTGTTATAACTAATTATTAGGTCCGTATGAGCCTTCGTTCAAAATAATTTGTCAATTTAATTACCTATTGTATCGACATCGGGAATTTTACTATACACCGGCTTCCTTAAATATAAAACAATATTTAAAATTAACGTTGGCAAGCTGTGGCTCTGAACTTTAGTATATGAGTGCTTACGATGTCATGACAGCAACGATATCATAACGACCGAAATGATCTGACCAATAAGATCCGTCGCTTTCCAGAAATTGGAACAGCGAGTGAAAATTAGAACTGAAATGTAATCGACCATCTTTGGCTTTTTGGAATAGAAACGGGAGCTCATCGACATGCTGCGTAATTATTAAACGGTTCATGTAATGGTATAATCAACATCTTTATTTTTTAATGCCGGCGTAATCGCCGTGACGTGTTCTAACCTTTTCTATGACTATGCCAGCGATGTTCAGTCGCATTTTTGGCCTTTCGAGTGTCCTGAAGTTCAAATCAACGCCGTTCCAGAAAGCCAGCACATGCTCCAATAGCTTGGTTAGTTTATTGCTCTTCTTCGCGTAACGTCTGGATCGAAAGATATTGTTAGTTTCTTTTGTATTCGGTATTCTTCTTCGTACAATTATTGTTTGCCAAGGAGGCAAATCTTTTTTTTCTACTAACTGGTAAATTCCGTGATCGACGATGACGAGGATCTTCGGGTAGATGGTGCTGAGAGACACGCATTTCATGGGCGAATTTAGGTTCCAACCCCAGCTCTCGGATTCTGGGCACTGAGGAGAAACGAAAATCAATTATCGGGACTACGTTCATTTTTTGACTACTGAATTTATCTAATTCGCCCATATTATAAACCTCATCATCGATGTCGATTCTCCCATCGCCGGACTCCTTGAAAATGGTGGATTCTCTTTTCAAATCGGCCATTGCCTACGATTCAACGAAATTGCAGATTTAAATCAATCGTTCAATCAATCAATCGTCAATTAAGAATTTATTATTTAGGTTTTTTCGAATTTCCGAGCAGCGAAAACTTACATTTTCCTGCCGGATGAGGGTATGGCCAAGTACGGAATTTTTGGGAGACCTGAAGAAAAATACTGGCGTGTTAGTTCCAGCCAGAACATCGTCAGATGGAGTCAAGCGGAGATCGACGCCACAGTGAGAAGGTTCGAGGGAAAGCGCAGTTGCCAGGCCCAGAAGTACGCAGCCGAGTATTGCAATTGACTCTGTAAAAGATATTAAAAAAACCACTATGACAACAGATTTCATTATCCGTATTGGATTGTATCGCACTCACTCGGTTATCCAACTTACTTCTCATAATTTTAACACGTTAAACTTGATTATAAAATATTCGGTCTGATAATTGCTCTCGTTTGAGTTCTGAAAATTAAATGACAATATTTTCCTCCGATCCAATTGTGCTAATTTGATGTATTCCGATTCATTTTTACCGAACGTCTTTGTCCAATCCGAATACCTCTACTAGTCTTCACCAAAATTATCAGCAACGCCTCAAAATAATCTGTAACATCTGAAAAGTATATTCGGTCACTATCACAATCTCCATTTTGGAACAGTTCTTATCTTTCATTATTACACTTCAGAAATTTCCAAACCTGAACCAATCTCGCAACGTTTGTTCAACGGGAATTTTTTTATTCAAACGAAAAGACTAGTGCCAACGTTTCCAACAGAATTGAGGACACCGCTAGAAAACGCTGAATTTATACCCCAAAGGCTTGCTGATAACGAACGAAACTACTTCTCGCAAACTCGAAATTTCCCCACTTCAGGAATTTTTTCTATGGCAAGAGCGAAACAAATCGTTCTGAGATTAAAGACAACTATGAAAATTGAAAAAAAAAACCCCCCAGTTCTTGATGTCGATACGGAATTCAGTCAAAAAATAATTCTTAGAATATTGAATAATTTTTATTAAACCGACATTACGTGAAAGTTGAACAAATTGAATTATTATAAATATTATATATATAACTAATCGTAACTGTACCGTATTGTTATAGTAATTTTCACTCGAATTAATATTTTTCTTTTGTTAAACCACTGCGACGCGTTTCTGATCAAACGAAATTGTCGAAAGTATTTGTCGATTTTATCTTTTCATATTTATGCCTATCTTCGATAATTTTTTATTTCGCTTCTTTCGCTCGGCGCCGATCGTCAGACTATGATGGAATACACGTCGTGGTTTCGCAATCAAGGCCGTGAATCCAATGTGATAAGAATATAAATAAGCACAGGTGTTTCCACAGATGTTACGACAACACTAATATATTCAAAGGCAGAGCTGCGGATTAATTTTCACTTGAAAAACTCACGATGAAGATAAAGAACGAACTGTTTTCGCTATTCAATAAAAAAAACCTGGGCTTCTCCATAACTCTTGGTATGAAAAAAGAAAAAGAGATTCTTCACACAGCCTAATATATGAATATCAGAGTGATTGTTAAATGGGTCAGTTAGAAATTTCAATTGCGACGTTTCAATCGATCAAATAAAAAAAATTTACCAACCTTCAGTTTCTCCCCATCTCGGCAACTTGTCATTTTTTGGTTTCCTTTTCCCCAGTCAGCTACACGATAACCTAAAAATAAATGAGCTCAGCTAGACCCCATAAAGTTCGCAAGCTCCAAAAAAAAACAAAAAACCCTAAAATAAAATAAACAATTTCAAGACAATAACTACAACGGATTAATATCCTCGTCCGCACGCGCCAGACTCCGCGAGGTCGTAGAACTCGCCGTTGAATTGATCACAAAGTACGATCATCCCGGCGCGAACGTCACACTCGGAGCTCGACGGGTTCACAAACCGTTTTGACACCCGGTTAAACCCCGAAGAGTAAGAGCGAGAGAAAGATAGACGGACCGAGAGAGAGAGAGAGCGGGAAAAAGCAGCGATAGCCAGGACAGACATCCTCGTCTTTTCTCGTGAATATTCCGCCGGCTAAATGTCCGGGTCTTTACCGCCGTTGCATAATTCAATAGTGTCGGCAAGGGTTCCCAGGTTTCGCTTGGCGCAACGCCGTGCGTCTCGGTCACGGTTCGGCCTTTGCCTCTATTTCAATTAATGCCACACAGTCTGCAACCCGACGAGCTGCCAGCCAGTGCGACCGGTTTAGGGTGTGAGTCCTATTACGAACCCCTTGGTGCACTTTTTTCTAACTTCCCCGACCTCCGCCCCGCCCTCCGACCCTTAGGAAACTCTCACCAGCCCCGTCCGAGCACACCCCGAGCGATCCTCGGCCTTTGCACCCTCTCTTCGTCATCCCGCCTTATAACCCGACATCGACTCCGGTCATCCAGCCCGGTATATCGTTATAATTTGCATGAAAATCCGACGCCCGCGCGCTCGTTACGCCCGAGCGATGAACTGATCGACGAGCCTCCGGCTTCGTGACTGCGCCATCGCCGATCGCACTGCATATATATCTTCGTCCCTCGGTTCATCGGGCTCGCCAAAAACCATTTGTAACGGCGAAACAGGCCCCGCTGTACGGCACACCGCAACGTTCATCGTTTTGATGCATAGTAAAATGTTCATTGATCGTCTCGTTTATTACGTTTCAACGTGTTTCGTCATAGGCCGCATCCGGGCCCGCTTGTAGGATGGAAATCGATACACCGCGAGCGATGTCCTCAGGCTCGATCCAAACGTACGCCGCAACGATGATCTCGTTTCGCGTATTTGCGCATACGCTTGGGAATTTATTCGCAACGAACACTATAGTTTCTATAGCCATTTTTATGTCCTGGAATTGCGAGACGGTCGGTTTAGAATTATCGATATTTAGGTTTTTTATTTATTTTTTGCGAGGTGGTTGGAGATATCGATGATATTAGAAACCGTCACCGATCCCTTCTTCAAAAAGGGAGATTCGAGATTGTTCAGCAGCATCCCGAATTATCTACGATTTTTTTGGTCTTGTTTTAACGATTATTGAGTGCGTAGATCGGTTCTAGCAGTGCGCTCCTCTGTAGTCAATCAGTGCAGCGGCACCGGTCGACAAAATTCGTTGTTACTCAGCAAATTTCCATAATTCCTTCATGAAAATTCAACCCCGGTCATTCTTATCGTTGCGTTCCGAAAAATAAGAAGAGAAAAATTAATTTCCAGGTGTAATCCAGGAAAATACAACAATACGGTTCCAAAGGTTCTGGGAACGTCGTGACCGCTTTTGTAATATTTGTCAACTCGTGCTAATTCTGTAGGATGACACCGTGATCCTTTATTAGCAGCTTCGTTATTAGCTTCTCGCCCGGCAACGCGGTACTAATAGTCACCACCTGCGTGAATGGGCTGGTGAACAGAATGTACACCGGAGTCCTGGTTAACTCGCTGTGGATCTGTCAGGAAGGTGTCTTTGTGGTAGGTTCGCCGGAGCAGACAATACCTCCATTGTTATCCGTCGTTGAACCCTTCCTCTTCCGCCTGCCTCACCATCCCTTGCGCAGAAACAATTAAATTTTCCATTATCAACCCGCACGACTATCGCGCTGGGTCCGGAAGTTCGTTGGAATAACAAGATCCCAGTTCTCGAACGATTCACTAGGTGGGGATCGAATTGTTACATCCCTCTACGATCCTTAAAAAAGTTACAAACTACCTCCAAATAAAGAAAAAGTATAATTCGACATAATTGAGAAGTATGGTTTGTTTGTAATTCTAATAGGTCAAAAAATTAAGCTTGTCAACATGACGGTTTCAGTTTGCCTTGCCACAGTTTGACTCGGCACAGTTTGACCCGGCTCAGTTTGACTCCACGAGTTTGACAGATGAGAGTCACTCTCTTTCTCTCTCTCTTTGTTAAGCTCGAAGAAAGTGTCAAATGTCAAAGAGAGAAAGTGACTCGCTTATCTGTCAAACTCGCATAGTCAAACTGTGCCGAGTCTAACTGTGGCGAGGCGAACTGTGCCGAGTCAAACTGTGGCGAGGCGGACTGAAACCATCCCTTGCCAACACTTCCCAGCGAGATCGATGCTGCTAATAAATTTCTCTCTCGAAAATAAAAAATATTATAACCCATTCGAACCGATAACAAAATTAGGAATGTTATTATTATTTTAACTTTGACTATATACTATAATAATTGACGCATCAGCCTCGGTCGAAGTTTTTGTGACGTGTACACGTCCGTACGGACGAAACTCCGGTGTTGAAGTGTCAACGTTACGGGCTGTGAGTAATGTACGTATCTACACGGGAGTCGTTTTTCGTGTATCGTACGTGACCGGTCGGCGAAAATCAGAGGAACTCGTTAGGAAACTGTCCAACGGTAAATACCTTCCCCAATCTCGCATCATCCCTCTCCCGGACGTCTCCCACCCTTTCTCACACCAGACTGCTTTTATCTCGCTATTTCTAGTTAATACCCTACGTCGAAACATATCCAATCTTTTCGAAGAGATTAAGTCTCCAAACTACTAGCGTGTTCAACTGCCAGTCTTGATACAGCACTGTATATTCACCGGATACCCCTTAAACAATCCTCTTCAACCCCGCAATTCCTCACCTCCTCGACCCTCCCCCCGCCCCCCTCCGACGCTGCGTCAGACATTCGAGACTGGAGTTCTTTACTTTCTTCACGGCACCTCTTGGGGCTATTGATCGTTCGGGACTTCTTGTGTTTCCGTCGCAGCTTTGACTATGTTTATTATCGTTTGTCTTCTTTCTTTCTCGCGTGCTTTATCGCTTTTCTCGTCGCTTTTCCGGTAACTACGGGGATTCTGGTGTAACCGAGTGATCGTGCGGATTGTCGTCGTTGGCTTTGGAGTATGCGTGAAGAAAAGGATGGTACAGTTTGAGCGCAGGCGTGCGTGTGAGGTATTCCATGGCAAATCAGACGTTCACGACATTGACCCCTGTGAGTTTCATTCATGATTTTTTGAGGCTTTTATTTGACCCCAAGAACACTCAGAATTTTTCTAACCCCCTATGGCCCTTAAAAAAATTACAAACAACCCAGAAATAAGAATAAGTATGCTTCGACATAATTGATTTATGTTTATTTTCATCGTAGTAGGTCAGACAATAAAGCTTGCCAACATGTCGAAGCAATTTCTTTGTTGCAACTATTTTTATTTTCCAATTTTTATTATCAATTATTCAAACCGATTACGAAGTTACTAATAATATTATTATTTCGAGTATCATAATCAGTATTACTGTTAGTACAATTATTTTTATTCAACAATTAGAAAAAAGCAATCATAAACGAAACAAATAAAATCCATTAAAAAAGTAAATACGATTCTTTACTTAAAAAAACCAAATAGTCGTAAATATCTTTTTCTTATTCGTGGTAGTTTTTCATATTCATAAGGGTCGTACCCTTATGAAGATCCGAAAATTTAGTAAAGAATCAAAGTTCTTTTTATGGTTGAATGAAACTAAGAAAAACTCACCTATCAAATTGACAGCAGTCACGGTTTCGGCCCTCGGATTTGACGTAAAATACTTCATGGACAACCAAAAATGCTGTGCCCATGTATGTGACCCTCGACCCGGATGGTCGAGCAGCTGGGTCGGACTTCATCCACTTACCGAAACATCTCAAAAGCATTTTCCTGAATGCCTCTAGTCGCTGCCTCTGACAGCGAGATATGCATGACGCGCGGATTCTCGCGAGTAGATACCGCCTTTGACGATCAGACGGCTCTTACGCAGTGACCCATGGACCCATGGGCGTCTCCGCGATCTTCCATGCACGGTCTAATGATTTCGAAAAATAAAATTTCGTACGAAAACTCGTGTCAACGTCGCGAAGGCATGAAAAATCTCAGGACCACGATAACGAAAGTAATCGCGAAGTCGACTCTTTCTTACGTTTCCACGACAACTTTTTCATCTCCGAAATGAATCCCCGAACTGGTGTCTCCTTTGGACAGTCGAGCTGGCTGCTTGCAATCGTCCAAGCGTTCTTTATTGCCTCTTGCTCGAAGATAAATTCCAGCTGCTTTTCCGCGACGTTCGTGAGATTTATCGGAGTGCAGATTTGAATAAAAATCACTTTAGTCTAATTAACGTCCCAGTGTTGAATACCAATCTTTTTATTCCTGATATTTTTCGGCAGTATTGCAAGATTCGTCCTCCAATGATTTTATAAAAAATGTAAATTATTGTTAATAAAGTTTCTCTTCCCGCACTTGTATCAACAAACTGTGGTAAATATTTCAAATAGATAAGATGATAACTTTCGTAAAATAAAAAGCTCGTGAATATACCTTGATTTTTCAGCTCGTTACCGCAAGCTCGCTCCCTTCATTAAGTCCTCTAGATGTTTGAAGAAAGGTGACTTGTATGCAAACGAAGTGAAGTTATGTTACAGGTGGTTCCCGCGTCGTCGCGTATGCTCATTTAACTCTCAAGATCTCGTTATTACTCGTGAATGGTCCACGAGCCGTCGTAATTAACGAACTCTTGGTAATACGTACGAAAACATTTGTTTTTAAATGAATTCTCGCAGCTGGGTGACATAAGAATATGAGATTCGATATTTCTCTGTGTCGTTAGATTTCGCAATCGTGATCGCTTTGTCTACGTGAAGTTCGATAAATCAACACGGGTCAAGTGACTGCGTTCCAATGATTGCTGATTATATATGTCTGGTAAACGCAGGTGTCACCCATGCGCACACTGGTGTGCCTATCGAGTTTCCCGTTTCCGATTGGCATTTGCCGTTATCGATTGCAATCTGCTCGCATGTGCGAAGACGGTCTGTCGACACCTTGGACAATCGTGATATCGAGAGACCCGCGATGGGCATTAACTCAATGAAAATGGATGATAAATTATTTGTCGAGCGAATAATTATGATTATTTATCGTGTAACAATAAAAATGGATTATATATAATTTGTCAATCGAATAACTATGATTATTCATCGTGTAACAATGAAAATATTAAAATTTTTGCAATGATAGAAAATAATTTAGATGCATTGTGGATTTATCATTAAAATTCAACGGATTCCGGCGATAATAATAAATAATTTATTGACAATTCACAATCCACAGTATGTTATTTTAAATATTTGTAACAGTAAAATCTTTCAGGCATCGTCAATGAATATACTCAGATGTTATAATTTAGATAAATGATTAATTGACAATCTAAATTTCCACATTTCCCCAATAATCATCAATAATTGCTACGTATTATTGTTTCAAAATTAAGGCTAATACTCAGTAGCAATTATAGTCCATAATGATTCGATACTGAAAGAGTTTCATAAGTATTTTTTATCCTGACTATTTCTATTTCTAATCCAACCCTGATTATATCCAGCCCAAGGTAAGCCTCGGCAAATATATATTTTCCGACCATTTCTTTTTACGCGACTAATTTTCTAACCAAATTGAAAGTAGACGAAATTACAGAGATTACCACTGTGAATTTTCTCTGGTCCATTACGAGTAGCCTTTCATTAATATAACGAGACTGGAAGAACCGCGGCCCAGAGGGGATATCGACACTGAAAAGGTGCTCGAATGAGGCTGAGCGCGGAGCGGTAGTTGCTCAGGGCTTCTTCGAAGCTTTAATTAGGCCAATGTTTTATCGAGAGCTTCGCTGACGCATGATCGATGGCGCGGTTCGTTACCGTGCAAACGTACTCAAACAAGCATGCACAAACGTAGGTACATGTTAGGGTGGTTCTTATTTGGGTTATTTTTGTATTTTAATTGCACCAAGCTTTTATTCGTTTCGAAAAAAATAACAAAAATATTAATGCTAATTTGATTTTTATAGTGTAATTCTTGCTACGAGCTGAAACGATGTAAACTTTTTCGTTTAATATACATGCAATTGTTTTTTAAAGCAGATTAAGTGAATAAAAACATGATCGTCCATCGCCGAAGCTACGTAACCAAAAAAATTTCAAAATAATTAGTTCTCCCGCTATTATAATAACCAAGAAATAGAAAAAATGTCATGTAGTTCAAACAGAAACATTCACCCCGTATCAGCACATAGTAAGAGTTGGACTCGAACGATTAAATGAGGCGTAACATTATTGCTTTTCTTTTCGGCATCGATTGAGATCCCGTCACAATGAAAATTCGAACATGACCCTAATAAGAACCACCCTAGTGCACATATGTACGAGCTGTACCATAACGCTAACGATATCCAATTTCAGTCACGAATTTACGGGTATGAAGCACCAATAGAGCAACGGGTCCATCCGAATGAGCTTTGAATTTCGAGTGCGCGTTCGAGAAATTATATTTGTTGCACGTGGATGAGTGATTAGCCGCTTATTTGTGGTAGGGAAAGCTCGCACGAGGCCTCATCGCCACCGCAGCTTTCCCGACCTTGGTCCATCCTTTCGAGATTTAATCACTCCTCGACCCGGACCAAAACGCGAACCTTCCACGATCTCCAACGGTAACCATCGCAACGAACGTTTGGCCCTATCAGCCTCGCCACTATCGCATCAACTTCACTCTTCCCATTCCTATCAGGACTCCCAGCAAAATACTGTATTCATGTCTTTTAATGTGCATCCGTGGGAGGAATACGAATCGCAGCCTCCACAGGGTCCATTTGCATGGCTCGTAGACGGATAAGAATTGTAATGCATAACTTTTTACGACCATTAGCGATCGGATGGTACAATATAGGAAATAATTGTATGGAGTATAATTATAAACGACAGAAAAAGAATTTCACGGAAATGGAGAAAGCTTCGTTGACACGTTGGACGCGACGTCACCCAGATCTGGGTGATGGCTAGATTTCCGTGGGAGCGCTGTCGCTAATAGTGGGATATATTAATTTTTTTCCGGATAAATAAAATTCTTTCAAGTAATTTATAACAATTTAATTTTTTAACAGAAGTATTGAATAGAAGTAGAGCATGTTAATATAAAATATACCCTTAAATATACTATATAAAACGTTATCAATAATAAACCAATTGATTAATAACAGAACAAAAAATAATCACCATAAAAAAACATTTATTTTCTTTAAAATTTGTATTATCAATACTATTTGATTCTCAACTTTGACTATCTTATTGAAAGACCCTTCAGGAGCTGTATCGATTTTCGGTGGGCGTTCAACGTATTCAAGATAAAATTATTACTTATAATATGTCTGAACGTCGAGACCGCAAATCATTTTAGGTCCTTCTCCAGTACTACGAATGTGCTCCCGAATATTGCTTTCATTTTGATAAAATATGTATGTCACACAATGACAATTATAAATCTCTCGATACTCTTGCGTTATCACTAACATCAATTCCGCGCAAAAAGTGTCTTTCCACGAGTTATGGCCGGGGGTGGAAACCCTTCTTTATGCGCAATCTTGGGTACCTAAGAGAATGGGGAATCTGAAATTCCACGAAACTTATATATTACCACCATCCAATCCTACTTAATCCAACACTTTGAGCCTTAAGTTAAGCCACATATTACCCGTGTACGATAGTTCCGGTGTACACGCGTCCACACACGAGGGTGAATATTGACGCGCGGTTGAATAAAAAGTAAGCTTGTTGAACGTTAACGTTTTGCGTATGGAATTGATGACCACCCGTAAATTTTCTTGTAAATCACCACATTTCACGGTCATTGATACTTTTCGAAATTGCCATACCAGCAGCCTTTATACACATGTACCGAACGATTAAAACTTAAGGGGTTACGTCCAGTTGTTTGCGGCAAAAATTAAGGGATTTTCACGATTTTTCAAAGCCATGTTTATATGATTTTGTTGGAATACACTATACGATATCATTGAGAGCATACATTAGATTAGTCACACGGGGGACATTTGGCCCCCGGAAAATCCGTTGAAGGCGAAAATAAAGTACCACCTGCCGAGGGTTGAAGCTCGAACTCCAAGTAAAAATATTGCATTATTTCAACCGCTATCTATTTCGTTGTATATTTTTTTAAAATACTCATTTCCGGGCTCTAAATAAATGAGTTAATTGTTCTGTAATACACGACTAAATAACGTTGCACTAATGGCCAAGTCTACCCCGACCGGAACTACCCGAGCGACACGAGCGTCGTTTCTATTATTTCAAGACGAACAAATTAGACAGCCGTTGCGGAAGGCTCAGGCGGTGCGCGTTACCGCAAGGAAAACTCAGAAGCGCTCGTAACGTAGTCGGTGAACAAACTTCTTAGTTCTGCCTTCGTGAACAGCTCGAGTTTGCAAAAGTGGGGACAAAGCGCCACGTCGAGGTTTCGCGCGGTGGTTTTCCTACTGTCTCCGCCCTCTGCGTCACGCTTTCGGCTTTTTCCGGTGTAAATATAAGTAGGCAACAATTTTCCAATTTTGGAATTTTATACGACATGGCGTTTTTTGTAAATTTATTTATTAGTTCATTTTATTTATTATTATTATTATTATTATTAATATTATTATTATTAATATTATTGTTATTATTATTATTATTATTATTATTATTATTATTATTATTATTATTATTATTATTATTATTGTTATTATTATTATTATTATTATTATTATTATTATTATTATTATTATTATTATTATTATTATTATTATTATTATTATTATTATTATTATTATTATTATTATTATTATTATTATTATTATTATTATTATTATTATTATTATTATTATTATTATTATTATTATTATTATTATTATTATTATTATTATTATTATTATTATTATTATTATTATCTTTATTATTTTACTACGCTATTTCCAACGCGTGTGTCAATTTCAAAAAAGCAAATTCTCATTCAATTCAAAAACATTGATGTTTATGTTGTCATAAATTGCTGCTGTACAGAGAATACAACAGGAGGCGTACTGTAATGACATTTAATTTCATGGGCTTGTACGAATTTGACATCCACTCGGGAAATACGAGATTCGTGCTGCGGTTATCTTGCTGATAGCGATTTCTCCGGTCAAACGGATGAACATACAGAAGGGAAAACCTCCGTTTTGTCGCTGGTGGCGCGTTAACGCCCCTCGTTATAGACGAAACACGCAGCCCTCCCCCTTCCCCCGCCGGGGGTGCACCAGCCAGTCAATTTCCTGCATAATTTTCACTAATTCATCGGTTATGCGAACGATTACCGTTAATTTATCGTCACGTTTCCACCAGACGACGTTTTTTTCATTGAATATAATATTGCAGAGCGAAACACGAGGTTGGTTGAGGTTTGAACAAGGTAACGCGTCGTTGAAATGCACACTGTCGGAATTAATGGTTCATCGTGGCAAAATCGAATGTCCGGTTGTGATAGTCACATAAATGATCACCGTATCGTGGCTCTTCAATCGCGTACGAGTCGTAAAATTGGCACAAAGTTCTGTATTTCCCGTGTAGTTCGTTAGAGCCTGGAAAGCAAAAGCGAGGGGTTGGTTATCGGTTGGAATGTTCGGAACGATTTTTTTTGGTAACAAACGTAATAAACTCGAGTTTTATCGATATTCAATCGTCTGAAATATAGTTATGAGTAAAAGGGGAATACAATTTCGGAGCTATCGAATCTGATAACCAGTTTTTGGTTTGTAATAAAATATCCACAAATTCTATTGAAATGTTTCATTCTGAATTCATTTATTTATATTAAAATCTTTTAATATTATTGGAAGGTTTTTTTTATTAATATAACAAATTTCTAGCAATTGCTAATAAACTTCGTCAATATTTTTTGGCCCGAAATTCATCGAGATTGCCAGCCACTACCAAAATCCATATCAAGTATAGGAGGAGCAATTATGAGAGGCAACAGTTAATTCGCCACTGGTCTCTGGTCACTGGTCGCCACGGGTATGTGTCATAGACGAAAAAAATACACATATTAAAATATTAAATGCACAAAAAAAAGCATATTAAAATGGCACATACCCTTAAGCATACACGATATTTCAACTCTGTTATATACTCTCAGATGCTTCTCATGCCATTAGACTTTTAGTTCCTCTCAACTTCTTCACCTGTGGGCGATCCCTCGAGGTTTCCCAACCTTGAGCAAAAACTTTCAGCTGACCATTCTACCTACCCCACGGCCAACCAACCACCAACCAACCACGACTTCGCATTTCTCAATGTTTTTATTCCATCATGAAATCATCGCAGCGTGAACGTTAAAATTATGATTTCAAGCCACCACGCACGGTCTACCATTTTGTTTTTACTCTTCTCCCAGGTGATTCATTTATTTATTTATCTCTTTAAACTTGCATCCATCATTTCAATACATTAATCATCCACAAACATTTTTTCCGTCATTTTTCTTCGCAATATATTTTCCTATCTTTTTTTATGAATATTCCACGAAGTCCGACAAGCCATTTCCGGTTGCGAAAAAACGGGGAGAACGACTTCCCCGGAGAACGAATGAGCTCGTTACAATATGGGTTGGTTTCATCCCTTTAAGGGACCAGCAGACATTGAGGGATGCGACGAAAAATGATATCGTGCGCCGCGAAGACCCTCTTCTCCCCCCCCCCCTTCAAACCTCCTCCCTCCCTCGAGTGATATTCCAGTTTAAAACTCGTACTTCCCCAACGCAGTTTGCATCTATCTCAACGCGTTTGCGAATTAGACGTCAGCGAAGAGAGACGTTGTGGAAGCAACGACGGAAACGAATCACGTGCGGCGGCTCTTCATCCTCTTGCGAAATTACCCCTGGCCGCGATTCCTCGACGTTGCGCCCGTCGACGCCAAACGCTCGTATCTTCCTTGAATTTAGTGTTATGCTGACGAGTCCAGGTGTTTTCGAGACACCCCTGAAGCTCGTTCTCGAATAAATTTCTTCGGCCATTTTCGCGAATTATCGTGACAGCATTTTCACGCGCTCACCTACGGAGTCGGTGTTTTCATTTATAATTCACCGGAACCTGGGCCGGAGTTACGAATCCCGGACGAGTATTCCACCCCTTCGGCTATTTTCATTTTTCTTTGAGACAAGCTTCTGTTGTTTCAATTAAATGTAATTTATAATTGCCACGATGTTATAGATAATGTCGTTGAGAAATAATAATAATTCCAAGAAATTTTATATACTTGATGATGTTTAATAAATTATATGAATACCATCTTTATTGTTATTGTTATTATTATTATGATTAATTATTCTATACAATAATAATAATAATAATAATAATTCTAATAATTATTATTATCATCATTATTATTATATATTATCATTATTATTATTATTATTATTATTTTTATTATTATTATTGTTATTATTATTATTATTATCAATATTATTATTATTATTATTATTATTATTTTTTTATTATTATTGATAATAATGATAACAATAATAATAATAATACCGTAATAATAATAACCATTATTGTTATAATTATTATTATTAAAATAATAATAATTGTTATAATAATAATAATTATTATTATCATTATGATTATTATTATTATTCCTATTATTCATTTATTTCTACCTTTATTTATACTACCTTTCACCTTATTCCATTTTATTTAATTCATTTTTCCACTTATTCGTCACCGTCGTCGTATCTTCCATCTTCGACTAATCTCCTCGTATCCCCAGTGCTTTTGTCCGCGGAGTCTTCCGCTCGCAGTCTCGTTATTTCGCACGAAGCTCCTTCGTGTTGGGTGCAGCACGAGGTACGGACTCTCCGTCGAGGTATAATAAAGGAAACGGGCTACGCGAAGAGACGCGAAAAAGCGTCATACAGTCGGTGGGCGACGAGGAAAGAACGACGTCTCGGTGTAGAACCGGAAAACGAATGGAAGAAAAACTTCGTCACTCGATCGGGCGTTGCAAAACCCTGCTTTTTTCTTGTCGTATTATTCTCCGGTCTCGATTGATTTTTTTTTCACCTTACCGGTTGGCTCAACCGCATTGCGTCTGCGGATGGTAATGGCATCGTGTACTCGTTCAGCCGTCGACGGTATTGATCCGGAGAAATTGATTTGAATAATTTTTCACGTTGACAACGAAATGATTGGCCCTTAAGCCACATACAGGGTCATGTCTCTGTCATTTTCTCGTAAGCAAGCTTTTTTCCCATAAAAGTTGTTTTCTTCATGAATTTTTTAATGCATGTAAATAATTCCAATCGCTCTTCCCATTGATATAAATTGATCGAACAATGTTTGAATCATATTCGAGAATTTTTTCAACGCGATCGGACTTGTCCATTCAAAATGGCGGGCAGTTGAAGCTCGTACAGGGTCAAATCGACTCTGTATGTGATCCTTGATCGAAAAAAATAGCCGTGTGATGTAAGAGTAAATTAATTCCTATGATCTTGCATTCCGTCGTTACAAAATCCTCTATCCGAAGCATGACACATAAAGCCAATGTCATTTTACTCTTTTGTCAATTGACAGTAATTCAACGTCAACCTATTATTCGCGCCGAAGACAAATGGAATGCAAACAAGTCGTGCAGCCCCGACTCATTGCGTCTCGTTACTATCTGCGACGTGACATTCATCATTAATGTCCCCTTTTCCCATCTCGATCACATCGATTTCATCGATTCACGCACGTTCGACTCGATGCTGCGATTACTTTGAAGCTTTTTTATCCATTGAAGGCGGGAATTAATGGTTCAATGAATCGCGGACGATGTGAAATACACGACTGAAGCCGTGATATGATTTTATTTTCCCGCATATGAGGCGAAGGAGGATGAATGATGAACGAGTTGAAGGCTTCGGAAAAACAAAGATCGAGCCGGGGGTGAACAATATACGTCAGTTCGAATGATATACGATATGAGACATAATACTTACGAAAGCGATTTATCCGGTTGCTCGTGAGAACGAGTTTTTCGCGAAATCGAACGGGAAAAGTTCAACCGTCACGAACACGTATAGATCCAACTCTCTTCATAAACGCGCAAACGCGTATAAGCAAGGATTTGCGTTGTACGATACGGAAACGGGTGTCCAAACGTTAAGCCCAGCACCTGATATTGAAGATCGGTGTTCCGACCCAGTTTTCCGGCGATCGTTAGGTGTTGGACGATTCACCGAAACCAGCAATAGTTTTATTCGGACTTTACGGTGCGAGCGCCGGCCGGGGAACGATCTAACCGCAGCGTGAAACGGACGAGGATCGAAATTTTGACTGATCCATGTATCGACAGTCCAAAATTCTGAAATTTTAATGTCACAACTGCAAATCGGTAATCTTTTGAATGGGATTACATCGCGCACCGGTTGTTTGACCGACAATTATTTGACCGAGAAATTACTCAATCGAGAGCGTTTGACAAGGAAAAAACACAAGAATCACGTAAGAATTTTTCTTTTCGCACGAACGACTCTCTTTGGATTACCCGGGAGAGCAGTCACCACATTTTTTTTTGCTATAAAGGTTAGTTCTTCTTATTGTGATTTCATTCATCGGGCAGCCCATTTTAGCTCCGTCCACTCAATGATAGCACCATCACATCCCAATCGACCCTCGCCCCCCCCACTCCCCCTAGCCGCAAATCGACGTAAATTCCTTTTCACAACCTTTTCAAAGCGAATAAAAAATTGACCACCTCCTGGGTACATTCGAAAATGCAATTATTTAGAAATTAGACACGTCGCTCACCGTGACATGGGTTCGAGCAATCCACGCTTTTGACGGTCGTGGTAGGATGAGAGTGAATATACCCGGGCTTCGGTGACGTCACCAACCTACCAACGCGTACACACTACGGAGAATAAATGCAATTCGTTGATATGCCTTGATTGACGAGCGAGCGGTGCGTGTTCCATTTAGTTGCATCGTTGCCATTTTTACTGTATTCTATTTTCATTCATTTATTTAGGTATTCGTTTATTTATTTGTTTATTTATTAATTTATCCATTCATTTATTTATTTATTTATTTAGGTTATTTATTTATTCATTCATTTATTTATTCATTTATTTATTCATTTATTCATTTACCTAATTATTTATTTATTTATTCATTTATTTATTTATCTATTTATTTATTCATTCATTTATTTATTTATTCATTTATTTTTTTATTTGTTTATTTATTCGTTCATTTACTTATTTCTACATCGAGTAATTTATTGATTTTTCCCTTCTTTTCATTTATTCATTTCTTTTTCTTTACTATTTAATTATAAAAAAGTGAACTTACTAAGCTCGCTAAAGATTTGAGGGCACATTAGGTATACTCCAGTGAGTACAACAACCGGGAATCTCGGTGCAACGAACGACTTAAAAATTCAGCAGATCTCGTCCGTCGGAATACCTCCGCCATGTGATTCGACGTTTCCCCGTCGTTGAAGGCGTCTCTCTTGATTATCGCGAGTCTAATTGGAGCATCGGTTTAATGTACCGTCTGCGCTCAAGCGAAACAACATTGGAAGTCCCGTCAGCGTGCGGTGCGACAAACAAATCTGCACAGCCGGTAGCGAGAATATTGCGACATCTTATGCCGGTTTTCCGGAGTATGAACGCTTCGTTGCATCAACGACGTTGCAACACCGAAATGTTTTCTTTGCCAAGAAATTCGGAACGAGCAAAAAATGAAAACGACAAGTCTGCGACGTTGGAATGAGAAATATCAAGAAACAGCTGTTGAAATATACATCTACTCTGTATAGAAGCAATCTAATTTGTTCGAATAGAAGCCCGAAAGTATTTTGTACCGCTTGGTACATTTTTTTTTGCTTGGAAATAATGGAAGATATAAGTTTTCTGCAAGTGATGGGATTAGAAATGTGTAAATACGGTGGATATTTACATTGCATTTTCGAAATTTTGACTCGTCGGAGCTTTGAACATTTGGAACTCCGGTCTGCATTTATTCGAATATGAGCCGAGGCAGTTTGATGATCTAAACGTTTGCATGCACATAATTTTTGGCTGGATGTAATGCAAATTCGATAGTAATGTTTATGCATGACAAAGTAATAAATCCGAGGTTTATTCATGTTATTCAACGAGATACATGCTAATGAACGAGTAACTTTCGCACCCTGTACGCCCACACACACACAGGCACACTCAAATCGGCCTCACAACGCTCCGATGCCGGGAAAACGAATCGAGATAACAATTCCGAGCCTCCAAAAACACGAAGAAAATTCACTGTGAGGCTATTAAGTCGATTGTTTCTCCAATCTTTGGGCGATTGTCTTGTTTAATGCAATATCATTGACTTTCAATGCCTCGAAACCTCTCAATAATTCGAAAGTTGGGGGTGCAAATGGGTATAGGATTATGCCATCGCGGGGTTGATCGATTGACCAATCGCGAAACGGTTTAATGTGTTCGTGTCTGCGGACATGAAACCAGCGACTCTCAGATCAAAACACTCGATAAGTCCTTCGTGTTCCGGATCGGCTGTGAATTTATTCACAGATATGCAAGTAAACCGATTTAAATGCCACTGCAAAATTGTAAAAAAATTACTATTTTCTATAATTGTTTCGAACAGTTTAATGTTGTGTAACCGAATCAAAAATTTTCGTATAATCTATAGCTGCATGGCGTATAATTTCTAAAAATTAGGAAAAAAATTGAGTATTGCTAAATTGCTGAAATACTTCGATTTGAGAATCACTGCATCAAATCACAAAATATTAAGCAATAGGCGCTCCATTTTCGGCCATTGAGAAATTTTACTGTATCCACGATTGAACGGAATCGATCTTATACCGGAGATACGAGAATCCTCATGAATTATTCCAACTTTTTAAATTTATTATTTTCCACGAGATAAGGAAAACAAGATAAAAAAATCGTCAATGTTGTTTCACACAGCTGTTGACTATTTTTTTTTCCTTTTTCTTCCTTCTTCTTCTCCCTAATCCCCTCGTTTTCGTACTTGTCGCAGCTGCGTTTTCTCGACAGCAGCATCTCCGAATAGCTGACACTCGTTTCACACATGCACTCGTGGCAACAGCAGTCCTCGCACGGGTCTCCGGCAGTTTCGAGCTTCGGCGCGCACAAAAGCTTACATCGCCTTGATGTCGCTTTCAGCTGTTTCTTGCATACTTTTCTCGCGTATTTTTCTTCACATTCGCGGAATTGTGGTCGGTACAGAGAAGACTGTGGCATAGACGCGTCAATCGTCGGAGCACTCTTCTGTCAATATAAAATGTTATGAAAATTGTACGGCGAAATATACCAATTGAAAAGTCACACTTGTACCCCTTAAAATTGTCGATATCGAGGTAACGAAAATATTAGAACCTATTTTTTCGTTATCGATATTCTTCTTACAATTCTACGTCAAACATGCAGGAAGCACGGTATATATGTATAGATTGGCCGTTAGAAAACAATTTAATCCTCCAAGTTGAAAATTTTGAAGACGATCTAGAAGAAAAAAGATTTTTTAAGTTCCAGCTCGCTATCTTAATGATGAAGGGTGGCGGTGATTGTTTTATTGATACGATTCTAATTACTTTTGGATCTTAGTTTTTCGGTTTTTTTGAGGATTCTTTATTGATTATTATCACATTCATCAACTTTATGATGAGAAAATAGATTATTCTATTAGTTAATAGTCAACTTCTCATTAAGACGCCAAAAAAAATCCACCGACACCCCTTAATATTAAGCAAGATCACCGAAACTTAAAGAACCATTCCTCTATTAGCCCAACTTTAAATGTTTCAACTTGGAGGATGAATTGTAGCTCCACCAAACCCGAAAAAATTCTGTCCGTTAATCATTCGTCCATGAAGCATATCCAGCTGTGCCTTCTGTATACGTACTTTTTTTTCACCATTCACTGTGGTAGTGATTCCGTGTCACTCATTATTCTTCTTTTCTATCCACATACGTTGATATACGACAAGCGTGGTGCAGACTATTGTGGAATTACAACGAGGTTGCTGACGGTAGCACTGCTAAATAAACTCGAGATAAATTAATCTCGGAAGACTTACGACATTCCCTTCGTTCATTCCCTTCTTCCCATGTACCGTGCGTTATTTGGTCGTTCCCGAAAACAGACGGAATATATCCCTCGACGATCCGTGGGTTGGTCCTTCTCTCACGTAATTCTGCTGGATGATAAGATTCCGACCCTTTTTTTTTTTGCTTTATCTTCTTTTCGTATTCTCGCTACTTTTATCCCTCAAACAGCTATATTTAGACGTAAAAATGATGATTCGGTATCCAGTGGGTGTGGGTCAAAATCCCAAATATTCAATGTCCCGACTGGTCGATAAGTCGAATTAAGATGCTCCGAAAATAATTAATCCCAATTGGCACTCCGACTGTCAATGTCCCGAAAGGTAACGTATGAGATAACGTATGTAAAGGTTAACGCGGCAACGAGCAATGAAAACCATCGTATTCTCAGTTATATTCCGCAGCTTAGCGGTCCAACGGTTTCTACATTTCACCACCAGCTGTGGACTTTAGGCATTTTCGTTTTATTGTCCTCGAAACGTTGTAGCTTTATCGCTTCAGACCCTTCGGAGCGACAAACGCGCGGTGCCCAACGGCGTACATTTGTGAAACATTTCGGCCAGTAGTAATAGTCGGCGTGTGGTCAGACCCACAGGCTGATGTTTGTCCGGACGAGCGCACCTGTTAGGACCTAAAACCGTATCACCCGACAACCGCAAGTGCACATCTTTTGCATCAAGCTGCTGCAGCTCTTAAACTCCTTGCTACGAGTACGGATAGTTGACTGTCAGTGTCAACACGGGCTTCGCATTGTTGATTCGTGTGGGTCTGACTGCGTACCGCCGTTGCTACTGGTGGTTGTTTCTCCGTGCAAATAAAACAAAGCTCGTACACGCGAGACGAAAATCGTAAGCGCGATCGGCCTGACTGTTTGAATGAATTTCGGACTGTGTTTAATCGATTCCTCGACTATAAAGGGGTTGATTAAAAGTTTGTTTGAATGTAAAATTTCGGAGCTTATTGAGATATTGATTTGGTGATTGAATATTCATAGTTCACAATCAATTCTTTAAGTTCGAAGGAAGGGACTAGAAATTTTGTTGAAAATAAATGTTGGTAGATGATTAAAATATCGGTTACTTAATTGAGAATTTATAAATTGAAATCGATTCTTTACGTTCACATGGAGAGACTGGAAATTTCCTTAAGAATGAATTTTGATACCTTAGTGAGATATGTTTTGACTAATTAAGTCTTCATTATTCTTTGTTTCAGGTGAGTATCGTATTAATCTGCTGGGAATAAGAACTCAGCATCCGAACCTCTAAATCCTCGCAGCTGGTAGAAATGTAGTAATAATTCAGTACTTGACAGGCCTTTAGGGAGCCTAAGATCAATTCCGTGAGATACATTTTTACCGAAATAAGATTTTACAGAAATAATTTGAAATCTACGAAACACCATCAATTCGGTGGAGAAACAACCGCAATGCAATTTTTGTTAACGATATTAAAACTATCAGACGATCCCGAGATACGCTGCCACTGGAAATCCGTCACGATATTAATCAAATCTCGATTAATTGCATCAAAATGAATTCTGAAATAATTCAATTAAAAAAATTCGGGATCTCAGATTTTTTCAGCGAAATTTGTGAAATAATTTTCTCAGAAGTTATGACAATGGTGCTAAAACTAATCACGTTGACGTTTTCATGGATGAATCATAACTTTTATTATTATCAAATAATGGCCATCCCAGTGGCTACCGAATTTATCCGTGAGCCCAATCTGTCATCTCACTCACGTTGACATTCTTCCATGCCGGATGAATTCTTCCATTGCATATAAAATTGGAACGTGCAAATATTCTCCATTTAAATCGATTTTTCGATTACGAATTATGACTTTTATTACTAATAAATAATTATCATCCCCGTGGCTATACAATTCATACGTGAACCCGATCTGTCATCTCACTCATCTTGACACGCTTACATAATCGACGAAATCCGTCGACTGCATATAAAATCGGTACGTGAAAATATTTAATTTTTAATCGATTATTCAATAACGAATCATAACTTTTATCATTATTAAACAATGACCATCCCAGTCGCTATCGAATCTACACGCAAACCCGATCTGTCATCCCACTCAAGCTAACCTTTTTACATCCCGAACAAATTCTTCCATTACACATAAAATCAGTACGTAAAAATATTCCCCCCCGTTTTTTTAAAAATCGATTTTCCGATTACGACAGTCAACGCGCGTGAATACAGCACCAAAGTCCGCCCGACGGCATAACTCGCGTGGGCGGGACGTAACAGGATGAATTCCTCGCCGTGAGTGGTATTGGAGATTGACGGTAATCGTTGTACCCGTCTGTTTGAGGGCTCTCACGGTTGTCCGCTCTTCCTCGGTTTCTCAATGCGAGGCGGTGACCTGGAATAACCGCAATTTGCCCCGGAGACCGCCGGCGTCATTGACCATCCAGCCCCCAGCGCCGCCCGCGTACGACCATTTCGGTAGAACGACGGCTCATCGCGAGGATGATTGATCCGAAAAGCCAAATGACGAAATCACTCGCTGGTTTCATCGGAGTTGACACTGTGTCGATTTTTTTTTTTTGTCTTTTTACGACTTCGTCTGATGGCCGAACGATCCATTGGCAGGTTTAACAGATCGACGATGAAGTCCTGTCAAAGTTTCGAAGGCAGAGAATATATGGCGCGTTTCGGAACTCGAATCCGTAAAGCTTTCACTCCTGAAGCAAGTCCGCACTTCCACCGTGCTAATGTAACCGATTTATTTCTCTCATTCGAATCGTTGACTCATAGCGCAGAGACGTCACAGCCGAAAAAAAATTCTTCGGGGATGAAATCACGGTTGAAATTCGTCGGATCAGAGGGGTTGGTTCGGGAGGGGTGAAATCCGAAAGTAACACGGAACCCAGAGGACGCGAGTAACTTGCCGGTTGTTGTGTAGCCGAATTCCGGCAAAATCAACGAAGCGTTCGTGCGAACGAGCACCATAATCTCCGCAGTGAATCTTTCACCCTCGATTCCACGACAGCCACTCGTAGCTGTGACGGCACTGCGGCACAGATCACGACGGGAAGGTTGGATAGTCGTCGGAAATGTTAGGATCATTCGATGGAATGCGCTGGAAGCCACATGGCAGAGTGGTGGAGACATATATGGGTATGGATGGGACGTTCCAAGGCCAACGTGGCTGCCACAACTTGGCAGGTTTTCGATTCGAATCGCCGTTTTTCAGTTTTTCGTAGTTTCAACGAGATTAAAAATATTGCCACAAATTTGTTTCAAGCGTATTTTCAAAAATTGATTTCTAAAGAAAATAACGGAAAAATCTAGAGAATTCTAAGAATCGTTGCATGCATTTCTTATCGAGTATTTTGATGTAAAAAAAATTCGATCTGAATAAAAAACCTGTCGGGTTTCGCATCGAACGTTAGCCGACAAATGCCTCATATATCCATGACCATTCTAGCTGACCAGTAAGAAAGTCCATCAAAGTGTCTCCCTTCTTAACTAAAGTTCTTGGGGAAAACCCTCACATTTGCAGAGTCAGCCTTGTTTTACCAAAAGAATTGGTCAAACCTTCGGCCCTTTCGTTCTCCCCACTCGGGCTCTCCGAAATACAAGTCAGGGTGAAAATGGCCCAGAAAAAATATTTATAAACCAGTTCGCCGTCCATCGAGAAAAAAAAGCACCCGCAAGGCTTCTCCGTCACGTACCCCTATTCCATCTTCACCATCGTCAAAAAAGGGAGGCCAGCGGAGCAGTCGTATCAAAGACGCGATCACGTGCCCGCGTCCCAAGAAATTAGTCTCCCCGGTTGACGTCGAAAGCTCGCAAAGCTCGTGACGTACGAATATCCGGATGTTACAGAGCTCCGTGATCGCGACGAAATCGTAGCTTCCGGGAGGCGCTGTTGACGAAAAGTAGGTACGAGAAACTCGTACGTATCGCACTGGCGGTGCGAAGCGATTTTGGCAGGCCGCCCAGTTTGCCGCAAGGGGATACAGCATCCCACTCGGCAGTCAGCAGCTAACACCGCCAGCATCACCGCCAGCTATCTCCGTTATCGCACGGGGGAGAATGGGGAAACGTCTCGGGACTGAAGATAACTGGTTCCACCCGCGAGTGTTGTCGCCCGGAGTCTTTCTTTCGCACTGTTCTTATCTGTCCGAACGGAAAAAAATATGTACGGTTTTATGTACGAAATTGGAGGTATATCCGATCTCTATATCGACAGAACATAATCTATAGACAATTGTGATATAATGCCGTCTGCTTAGAATTTATATATATTATCTACAAACTATTATTAATTATTATTATATAATGATTTCTATGCTCAATAATTTTATAAGATATTTAATTATTATTATTATAATATAATTATTATAATTATGTACAATAATAATAATTATCATTATATAATAATAATAATGATTATTATTATTATTGTTATTATTATTATTAATATTATATAATGATTATTATTATTGTACATAATTATAATAATAATAATCATTATTATTATTTTTATTATTATTATTATTATTATTCCCAGGAAATAATAATTTCTATTATAATAATCATAATTATTAAAACAATAATAATAATTATTATTATTTCATTTCAATATTATTATTATAATATTAATATGATATTATATTAATACTAATATTATTATAGAATATTATTATTATTATTATTATTATTATTATTTTCTATAATCTCCTATTGTCCTATAATCAGTATTATAGGACTCTCCGACGTAACTGGCTACGATGATTGTTACAGTCATAATACCGACAGAAGCGAATGAAACGTCGGGATAAATTTTTTATTCGACATCTGGCTAGACTGTGGATCTCGGTTCTAACGTTCACGATGCGGTTCGCAAGCCGGTTACCGAGATAGATCCCCGCGGGGACGACAGTTATTATCGTCGTTACGTTCAATGCATTTTGTCGCACTCGTTCAACGACCGGACCGCGGGAGCATTAGCTATGGCGCAAGGCGCAAATCCATTGGAATATCCGGATGTGATTC
This sequence comes from Sussaba pulchella, assembly GCA_963971145.1. Lineage (NCBI taxonomy): Eukaryota > Metazoa > Arthropoda > Insecta > Hymenoptera > Ichneumonidae > Sussaba > Sussaba pulchella. The sequence continues at coordinate 2,955,848 of OZ020164.1, forward strand.
AACTCGCGAATAACCCGTGTTTCTTGAAACTTATCGCTTTTTCCAGTAGCCAACTTCACGAGCTACAGACACAGATCAGTCGTCGGTGGTCAGTTCGTGGTTTGGAGGCAAAACGGAATAAGTCAATTTTTTCTAACAATTAAATGAAATCAGATTATTGTAATTTAGTAAACATCGTTTTGAAACGAGATTAACTTGACGAAGTAAGTCCATTTTGTCGGAAAAATAGTATAGGTCTACCGTTTATCCGTTAAAAAACGACAACAAGACTCATCTTATAATTTTGTTTGTAAGTTCTCCTGGAAAACTTAAAATACGTAAAATCGTTATTTCTCGAAAACTCTTTTTATGATCTTATTCGGTCTTGCTTCCAAACCACGGATATATGTATATCTATATATCCATGGACAAATCCATCGATAAGTGCGATAGATGGGGCCAACACTTGCGCTTCCGAAGAACACCTATCATTAAAGCGAGCAAGCTTCGAACGTGAAAAACAAAAAGTTCGAGAGCAGAAGAGTGTGAAGAAAGAGACTGCGAGACTTCCTATACGTGTCTGCGTGTCCGCTCGAAGACCGGAACGAGGTGGATAGAGATACCGATGTCGAGTACCCGCAAAGAGCAGTAAAACCGTGGCGTTACGGTTCTTCGAGAAATGAGCTTTTTCTTCGACGAATAAAAAAAGTACTTCGACGTCTGGAAATACACGAGATGAAGGAAACGAATTGGAAAATAATTCTCGGTGTTTGATCCGGCGGAATGAGAATGCGATCGATGTCTGAATTACTTTTTGAGAAATCGGATATTTACTGGAAGAGTATGCAGAGGGAAGTAATTAGTCAGTTGAGGTGGGCGACTACTTTGTGCGTTGAATCTTTGTTCGAGGATCTTCGTACTCGGAAAATAAGTTGTTTTGATGATGGGATATTAATATATGATCGCTGGTAGTATAGATTTGATTGAAATAAGAATACAAGATTAATCCTCAACCTTGGTAGAACTAAATAATGTTTATAGGGGTTACTTTCAACCCCAACCGCTATAAGTTGTGCTATAAATTAGAGTTATCATTACTCACAATTACAAGAGACGTCAAAGTGTTCTGTTTAGTCTTCAAAATTTGGGGGCAATTGATTTTCTTAATTATAATTTATAAATAGAAAAATGTCGAAAAAAGCGACGACTTTTACAAAAAAAATTAATTATTGTTTAAAATTTCAATATTTCTCCGAAATATTTTCGGTATATGCTGTCGAGATACTCTCTACTTCAAGATAAGTATCCTCGCCATAATGCCCTCTCCAAAAAGTTAATTCATATTGCAGCATGAAAATGCAAATTTAAGAGAAAAAACAAAGCCGCTTAACTAGTGAAAAAAATCGAGTTATTTTTATTATTCTCAAGTCTCGCAAAAATTCAAACAAAGAAATATCGTGGGGTCCTCCGGACCCCGAATGACCTTTGAGAGTTAATCACCCGAAAGCAATTATGCGGCATTCCAACGCAAGCAGAGTAATTCGTTCGTTTATGAGCTCAACATTTCACATTACCACATTCTTTTTATGTATTTTTCGTTGTTGTCATGTGTATTTCCATTCTCTCCTAAAAATTGAATAATGGACGTGCATCCCACAAAAAAAAGAAAATACGAGAAAATAACGAATTTCCATCGAGATTTTGTGACGGCGGACGTTTCATCCTCGTCTTTCTGGCCCGCTGAAATATTTTATTCATGTCCACGAACGCAGGGTCGAGACGAAACTGAATATGGACGGCTCGTTTTCCACCGGCGTTTTCTACATTTTATTTTCCCGTTTCTCGAGCCCGGTTGTACGAAAGTACCGGTTATCAAATCCATTCTCCGGTTCCACTTAATGTTTTAAATATGCGCCGTGCTCGTGAATACGAGATGGGAGGTCAGGAAAAGTATTGCCGCGAAGCCCGGAGAGAGCAAATAATAAAAATTCACGTCGTCCGTGAAAGATCTTTTTTTTTTTTTTTTTCGTTATAATTGAGTCAGACGCTTGGGTTCTCGAGGATTCTGAGACCGAGTGGGGTTGGGGAAAGAAATTTCGTGCGACGAGAAAGGCGAAGTCGTTTGAACGAAACGTGTTGGAAAAATTATTAACGATCGCGGGAATGAAGAAGACACCCTCAAGGTCCCGCAGGGACGAGGAGATAGGGTGAAATTTAAGAGCACCTTGGGAATGGTCGACGACCCTCGAGGGTCGTCCATTGTGGGGCCATCGTCCTCGTCGTTGGAAGATACGATTCGGGTGATCAGTCATAGAAGTTTTTTTTTCGAAACAACCTCGCGCTCGTGTCTGACGTTTGTCCATTCATGAAGGAAGTAAATAGATAAGACGATAATTAGGTACAGGATCAAAAATAAATACGAGCGTGTAAATGGGATTCTAATAATCGAGATTAAAATTAAAACAAAAACCCATACGCCTATGGTGAACAATCTAGGGTTAAAGAAAGTTATGAAAATATATAAATAAGGAAATACAACGAGATATTTCGGAGAAAATAAAAATATCACACGTGCGAAATAATCAACCGAAATAATTTCGTATTTACGAAACAACCTAATTCGTGCCTCGTAAAATAAATGTCACCAAGTGCGAACAATGAAGCGCGTGTTGAGAAAGAACAGTGCTGCAAAAAGTCGTGAAGCGTAAATCTTGTTGGCACGTCTCGGACTCGCGAGCCATAAAGCGTCGCGAAAGGGTGAAAAACAGGGTAGCGAAGGAAGAAGGTTGGAGGCCAGGTCGGAAGCGCGATGATGGTAAAGTCGAAACTCTCGAATTCTTCGTGTTAGCGCCGCAACGTTTTCCGGAAGACCGCGCGAACCGCGAGATACTTGGCTCGGTTCAAGCAAAACCGCGGGTCGTTGCATTCGAGTCCATCGAAGAGAGGAAGCGAGACTTTTTATCTTACATCCGTGAAAAGAAAATTGCAACGAAACATAAATATCTATATATTATATGTATTTATTCACCCTTAAAGATATATTTAGCACGTACTTAAGTTCTCAAAAGGTAGAAATGGTTCCGAAGACTTTGGGGTTTCAGTTAAACATTTTTGGAGCCTACTTTTTCGTAAATACATTTTTTATATGGTTTGAATAGCCCGCCACGCTTCAACTTATTCCCGTTAAAAATTTATTTTCAAACAAATATAATATTGTTGTATGATAAAGCTTTAGAGAAGAGCTATGGGATAAAATTGCTCGAGACGTGGAGATAAAAATACGGTTTGTATCGAGAAATTTGAGAAGCGCTACTTTGAAAAGCTTAAAGCTTCAAAGCCCTGACACTCATAGAAAACGTGTGACAATGTATTGATTTCTGAAAGCTTCAAGGAATAAACTCCAAGTTTTTTTTTTACATGGTTGTCAATAGTTTGCAAGTAACAAAAAAATGCTGCGCGTCGGCACTTCTATAATATGGTGGACAATTGAGGGTTGAGTTATTGTATGCCGAAGGGGCTTAAGGGAAAAATGGAAGTCACGTTGAACTTTCCCCTTAGTACTTATACTGCCACCCATGTGGGTGCCGGATAAAGGACACCGTGGACCAGCTAGCTGGTAGCCCCTATAAAGCCCTGCGTTCGCCCTTTAAGAGAGAAAATAGTTGCTTTTAGCCAATGCCTTAGCAAGGGCAGATAATTATCAGTAATACATCCCAGCACGCATTCGAGCGCGATTTTTTCGTCCAATTTTCTCTTGAAAATAATTGTTTTCCATCTGAAAATATTTGAAAAAATAACCGACCTCCCTCAGACCTTGTTTGAGTAGCTCCAAAGGTTACCCAGTATTTTTTTCAAAGTTGAAATAACGAATGATATTGTTGTATTTTCCAAAAGTGTGCAAAACACCTTAACAAACGTTAATAATTTAATAAAATGAATAATAATTGCTGTTTGCCGAATATTAATAATAATAATACGTAGTGCTACGTGCCAAACACAACTCTGTCAGATATGACGCAGTGCCAGGGATTTATTGACTTCGAAACGGGGCCACGAAATAGTATCGAAACAATATCTAGAGACCTGCGGAGACGACGAAAATTACGGTAGCGAAGAAAAATAAATGCAGGATGGGGGGGGTGAACCAAACGGAAATGAAATATCAATCGCCCTCGGCGGTTCGAGACACGTGCGTTGTACCAAAACAAGCCGGCAGTGCCTTGCCATCTACAGCCACAAGGTTCTGTTGGATTTAACTTAATTAGCAATTGGCTGAGAAGCGAAGTGTGAATGTGACGAATTCTCTGATAAAATAAGATCTTGTAGCTCGAAGCAATACTCGTAAAAAATAATACAAACGTGAAAAGCAGCCTTCGACATATCAAGAAATATCACACAAAAGCTACAGCCACAAAAATATCGAAAAATAAAAAAAAATATACAACAAAAACATTATGGAGCGGAAATAATTACCATTTTATAGCAGAAAATATTACTTAATTCTGCTCATTGTACGTAATTTTATTTCATTTTCTTAATTGTATGAGATTATATTTTATCTTGCTAAAAATATATTTCATATCATCTGCGGCCTTAAGCAAGTCCTCGTATCTCATACATAAACCGTCAATCTTGCTTAATTCCAAGCAATGATATAAATTATCAGAGACGGAAATCCAATCCTCTACGAATTCGTTTCATCCAATATACATAAAATATATACATGTATCAACTTCGACCCCGCACCATAATATCGAATTTCGTCTGTTCCCGTTTGTGGTTTGTCTCGCCGAAACTTCTACATAAACCCTCCCTCGATAATAGTTGCCGCCACGGTTGTGTCAGATTTACGGCAACCAAAGCATATACGTCGTATTTCTCGACTGTTTCGCCATTCGAGTGTCCGCAAAAAGTATCCGAGCGAAGTAGCGTACAGTGTCCGTGGGTAGCGTTGAGTTACTGCTCGCTACCTGGGTTCGACGGACCGCTGACCATAACTACTTGCCGCTATCGGACTTCGCAAAACGAGCTCGTGTGCTCTTCACTGTCGGCATCGTGAATTTACCAATGTTCGTAACTGACGAACGTCCTAACAATGGACAGTAAACCCAACCACAAAAGCTCAGTGCTTCTCCACAATCCAAAATATCCGTCAAAAGTAAAATGTTTAACCCCAGATTAGTCACCATATGAGAAAATCCCTCGCAAAGATCGTTTTTTATTTTTTGCTTGCAAAGTATCGGGGGAAATTATTATCAAAACAATAAGATTTTGGGTTTTAAAGATTTCAGAAGTTAATTACAATTTTTTCGAATCAAATGTAACGATCAGAATGGAAGGATAACTCCAATTAGATGGAAATAACGCCGAAATCTGTTAATTCGCATTCAATGCAACACCGTTCGAACCCCGATTAAAAGATATTCCACCGAATAAAAATTCCATCACAACTCTATGACCACACATTTTTTTAACAAAAAGTCTAGTAATCCAGTCGGAGCAACAGCTTTTTCGCAAAAACGTACTACCGATACAGGGCTTATCAAAGCACTCTCCGTCACGTCTGCATCTACGACATAGGCTATCGACTAGAGAGTGGAAAGATGTAACGACAGCATTTTAGGCTTATAACAAATTGCTCGAACCCCGCTCGAGCGTCGAGTTTTCACACGCTAAAGTGATTTAGTTTATCATCGTGTGACACTGCTGTGCACATTTTGCGCTGCTGCAGCTGGAAATGGATTTTTATTCCATTTTCGCGACGAAATATATATATGTAATATATATGTATCGCAATATATAGCTCGCTGCGCATCCATCAGGCGGTGTCTATATGTAGATGCTCGAGAGCCGCGTTGACGATGACACTTTTCGCCACTTTTGCATTCTGCATTCAAGTGCAATACACTCTCGACCCATTAAATCTACGCGAGTCAGCGAAAACTTCGGTCTTTGAAAATTGTCTGATCGCAGCTTGACAAGCACCACTTGATTCGACATCATTAGAAATTTTCCGAACGACGGGCATCGAGTAGATAGACATTGGCGAAGATCGTTGAGACGATCGAGAAATCTTTCGTGAGCTTTTTGAGCGACGTCTTGGCCCATTCGTAATTGCCACATAATTCTCGAACTACGAACGATTCGGAGCTTTGGTGTTAATTAAAATTATCGAGCCATCATCGACGGAGATGCTAAAGACTCGCTGGAGTCTGCTTCTTGGAGACAGTCAACGTTCTTCAAACTCCCAGCGGTATAAGACATTCCACGCTAAATGTACTGATGGAATTATTTATTATAATTTTTGTTTTGTCGCCATTTTACATTCCTCGCAAAATGATTATAATAATTTCCGCTTTTCCCATTCCAAATTATTACATTGACTTTCTGTTTTTTTTCTTCGCAAAACTAAGGCGTTTCCAAAAGTAAAAAAACGTAATAAGTTTCGAGAAATAATTCCGTGCGCCATGAAAATCCTATTTGCTTATTCTTTTTCTTCAAATCGAGTTTAACGCCGAATTAAATAAAACTGGAATTTCTCGTATATAAACGCTCGGCATTCCCGTTTTCTTTCAGCCTTTGATAAATGCACAAAACTTTGAGGCGCACAGCTGGCAATTTTTATTTATTTTTTTAGTACCGAGGATTCGCGAGACTGCGAAACTTTTTAAAACCTCAAGCTCGTGGTTTGGTGCTTTTGGTATTTAAAAACGTTGGTGGAGATGTATGTAAAACGGTCGAGGCTGAGTTGCATGAAGTTGGTAGAAGGAATGAAGCTTTTGCCCCCCCCCCCCCCCCCACGGTTGGCCCTCCGCCGTTTGCTGCCCCGGACAGGCACGCATTGTCGTTAACATTATATTGTATGACGAGCTTATTTTTTTTCACCTCGCAAAGGGTGAGAGTCAATCTTTATTTTTTTTTCTTCCACACTTTTACCCCTTTTTCGGTACATACGTGAACGCTTGCGTTTGTGCCTCAGACCTATTTAACGGAATGTTTAATTGCACAAAGCAGGCCAGAGACTGAAGGTTAAAGCGACGAAGACTTTGCCGAAACGGTGTAAAGCACATTTCTCTGTTCCGAAATTCCGGGATCTCTCATTTGCTTTTCTATCCTTTTACGCCACTTTTACAATTAATTTATCCCATCCTCACTATCTTACCTCATTCCTCTTCCCTCCCATCTTCTCATTATGCCGCTTGGCTGAACTCTGTTCAATGTTTCTCCACTCTTTTGCCTTCGTCCGTACGGTTCTTCATTATTTCGCTCGAGGCCCAACGACTGCGTCCTTACTTTTCCATCTCAAATCCTTGTTTATCCGGCAACGTTTCCGTATTTTTTTAATCTTCCGTAACTGCTAATTGTACCGAAGTGGTAGAATTGCACCGAAGTGGAATTGTATATTCGACACTGTGCGCGAATCCGAATGTATTATTCAGTGTCGGGACTTCACCGTCCAATTGAATGATGAAATAAATAGTTGATGCGAAAGAAACAAGAAGTTTATTTTTCGAACTTTGTGGACGAGGGACGAGACGACTTTGAACGATAATTCGATTTATATTCGAAACCGAAAATACGAGTAGTGAAATTGCTGAATTTCATTGCGGTGGAAAAGTCTGTTGGACAAACAAAATAACCTAGGATACGATCGCCTATGGAAATAAAATCAATCACCATACAACTTTAATTCTGATTAAAACGCCTGGCAGCTCTTACATTTGAAGTATGTACTCTAAAACGACATGTGACTGAATCTGACCTCGATCGGACTATTTTTAGAGGTCCCGCTTTCGTTATATAGATTTTTTATTCGATACTTGCATTAAATGTAACCGAAAATTATCAATTCATTACGCAATCGTTCTTCATAGTTAAAAAACATTTTTTCAAGTGTTCAGTAATTATTATTGATGCAAAAAATATTCATTGCGAAGTCCATGATTTTAAGTAACTGTAATATCATGCATCGCACTTGTTTTCAATCCTCGTATTCTCAAAAACCAATTTCAACTGATCCAACCATTTTTTTTACATCGTTAATCAGATGCAAGATCTATACAACGATTGGAGAACCTCTTAAAATTTTACAATGGAGCTTAGATTTAGCTATATGCTTCCCAATTAAAATCCAAATATACTCCAAACGTGAGAGTTGCCCACATTTTTTCTTCAACGTCGCAACCTAATGTCTGTAAATCGATACTTTCATTACGATTTGACGTCTCGAATATCTACAGACTTCATAACTTTCGAACTTTTTCTAAAACGTGTCTGAGACAAAGTGACTGCTGTGAATTTTAGATAGGATACGAGTCTGATCAGTACGGTCCATTACTACTAGCTGACCGCCGGCGCCCGACTCGCTCTTCCCGGGAGGTCACTCGTCCGCACGAGTGAATTTCCTGCAACCGCAGTATGCGTATATATACGGCATGTAGCCCAGTCCCGATAAACCGTACGTGTGGCCAGGTCGACTATGGAGTCCGGTGCGGCAAGATCTGGGTTGCCGTCGCGCACGTGGAACTTTGAGGGGGAAAAAGGCAGCCCCGAGCGTTTCCGTGCGAATCCCAAAATCTTCGGCCGAGACGGCTGAGAATGGTTGAGCGATCGTCGTGTCCACGATAAAGTGCATTTGTCAGCCGGGACGTGGGAGTGTAACGGCGGAAGGGGTTGAAGGGTCGCCGGGGTTGAAAGAGGCGAGAAAATCGGTCGCAACAGCGGCGGAGGTTACGGCAATGCAGATGGGGACGTTGGGGTGTGAAGAAGGGGTGAAGAGCGTCGATGCGCGGACGGGCAACACGGTTAAGGCGTGAAAAAAATATTAAAGACAGGGAAGACCGGGGTGGGAAGTTATAGGGGTAGTTTTTTACATTGTGTTTATCTCCTGAGTGAAAAAAGAAATTTAAATTGTTTCAACGCGAGGAAAATTTTTAAACTCTTATATATCTTGTTGAAATCCGAGCAAAGATATTAGTTTAAAATAGTACAATAACCAATAACCGAAACACCGTGAAGATATACTGAATATATTCAGCAAATCGTAAGATATTTACATTTTTTCGAACAATTTTACAACCTCTCCCGATTTTTCCGATCGTCAGCGACATCGATCGAAAAGGTGATATTTCTCTCGGCCTGTGTTTTTTTCGATGGAATGGTCGATGCAGACTGCTGCTTTTCACTGCGGCAAGGACGAAAAAAAAAGAGAACTCGTGCGTGCATCGGCAACGTACTCGCGTAAAGCTAACGGATCCAATCTTCCTCATTCGGATTTATCGAGAATCCGCGGAACCACGGAGAGAAAAGAGATTTGGCGATGCTATTCGTGAATACAAAATCGTGCATCGTGCATCGTTGCATCGTGTGGATTCAAAATACTTTTTTTATTTTCATCCGAATAACTGTTACGAACAAGGAAAATGAAGGAAACATACTTAAATTGGGTTACTTCCTCAATTATAGACAAAAAATTGTCATCCTACTGTATATAGATTTTTTTTTTTTATTTTGCTCAATTTTATTTTTAAATTTGCGCACCGTCGTAATGTTGAACATTCGGAAGTTGAAGCCGCCAACCCAGCATCGCGTTTGATACGTACGCATTCGAAATGATGGCGATAATTCTGACGAGGGTTGTGGTAGAACGGCGAGAGCATTGAGATTAAACGCGTGGAACGCGTGAGATTCAAGCGCCGAAACATTTAATGGAAATTTCACAATCTGGTTTGTTATGATTCAATTTTGAAACTGATAACCGACAGAAACGGGGCTGTCCAGTCCCATCCGAAGTTACGCGATCTGTTTGCATTTCATTAAACAGCTACGTTGACCGAGTTCAACCCGTCTCGCTGTGCTTCTGTCGTTCCCGACGGTTTGTCGGTTCGTTCGGTAGAGTTCGTCGGTTCGTTCGTTCGTTCGCACGCGCGCGAATGTTCGTTGTTCGACGCTATACAATCACGGAAATTTTCATCGGTGAACTGTCTTGCGAGAAAATTTAACGGTTATTTATCAACAAAAAATATTATGATACTGTATGGATTATTTAAAAATTTTAAAGCACTTGGAACTATGAATAACGATGTCGAATAATGAACGGGGAATATTTAAATATTTCGAAATATTTAAATATTTCAAAAGATCGTCGGAAAGAAACTTTGAAGAAATTTCGACAATGATACGGTGATGAATAAACATTTTTTGTAAAATTTTTTAATAATAATAATTTCTCGATTTTAAACAGACAAAGTTGTAATTGAGATAATCCCCCGTCGAAGGAATCATTTTGACGAGATTTAATTCCGCAGCCGTATTACAATTCCCACGAAATGTATACACAGATATACGAAGCGCATCAAATGATAACCGTAACCGAGTAGATCCTTGGAAAGCAGCGAATAAGAAGATTTCGGGAAAGAAGCCAGATGAAAGCAACGATCTTCCCCGAGGCGCCGTTTGGATTAAACCACCTGCGAGCTTTCCACCCCCGGCCACGGAGATTCCACGATTATTATTATTTTCCTCTCATTTTTATTATCTCGGCTTTCCAGCGAGAGAATGAAAAAGCAAACAAAATCGCCGCCGGGAAAAAAGAATCAGAATCGTTGAATACCGAGAAAAATGGTTATGATCTTGAAAACTACGATAATACGACGACGATGACATGGCGTAATTATTTCTGCGACCTTTTTCCATAACGTTTTCGCTGAATAAACGATAAAGAGGGGAAAAAGCGAAAACCGTTATGCATTATTCAAACCCAGCGGTTGCGGATGAATGGAAAATAACGGTTTTTTTTGTGGTTATAATTATTTTAACTCATTAATAGAACGAAGCTTCGTTTATTGTACTGATTGAGGGTGAGCCCGCGTGTACCAGCACAATTATTCGTATAATTCTACCACGTTGGTAACAAATTCTATCTCCACGGTCTCGACTCTTGGTTACAAAAAAAAAAAACCCCCCCGACCGAGAGCGCATTGCGCACGCGCTTGATAGAGTTTCGTAGCCATTGTCACTGACGTTCATTTTAACTTTTTATAATACGTATCAAAAGTTATTTTATCATTAAAAATTTGCTTGCTTCCGAAAAAGAATCGTTTCTGCACTCTAAAATTCCTAAAATCTTTTATAAACTATTTTTTCTACATTGCTATTTATAATTTTTATTAGATGTACCAACTAAAAACTATATTCTGAATTTTTTTAGATATTTGCGATCGATATTTTAGATATTGGGGGTACGAGGCAGTCGAATTTTATCAATTACATTTTTTATTATATTTATAATTGAGTTTATAGTAAAATTATTCGATAAGAATTATCTCGTGACTGAAGGGTTGAATCAAAAAGGTCCCAGACCATTATTACTTACATTTTAGATGACATATTGGAGTCACCATCATCCACGGGGTGAGGTTGGAAAAATAATGTTGTCTAAAAAATCTTATCATCTCGGTTTTTGCGTCAACAATCTACGTCTATACACGCAAATTTATCTCAACAGGTAAATAAATCCGAGAATACGAACGCAGTCACATACAGACAGACCGACGGACGGCCCGACCCAAACCATAAAAGGTTCAAAGCTTGCCATGGAACCCTAAAAAAAAACGAAGAACAAAAATCAAGAGTGCTTGACTCTCATCCACCGAAGTTATCGGGTAAAACGTGAACAGGTGAACAAATTTCGAGCCGCACGACTGCGTGCCCATTTCCGGAAGAGAGATCGACGGTAAACCCTACCGTGTGGCATATCAATCCTCGTTTCCGTTGGTCGTACCGCGCAACAACCACTCGTACATCAAACTTGAAGGATCAATTATCGAGCTTTTACGTTTCAACGTTGCGCAATATAAAATATTTTTTCGTTCACCAAAAAAAATAAATTAAATGAGTCATTTGAGCGATTGGTCAAATGGATCGATAGAACCCGTGGGAACAAGGCGCCGACCCCGGATTTTTTTTCAGCCCTCCAGAATAACCATTTAAAACTTGTACCGGTGTAGAATTTTTATTATTTTTTTCTCTTCGCTTTTTTTAATAGTACAGATCGCCCGGTATTATCGCTTTCGAACAATAGCTGCCCCCATGCCGGAGCGTATAATTGCTGCCTCCATTTTACTCTTCATCTTCATGCAAAGAGCGTTTTGATGCGGTGCAAAAAAAAAACCAAAAAATAAAGTAAAATAAAACGAAATTGAATTGAATATTGGATGAAAGCATGCAGGAATTCCAGTCCAACGGATTGAAACGAGTGTCAATGAGAAAATGGAGCATATCGTGTATTTGTTGTCACAGCCTCGCTCGTCGTCAAAATAATCCGTCCGACGCGTGTGTCCTCGGTTTATTTTTTTTAAAAACGTTTTTTCCCTCCCTCTATCTCCTCCCATCTCTCTCTCTCTCTTTATCTCTCTCTCTCCGGTCCTTTGTCACGATCCTTTTTCATTCGCGTTCACCGACGTTGAATATCCAAATTTGTCGGACCGCCCGATTTCCGTCCAGTTGGGAAAATTGCGACGCGTTCCCGCATCACGCCCAGTTGATTCGGCTACACTCGTCCGACCGTGTAATTTATTCCGTCGGGCGTTCGTCAGACCGGTAATCATCGAACAACAAACTCGCGGGTACGCATTCAACGTGGAAAATTACCCGACGAGCTGTGCGAAGAGTCGTTCGAGAATGCGTACGAATCTCACGACTCGCGCGATTCTCGCACGATCGTTCGAGCGTAGCACAACGATGCGAAATAAATTTGTTCAAATTGGGTGAAAAAATACGCGAGGATATAAGACTGATTGAAAAAAATTCTATTTTTTGCGATGCTATGCAATTTACGAGGAAACGTAGAGAACTCGTTTTATTGAGAATTTTTTTTTCAAAAAAAAAAAAGATTTATGTCAATTTTGTCGATCCGTAAAATTTAGGTGGAACTTATTTGATGAAATGTATGTTATTATTTTGATAAAAAATGAATGCTGTCAATTTAAATTTTTCTGGATATATTTTAGAACTCAGAGAAATAACATTTGAGGAGGTAGAACTGAAGAAAATAGAATTTTTTTTTAAACAGTCTTGTGGAGATACGATTGCTTTTCTCTAAAATTTAAAAGAATAATTTTTTTACCATTGCAATGATATTTTTATTGTACGCAAGGGCATCGACAACGTTGTATCGTCTTCTGATAAAAAGATCACAAGTTCTCGGATCAACGCGACGCATCATCCGCTCGATGCTTCAAAGTTGTAAATAGCCTCGCTTTTGGTCCAGTTATGAGATCCTCAGTCATCTGCGGCGTTTCACTCTATATCTTTTGCAAACACGCATTTTCGGCGGAAGCAAATCTGCAACGATTATAAGATCAGTAAAATAACCAATCTCAAACGTATCTCAACAATCAAATGATAATAAATCTTCTTCGTTTCTCGCTAAATATTTTTTCCCCTGAAAAATCGATCCAACTTGCCTTTTCATCACCGCAGGTCGTTCCATCAGCAGCGTAAACCCCAATCGAAACGCAGGCTCCGCTCATCTTAGTCAGCTCGCACATGAGATACCGGCAAATACTTTCACTCTTCTGCAAACGAAAAATGCGACGCGTCAGCTAATCGAAATTAGATCATTTTTTTTCGTTACTATTTTGAGATCTGCAATTACACAGCATCCTGTTCCTCTACTGATCGCGCACTGGCCGTCGGCGTTCAATATTTGTCCCGGCAATACGCGAGGTAGTGGTGAGATTATTTTGGGTTTCTCGTAAAGACATTTCGCCTCGCTATTGCTGTCGAAACAAACAGTTCGATAAAATTATAAAAGACGTCGGATCGTTGATTAATTTTTAACTATCAAAGTCCTCCCATAAAGATGGACCATCGGACGGATTGTAACGTAGATCACGAAATAAACAATAAATTGTCAGCACTTACTTGAAACGCATTTTAAAAGAATCTAGAAAACAGTCAGACCAGTTGGGTAAATCTTTGGTTACGCTTGAATAATAATTCATGACCGCGCTCTCGTCCTTCGAACATGACGAACCGTCGCGGCCGGGTACAGACGATTTGAAGCTGTAACGATTCACGAAAATTTAGCGCACATACTACGAAAATTAATCGTCATAGTGGAATCGTGCTATGCCGTCTAGCGACTCACCTTTGTGCGAGAAAATCCGATATCGCGCGTATTCTTAACCAACCTCCGTCATCCCCAATCAAAAGTCTTTGCCCTGGCCCATTCATGGTCTCCTGACACATTGGATCGTACGAACCACCGGCTGTTCGGGATAACTAATTTATCATCATTATTGCCATTCGGTGTGTGAAACCGAAAAATGTATTAGAAACAATTTGTTAATTCACTCGCCTGTCAATTCGCCGTTCTGTCTGTTGCTATACAACTTCTTCCTGAAGATTAAGACAATATTCAAAATTAACGAAGATAAAAATTGTGTCTGAACGTTCGCATGTGTTTGCTTACGATGTCATGACAACAACGATGTGATAACGACCGAAATAATCCGACCAATATGATCCGTTGGTTGTCATAAATTGGTACAAGGAAGCCACGGTAGCTTCATATTTCAAGCGACCATCTACCATTCTTTGGGATAGAAACGGAAGTCCATCAGCATGCTGCAAGATCATTAAGCAGTTTATTTTATAGAATGGTCGCTATGTTAATTTTATTTTTATTTTCGACGACAAACGTCTACTGACCTCTTCGATTATTATCCCAGCGATGTTCAGTCGCATTTTTGGCTTTTCGAGGGTTCTGAAGTTCAGATCAACGCCGTTCCAGTAGGCGAGCACATGCTCCAGGAGCTTGGTTAATCCATTGCTCTTCCTCTCGTAACGTCTGAATCGGAAGATGTTGTTAGTTTTCTTGTTTTTGGTTTTTTTATTCATATAATCATTGTTTATCGAGGAGGCCATTTTTTTTTCTACTAACCGGAAAATTCCGTAATCGACGACGACGACGATTCTTGGGTAAATGGTGTCCAGAGCCGTGCATTTCATGGGAAAATTCAGTTCCCATCCCCAAGTTTCGGATGCTGAACACTGAAGAGAAACGAAAATCAAATATCGGAACTTCGTTCATTTTTTGTTTACCTAATTTTTTGAACTCGTTCGTATTATAAACCTGTTTGTTGATGTGGGTTCTTCCATCGACGGACTTATTGAAAAACGTTGATTCTTTTGTCAAATTTGCTATTGCCTACGATTCAACAAAATTGGACATTAAAAATCGATCGTTCTATCGGTATAAAGTTAGTATTTTTTGATTTTTCTGCATTTCCGAGCGGTAAAAACTTACACTTTCCTGCCGGATGAGAAAATGTCCGACTGGAGAATATTTGTGAGACCTGAAGAAAAAGACTGGAGTATTTGTTCCAGCCAGAACATTGTCGGACGGAGTCGGGCGGAGATCGACGCCGCAATGAGAAGGTTTGAGAGGAACCGCAGTCACCGAGCTCAGAAAAACGCAGCCGAATATTACAATCGACCCTGTGAAAAATGAAGAAATAACGATGATAACATTTATAATTTTTTATATTTAATTGGAACATGCTTAGTTGGTTATTAAACTCACTTCTCATATTTCCAACTGTTTGAAACTTCGTTTAAAATATTTCTCAGCTCCTACGATCTGATTTTTTTTCTCGATTTTCTTCTAAAAATTGGATGACGGCGAGAATAATTTTATGGTCTATTTTATGGTCTATTTTATGGTATTATAAATTTGTTCAAAGTTTTTTTTTACCGGGCAATTTATCAGCAATGCCTTGAAAAAATCTATAAGATCTAAAAAGCGTATTCAATCACCTCCGCAAACTTCATTTTTTAACAATCGTTATCTCTTATTATTTGCATACATTTCGAAAACTTAAAAAAAGTTACCGATTCTCGCAGCGTTCGTTTAACGGAATTTTTCTTGGACTCCGATAAAAAGACTCGTGTCGACGTTGTCATTGAAATTGAGAACATCTCCGAAAAGCGTTGTATTTATACGCCACAGTCCTAACGATAACGAACACGTGTCCCACTTCTTCAAGACCCGAAATTCTCCCACTTGAGAATTTTTGAATGGCGCATGTAGCGTTTTTGAAAGAATCCGCGCTTCGCTTGACTGCCGATTATAAAACGCAGCGAAAAGTACGAATATTATGCGAAAGTTAAATTAATTGAATTACTCGAATAATATAAATGTAAGGAATCGTAACTTTATTGTATTAATACAGTAATTTCTACTTGAATTAATATTTTTCTTGCGAACCATTGCGACGCGTTGTTGAAAGAATAAAGACGTCGACAGTATTTGTCGAACTTGCTACGTCAATTCGATTGATATCGTCAATTTTATCTTCTTTTTATTCCTTCACCCGGTACTAATCGTCTGTCTATGATGGAATATACGACGGAGTTCGAAATCAATACCCTCAATTCAATGTAGCGATAAAAAAGAATAAATACACGTGTTTCCGCAGATGTTACAAAGATACAAATGTATTCGAAAGCATAGCCGCCGGTTGATTTTTACCCTGAAAATTTACGAGGAGAGAGAAGAACGCAACGCATATGCTCATTAACAAAAACACAGCACCTGTACCAATGGATAATTTTTTGTGGCGTCGAATTTTCGATCAATCGAACGTACCACGCACGAGCACAGGCGTGCAAAATATCTACATAGAATGAAAGAGGAAAAAAACGATGTATAGATAGGTGTAGTGAGATTTTTGAGTTAAGGAGCGTTGACGAATCCGCGAAACGTTCCAAACCATAATAATACTATATTATAATAAAATATATTGATTATATATATTAATAAAATAATTAATAAATACTTACATTTTATTCATTCATCGGGTGTATATAATTTGATTATTAGATTTGAAATGAAAAATGTTTCCGTTGGTTTTATAAGAAATGAATTATGATTTCAATAATAATCATAATAATAATAATAATAATAATATAATGTTATTATTAATTATTAATATTGTATTTATTATCATATATATTTATAATATTATAATATTATTATTAATTATTAATATTATGTTATTAATATCATATAATATTATCATTATTATCATTATTATTATTAATTTTCAAAATTAAAAACAAAAATACGAAAATAGTGTGTGGCTGCATGCATATCACATCACTGGCTCTCCTTAATCACATCTCTCGAGCAATTAATGCATTGCTGCGGACAAAACCAGTAAAAAAAATATATCCTAGATATTTAACGATAAAAAAATCCCTCGATGCTTCTAAGCGCGTATCTGCGCAGGTGTTTATGATCTCGTAAAAACGTCTAGGTATTAATATCGCAGGAATTTGTGGCCTCTTCAGAACGCAGTCGAGTGACTGCAGAAGTATAATGAACGTTTTGAGGCATTCACGGAACGTCAGCGGATAAGTTAAGCCTCCGTGACTCCTTCGGTGAAATTGCAAAAAAAAAAAAAAAAAAAGGACCTGCTTCGCTAAAATTGCATAAAAAACGTGCAATACAGAATTTTCTCGAGATTAAGGGTTGAAGAGTGATGCTGACTGTTTTTTCTAATTAAACAAGATGCTGCTCCCGGTCGACTTCTGCTGCTCGCCCCATTGATTTTCCGAGAGATACCCACAACTCGACCATGACGAGCGCTTGTGGAAATTCAACCATGCGCCGTAAGCTCGGCTGGAATTTTCCAAAAAATGATAAATTACAAATCGCTTTTTTTAAGCCGATCGCTGTAGGTGAATTTTTCTATAAAAAGCTAGGAAATAATTTTTTTTTCCATGAATTAAACGTCCAGAATCTATGGGAGAATTATTGGACTTAGGCTCGTAAAAAAAATTTCTTTGAACTTCCTCTCCACTTGAATTCATATTACGTCACTCAGTATCGTTTGAGCTTAGGCAAAGCCATCCAAAAAATCAGTGGCTGTTTTAACACAGTCTAATAATGTATCTATATATAAATTTCAATTTAACGAAATGGGTGAAAGGACCTGAAGAGGCTCGCGTCTGTACAAGTATCATTTTACGAACACAATCCGGTAAAGAATCCGAATGACTACCAAAGCAATCCGAAGCCTATAGCGCAAAGCGCGCGGAAAATCCTTGGCAAGGGTGAAGTTTCGCGCTGAGAGTCCCGTTACTTTAGGAGTAACCTCGGGCTTTCGCATGCACGCGAACCGTTAGCCGACTACCGTTTCCGGTATCAATCAAGTTGGAGTGTTCGATCGTCGCTGGCTCATCCATCAATGGGACTAGAGCAATCGACTTTGCCTTTCCCGCTCACTTCCTACGTCTATCAACAGCCGCGTCAGTCGCGAACCGACCTTTGCCGCAACCGCAAATCGTGCGCGAACAGCTTTTAGCGTCATTGCGGCTCCGTTAACCGTAAAAAAAGAATGAAATAAGAGCCACGAGTGCAATTATTGTTGAAAAACTTCTTCAGCAAATATCGTAAGCCTTTCGTTGACCCATTGGATCATTTGTATCTGGACGGATTTCAGTACAATGCTGTGTTTTTCTTAATTGTTCACAATTTTCCTAATTTTTTAAATTAAAATTGACCGAAAGATCGTTGATGGCAGATGAAGTACTGTACGGTTTAATTTAATCTGGTGTGACCTGATCGTGATCAGAAATAAATGTATCAACGAAGACTCAACCTCCTCGATCTTCCAAGGCCAATTTTGGAAAAGCCTTTTTACTGATCTATCAAAGAAAAAATGTCCCAGCTCCACTAAAACCGCTATCCCACGATTCCAAGCAAAGCAATCAAGCAAAGCCACCGAAATCCCGACCGAACGCAACGTTTTTCTATTTTTATATCTCCCGACGCTGAAAGAATTAACTTCCACGTTTACCCGCCACCGAAAAGAGGTCGTTAACACTGATAGCAATCTACGCGTTCCCGAAGAACCGGTAATTACACCCAGTGATTAGCACCCCAGGCCTGCCCGAACCGGTGCCCATAAATTTTAATCACCCTGTTGACGCACGAGTTCCCATTGCCGGGGGTTCTAGCCACCGATCTTGGTAACAGCATCTTCCAAATTGTCGCGTGAGAACCTCACGAATAATCACCGAAATTCCTCCTGTAAGATCTCCGGACCGGTTTGAATGGAAGAATATCCCCGGACAAAGCTGCGATACTCCTTGGGTTCGCCCCAGTACCAAGCTCACCACCCCATTGCCCATTCACAGCGAGGCGGGGGAGGATGGGGTGCATCCTGTTCGACGATGTGTACACCGAGGAAGAAGAAACCGAGAATCCATCGTGCAGATAGCGAAAGAGCAAGCACGAGGCGAAGGGCGATAGTGAGACGTTTCGTGCTCGCCGTTGCGCGGAGGGTGTTTGGTCGGGGTGGGAGTGGCACACGCATGGGGATCCGGGAGGGCCTGGAAGGGGGATGGAGAGACGAGGCTGGGATATCGCGTAAGGGTGCGAGGAAGGTCGCGTGGAAGCCCGCCACCTGTTGCCATGGCTACGGCTGGGAGAGCAACAGCCTCTCTTTCCCATTTAGTTATCCGGCGTGCCGGTGATGTTGGCGAAGCCGAGGCAGTCGTTCGAAACAACCCGAAATCGGGCACGAGGAAATCCAGGTTTTCCCCCGAGCCTCGGGAGGAAACTTATCAATTCTAACGAATCACGGCTATCTCTTCGCGCGTGTTATCGATCAGACGCGTCAGACGTCAGGATTTGGATAACGTGGGAAAAGACTGAGTCACCTTAAGGCAATGGACCACATCGCCCGGTGTGAAGGTGACAGCGCTATCGGCGCTCGCTGCGGAACGAAAGAAAAGAGAGCGTTTGTGGTCCATCGTCTTGAGGGCAGGGTTATTTCTTCGTTGAGTCTTGTCCACGGTCACGATTGGCCGACCTTTTATTGTCCGGTAACGACGATTTACGGAGGTCGAAGCGCCGCTTTGGGTGCCATTCGTTTTAGTACGACGAAATGAATGGGGTATGGGGGTGTTTGGGGTGTGGAATTAGTGGAGTATGGATGCTGTGTCCGGGACACGCGTGGGATAGTTTATTGTTTGGTTTTAATTTGAAAAAGCGACTTTGTGGTTGAAGGACAGTTTTTAAACTACGGTATGATATAATATGTGGAATCATTGTGAATGTGCAATTGATATATGATCAATGATAGTATAAACTGATCTTTGATCATCTTTAATCACAGATATATATGATTTTGTGAACATCGGTCAATGAGTCTGAATTTAAGACGTAAACTAGACTGAATGAAAATAGTTTCCCATAGAGGAGTTCGCACGTTACCTTAAATTCGGAGGGAGTATATAGCTGTAAGAGTCATTTTAACTGTTCCAATAAATATCAAATTCATTAATTATTCCGAACTCCGACCCGTTTATACCCCGACATTTTGAAGATTCAGCATAGAGAGAATGAAATTAAGCGGCCGACTTTGGACTCATTAACTAATTAGATGAATTCTAGCGAGGAAGCTCTGCATGAAACCAATCTTGTTACGAGTTTGAGAGAGAAAAAAAAACTTGCTTCGCGTTCGTTCGAGTACTTAGGAGATTGCATAAATTTATGGAAGAACAACTTCTGCAATAATTAGATTTTAAGAAAATAGCTTCCGAGATAATTACCGTAGAGCTTTTTTCACCTTAATAACAATATTATTTCTCGTAATTTCCAAGCACTTGCAGTGACTATCAGACTATTCGTGACGGAAAATGTTCAATGATAAAAACAACAACGATAATAATAATGATAAAAATGATAATAACAATAATAATAATATATTATTATTATATAATATTATTATAATATTGTTATTATCATTATTATCAATCGCAAACTACTACCTTCTCCACGTCCATCTACGTTATTGATTCAATTTTTCATTATAATGATTTTATAATTAGAATTATAATTATAAAATAAATCAATTTTTCATTACGAAAAAAAATAAGTTGCATTACGAAAATGATCGACTCGTAACTAGGTCCAAAGAATTATTGGCCATCGTTCGGTTTGTACCTTAATACAACGCGTGGAATCGGATTTACATGAAAATCGAGAAGCGGGGAAAAAGCGGTATTGCACCGATACAGTTCAGTCGTTGGTGCGAGTCGGCAAGCACACACACAGAGGGAGGTTGGCGAAGCGACAGAGAAGTGGAGGGGATTGCGGGTTGACGCGATAAAGGCTCGTGTGCGGGAAAAGCAATGGAGGAAGTCGTTCCCGACTCGTGAAATGAAATCGAAGCGATAACGAGAATTGATATTTTCCTATTCCACGCCACTGTCGAGGCGAAAAAGAACGGAGGACGAGAGGGCGCACGAAGAGGGGTAGGCAGGGCTAAATGGAAAAAGATAAATGGAACGAATGAGGAAGAAATACGCGAGAGATGTATAGAACCACGTCATTCCTTTTCCGAGCGAGCGGATAACCGGAAGTTTAACGGAAAAACGGACTTTCGATCGTGCGAATACGCGATATCGTTAATCCATCGCTGGCCGGAGTAAGAAATAATCTCGGTTCTCGTTGTATTGCATCGCGGTACTTCCATTTTCCATTTCGGTCTCCCTTTGAAGATCGAGCAAGCAAAACCATGGACTATATCTATATATACCTATGTGTGTACAGGGCCGTTGTATTGCAGTATTGGTACAATCGAGTCGGCGAACCTCGGCAGCCCGCCATTTTCTATAACTATAACTAACGCTGTTAGGCTTCGAGAGGGCGCGTTGAGATTTGTTCCGGGCGAATGATTAAACGGGGAGAATTGACGTGCAATCAGTCCGGTGAAATTCAATACTCGAGACTCGGCAAACTAGCTGACTTCATAATCGGATTGTATTAATCATTGTTGAAGCTCAGCATTGACGAGAGAAGTGATAAGAAAAAAACGAAACTGCAGCGGAAACGTCAAGACGCGGAGATAGGCAGCGAAGGGGTCGAGTAAATTCGTGGAGAAAAATTGAGCTGATAAGGCGAAACACTTTTTTCCCTTTTTTTTAAGACGATGATGAAGCAGGGCTGTTGGTTTTTCATTCGCTTAGGGTGATTAAGGTCGAGCGGGATTTAGGCTTTACATCCTAAACGTTATGTGATTTGATTTATTTATAGTTTTCTTGCTGATGCAGTTGCGTCAGCATTTCTACACTTTAATCGATTGGTTGACTTATCTGATTAAATTTGATAGCGTAGATGTAGATTGAATTTTTTATTTTCGTTTCTACGCCGTCGATTATCCAGCCACGCCTTTTAAATCCATTTATCAAGTCCTTAAAAACCCGTTTGAGTTACGATCATCAAAAGTGGCAGCTCACTGTAATCGCATATCCCTTATCGCGGGTTGTAGGGAAAAAACCGGTCAAGGGCGAGTTGACTCGGCCACAGAGGATTTCTACCACATGTTTTCGAAAATTCATTTCGAGAAATCTATACGACTTAAGAGTTTTGTTATCATTTTACGTGTAAATATCGAGCAAGTCATATCCCCTGATTTTTTTAAATTTTTGTTCCGGTAGTTTCTGAATTAAGGGAAGGGGATGCTGTATTTTTGCATAGTAATGAAAATATATTTTTAAGTATGCCATTCAAAATAATGAATAATATATTTTTGTATTCCACACTACAGTCTCTTTCAAATGACACCCCACATAATACATGAAATTTGGAAAAAAAATGCAAGGGCCAAAAAACTTTATTTTCTCAGAATTAGAAAATCTAATTGTCAGAAAAACAACCTGCTGCAAATGCTGTGGGTAAATAAGATGTACCGCTGTGCCAAAATCCAAGTTACCACGTCGCAGGGCTCGTGAGGCAATGAGCTGCAACTACCGGACAAGCGTACAGACACGCGAGAGTGATCTTCAACGCGAGTGAGTTCCATTTTACGGTCCATAACTCTGCCAAAAAGCGCAAACATCCACCTCCTCCTTCCGTTCCCTTATTCCGGCTGTCATCTTGTCCACTCCGTTCTCACCCTCAAATATTTTCCACCCCGAAGTTGTCTCCTCATCCTTCTCGCAACGAAAACATCGTCTCCCGGAGTCTTCGCGAAATGTATTCCACCGCTGGTTCATTTTTTCACCCCCTTTCCCACCCCCTGCCAACCGTCTTTCCAGCAAAATAAACTAAGTGACGTTGTTCCCGGGCTCAGCAACCGCATCGTGCTGATATAAATGCGAAAGCCGAAGCGCACCACCCGCGTGTGTCGCATACATATGTATGCCCGGATATTTATAAATATTTCATGCTCGCAGCTTTTCTTTCACGTAACTGTCAACCCCGCGCAACCAACGAACTTTTCTTTCATGTCGCTCTCAACCCCGTGAGCCCGAAGGTTTTTATCCGACCCTCGCTGTTTCCGTCTGTTCTTCTTTCCGGACGCTCGACAATTGTTTACGTACTGCGCGGCACGTGAAACCTTTGCACTTTGTTCGCGAACCATCGTGATAGCAGGGCACACGGGGATTGTTCGCGGTTCGGCGAATTACGTACCATCGTGGATTTGAAAAGAGGGAAGATACTCTCTCGACCCATTCTTTGTATGTGTAATGATTGTTTGTTTTATAATTTATGGATGAATTAATTTATTGCGGGGGTTGATTCGGGGTGTTTTCGAATTTTGCTTGGGACGGCTCGGAACTTGATTCTAAAAAAAATGGGAAAGGTTTAGCTTAATTTTGAGAGTTCTAATTTTATTCTAACAATCGCTCTTAGGTAGGTAAGATTCTCAATTAGAGTACGTGCAATTTTTCGCCTTTTAGTTTATTATATTGATGAGACGACTGATTATTCGTGAAAAAATTCAGTACCATTTGAAATTGAGACGTATGAACCCTACTTTAACGAAATGCGATGTACAAAACCATATTCGTCCGATTATTTATTTTCTTGTTTGTTTCATTCCTTTATATCTATTTCACTCATTAGATAAAATATTTCGCTGTCCACCGATTAAGAATGATAAATATTATCTACTTCTTTAAAAATCCAACCAGCAACGCCCCGGACGGTAATATTATCAACTGCACAAAATGGTTACCCTCAACGGAAAAGCAATCAAGTTCTCAAACGTGTATACACGCAATCGTGCTCCGGCAAGCAATCGATGATCATCCGTCACCGTTGAATTGAAAACCGTTATTCCGTAATGAGACAAAATTCAGAACTATTCCGTACGCTGAAGATAAATCCGTCGATCGTGAAGGCTGGCTCTTGCATTCGTAATCCTCGCATGTGTACGAGTTCCTCCGTTCCATACAACTGCGACGTAAGCTGCGACGGATGAGATCCGGAATAAGCAGCAATTTCGAACAGCGAATGCGTTCGGAAAATCGAAGACAGCGATTTGTGTTTCCATAGATCCGTATAAAGCGTCGGGGATTTCGGTTCATGACGCATGGAATCGAAGAATGGACGAAAAGATGGAAACCCTTCGGATTTCTCATTCCGCGCATATGGCACAGCTTAAGGGGTTACAAATATTCTTCCGTGCAGTTGAATCGGAAACGATTCGGATCTTTCGGTTTCCGGTGGCTGATTTTATACGCTAACGGGCTAAAGGACAAAAAAATGAAAGAGGATCGTAAATTCGGCTACTAGGTTCTTCCGACAAATAATAATTGCAAGGCGGGAATTATTAATATCAGTCATTTCCAAATGGAAATAATAAAAGATAATAGGTACTATTATAATATACTACACTATACTACACTATTATAATATTCATAATAATTATTATAATTACTAATATAAATAATTCCCGTCTTGCAATTATTATTTGTCTTCCATATCTCTCATATATTTATAATTTTTTAAGATAATAAGAATCATTATTAATCTTATACTGTTCTATTATTAATTAAAATTAAAAAAATTACAAGCCCATGAGCTTGTTATCCTAAAAATCACGGTACGAATGAGGGTCACGAGAAAAATCTTGAAACGAGTGACCCCAGCAGTTTCCTTCAAGCTCTTATATCCTTGTAAAACGTATTCTCCGTCGAGTCCTTGGAATATCGATAAAAACGGCCGAAATTCTATCGCGAGGGAATAACGTGAATAGATTGACGTCAGACCCAATGTGGACCTGGAATCCATATGTATCCTCACAGTCCGTTGATTCTTCCGGAACTTCGAATCCATTTCGAAGTGAAAAATGTAAAATGACAGAATTATTTAAACGCAAACGTCGTAATAAAAAAAACAAACGGTCAGCATCACTAAATCTCTCCCGCTTCGATTTCGAGCTCGGATATTGGCCGATAAAAATTTTAAATCGATCCTTTCGAGTTTGAGAGAATGTATGATGTACGTCGATGAATCACGTATTTCTTCCTCTTCCTCCTCATCCCACCCTTCACGCCCTAACCCGACGTCTATCCGACGAACGCGCCGCATCGACTCAACCGCGGAAACTTAAATTGTCTATTCGCGACTGGAATAATTTCGAAATCCGCGAGCGGGGGATCTGGCTTTTCCAATTTCCCCAGGCGGGATTGACAGGGCGAGGGAGGAAGAGACATGACGTGACGTAACGAGGACGATGAACATTTACTTTTTTTATGACACGCCGTGCGTAAGATGCGATTTTTCCGCTCACTTCGTTCGCGTCAAATCGCATTTACACACCTCGTGCAATAAAAATGTATACTATACTCGTGCGAAAAACCTTTTCTTGACTCGTGTGATTGCAGCACTCGCCTTCGGCTCGTGCTACAAACTCACATTCGTCAGAAAAAATATTTTCGCCCTTGTATCGTAATATACTATTTCAGCCTTCGTCGGTTCATGACGTAGCACTGATTCTGCATCGATGCAACCACGTTTTGCATCCTGATAGAGAAAGCTATGTGAAGATGAACGAAAATTGTTATCGTTGGGTTTGGTTGCTTTGACCACTATGGTTAATTTGTTTTTCTGATTTGTTGATTATGTACGACCTCATCTTTTATTTTTCTGTTTCATCACGTTTCACCCCTTCGATGCGGACGTCTTCAGATAGATTTCGTTCCCATGATGATTTTGTGGCGCTGAGTATTTTCGCTATTGCTTATGTCATAAGCTCATAATTAATTCCCAAAAATGGGGCTTCAAAACTAAAAATTACATGAGAGGACACCCTCAAAAAACCCAAGCGCTTCCATTTAAATACGACACAAAGACCTTAAGACCGCAAAATCGAGCTACAAGTCCATGTGCGTCTTATCGAAAAAAACCCCCATAACGAAAAAAATTTAATATATTCCAAATGATCCGACAAAAAAATCACCACCGAGCTTATAAAGCTGTTTTCCCGGTTAAGCCAGCAATGCAGCAGCGCCACCGCGGGGCTGATGCGATAAACTCGGACCCGACGAAAAGTGTTCGAAGCGGTTTACTCGCAACTATATCGCCGTCCGGATAAGACGTCTACGACGCTTCCAAAGTGTTGGTTGGGTCGGGAATAACGGGATTACCGCGAGGATGGGAAGCAACGTATATCGCGTTTGCTTCCGGAAGTTAAAGCTTGCGGGATTTCTCAGGAAAATTGCGAGTCGACCTCAACCTCGTTGCTCCCTACTCGCACGGTTTAAATCCCTACCAACTCTCCCACGGCGTACTTTACTGATACTTTTGGCGTTTATTATTCGTGAAACATCAAAGTTATTCACGCCTCGGTGCAACGATGCTATCGCGACGAATATTCGACTCGGGTAAACGCAATATCTCAGGTACAAGCGGAATTATGTTGCAACCGAGTAGGATTTACGTTTTGCCTTGTAATTGGAATAAATTACCTTTTATTCGATATGATTCACTGGGCGAGAATTATGTAATATTGTAACAATGAATAATATTGTTATTATATTGAACTGTCAATTAAAATTTAGTAAGTTTTATAAAATTCTATTTTACGTTTTTAGATTATATCCAGTTCCGAGAGAACTTTTTTGAAGTGAATCTACCGAAAATCTAAGAAATGTTACTTATCGTCAGGCTGAAGTAAGGTTTGCGAAGATTGAACATTTGATGAGATCTGCGAGATAATCAACGGAGCTTCAACCCCGTAAGCTCTTTATAACTCAACAAAGTTCTCGCACGAAGCACCTTCGGGCATAATAACAAGATTGCCAGTTCCAAACTGACGTTCGGTTTGAAAACCGATGAATCCTACAGACCGATGTCGTCGCTGCTGCTGCCACGTCCTCGGGTCTTGTCCTTCTCAAACAGTGAATATTCTGGAACGAATCGATATCACTCGGTTCACGACATGTACACGAATGACGGAATAATTGGATTCGAGATAACAATTTACCTTTGATACACGAATTAATTCGAAATAATGGGAGACAAAAATAAACGATGAAAATATTACGGAAAAAGAATGAACGAAAAAATTCAATGTGACGTTCTTGTTTCTGGGGTCAAGTTATGTCGGTTGCTTCGAAAATAGCTCTTAGTCTTGTACTTATATGCGGTACTTCCGAATGGCTAGAAAAATAAAGCAACTTATTTTTTTTTCTTTGAAGGAAAGGATTTTATTATCATTCTTGAAACTAACTATTATTTATTAGACGCTGGGTATTAAAAAAAATTATCCTGCAAGTCGACAAATCTTAAGTTGACTTGAATAAAAAACTCAGCTTCCTCTATGAAGAAGCTAAAAATCCTCCATCTTTTCACTCTCTATATCAATATGAACGAGTGCCGGTAATCTTTTTGAATTGTTATTAATGAAATACGGCTTTCATAATTTTGAGATTTTTATTTTTTGGATTCATCTAACGATTAAATTTTGTAATTTTTTTCGAAGGACATTAAACAACCCCATGATAAGAAAATAGATTATTTTATTTATATCTATATATAAATACGTACCGTCAATATTTATATATTTATACATAGCACCATATAAAACTCAAAACGACACGACGGCAAGAATCGGACCGTGAATTTTCCACGCAGAAAAGCTTGTCGCACCGGAAAACGGAAACAAAATCAGCAGATCGAAAACTCTAGCCAGTCCCTCGTTCGTGTCCAAACCGTATTTGCTACATGTTGGCACACTGTACGTTGGTCATCCGAGCAGTCTTCGGATGCTCATAAAGTCGATTCGATTTGATTCGTGCTTTCAGCTGTCCGAGTGGCCGATTTGTTTTCTTCGAAAACAAGCGAATGTTCGAACCGAGAAATTTCACGAGCGAATCATCTTGGCTGTAGCCATGAGCTTCCTTATGCGAACGGGAAAATCCGTGAGATCCAATCGCGCAAAATCTGGTCAAAACCGGTCGAGACGTTGTTCCGAGAATAACAAACTTGTGAAAAAAAAAACATTTTATTGGAAAGCTCGTCAAACTTGCGAAGGCGAACTTAGCCCAAATCTCGTGGACCAATCTCAGATTTACGTCGCAGATTTTACGTGAGAAAAAATAACGGAAAAATAAGTTAATACGATATTTTTATCGTCTTGTCGAGAAGCGCGTTCAAAGCTATCGAGCTAATGGAAAAAACTTAAAATAATAAAAGCATCGATGTACCATAGGTCAGCAAGTTCAAAAGCGCCGAAACTCGAAGTGTTCGAAGTGAAATCAAAGGATGGAAAGTCGGAAATTGAACGGGCGAGAGACCAAAGTCCGCGCTTTCTTTCGTCCTTTCAACCACGAACTTCATCTTCACCTCCACCCTCTCAGACCTCTCTCCACCGTTCTCCGAACTATGTCTCTCGCTGGCGAACGGGATTGAAAGATGTTTCGGTTTTATTCATCGATTTTTCATTCGGCCCGTTCATTTTATCTTTTTCCACTGCAGAAGCAAACCCGCGTCGCGTGGCAACGTATAAAATCCAGCCGACGTGCGAGCGAACCGTGCTTGCGATAAGACTCGAAAGTTCCCGTTTTCTATCTCTACCTCGTTTCTTTTTCCGAATAACGTCGAAGGGTCGACACGCGCTCGATTTTCGCCGTCCTATCCTCGTGTTCTTTTCACTGCAACGGAAACGACATCGATGCTCGGCGCTGCGTCGTCGATCGTCGTTGAGAGACTGGAAAAAACAAAATTTAATCTCGAGAACGTGACTACTCGTTAAAACTTTACTGTTTCGCAAGGTCGACCGTTCGGCAACGATGAAAAATGTTTTTACAGAAGCGAAGAACACGTTTATGGTTGATTCGAAATCCGCCCAGTCAGCTTATCGATTTTCTCAGGTGAAATACAGCGCGATGGACTCGGCGGGGTCCATTAGAGAAAGACTTTTCGAGAAAAGTAGAGATGGATTTCGCGAATGCGCTGTCAATCGCGGTGGCGTACAGTTTTGGATCGAATTGGCACTTGGCCAACGAGGTCAACCGACGCGTGGAAACTGTCAGACCTGAGACAACGAGCGATGAGCAACGAGCTGGACCCGGTTGATGTTTGTACGCCGAAATCTCTCGGGATGTACATCGTTATGGCCGATTTCGGATTATTCGCTCGTGAGAATTGAAGATTATCGAACGTTTGAATTGACCGAAGGTTCCACGGATGATATAAAGATAAGCAAATGAAGTCATATACCTTCATGAGGCCTCCACGTATCAAACTCGATTGTGAAAAAATACTACTTCTATTATCTATACTCCCTATTATTATTTCTGTAATTTTTCTTTTATGTCCTGGAATATTATAACAAAAAATGAAATATAATCTACGATAAAATAATAATTTAATATTAACATAATGGATCATTATATAATATATTATTATAATATATATACTCCCGCTAATTACGTCCTTAATTATTATTATGATCCTTATAATTATCATTATTAT
The DNA here is from genome assembly GCA_963971145.1 of Sussaba pulchella. Taxonomy (NCBI): domain Eukaryota; kingdom Metazoa; phylum Arthropoda; class Insecta; order Hymenoptera; family Ichneumonidae; genus Sussaba; species Sussaba pulchella. Next base: position 2,985,615 of record OZ020164.1, read on the forward strand.
TATTATTATTATTATTATTATCATTATTATTATTATTATTATTATTATTATTATTATTATTATTATTATTATTATTATTATTATTATTATTATTATTATTATTATTATTATTATTATTATTATTATTATTATTATTATTATTATTATTATTATTATCATCATTATTTTTATAATAATAATAATAAATATTATTATTATTATTCTTTTACATTTTCTGTTTGTCCGTGCGATATCCTGTAGTCGTCACGTCCTTACTCGATTTTTATGGGATTCGCACGTCGGAGAATGTTGTAAAAATGCACTCGAAGTGACGATTTCACGATGGAGAACCGTGAGCCCAACTTGGTTGTGAAAACCCGAGTCTCGCGACCGAAGCACAAATATAGGTCTCGGTGTTACTCGCCCTATCCCCCTGGAACGTCCGTTTTACGGGGTGGTTCGTAAAATTTTACGATTTTAGGGTAAAACCGTCGCGAGTGAACTCAACCTCACGTGCGTTAAACGCCGTCCGTCTGGCCCGGGGTAACCCGAGCGAGGGTGCGCTTCGGAAAATTTGCGACCGAGGAAAATATCGCGCACTCATAAATTCCATCGGTGGTAACAGTTTGCTGCATGTGGCGTTGTCACGTGATCGATATTCCACAGTTCTCGCCGTGAAGAATTTGGCACGGAATTCGTGCGATCTCCGATCCCGATTGGGAAACGCTTAAGAGGAGGGAGCGAGCCCCGCTGCAGCTCGCAAGCAGCGGCTCCATCGAGGGAAAAAGTCTTTAGGGGAATGCCGCGTCTCACTTGGCCGGGTTAAAACAAACAACGCAAGCTGTCAAAGTCTCATTGAGGCAAGCGAAACGGAGAAGCATGAGATAATATATCCTGGTTGATACTTCGCTCTGCTTGGGATGGTTTCATTATATGTCTCGCCACGGTATGACTCGGCACAGTCTGCCTCACCACAGTTCGATTCGGCACAGTTTGACCCGGCACAGTCTGACCCGGCACAGTTTGACTCAACGAATTCAACAGATGAGAGTCACTCTTTCTCTGTCGAACTCAGAGAGAGTGTCAAATGTCAAAGAGAGAGAGTGACTTTCATCTGTCAAACTATAGGCCTGTATATTTGTGGGCCTCTTATCGAAAAAAATTCCCACTATCTGTTGAAAGAACCAAAAACTCCCAGCAAAATTTTCAATTGGAACTACTTGAGATAATGTCATACCAAAAATTTGACAAGATAATAAAGCGCCATTGTGAGACAGTCACGACGTCCCATTATCTCGTGAAATTCTTCCTTTTGCACGGAAACCCTTTGAGCTTCAGCAACCCTGTAAAGTCACCGAGTAAACGAAACGACAAATAAAAAAATTTACCGCAGTTGTATGGCCCGAAGCTGCACGCAGGACAACGAGTCACGTTTCCTAGCTAAAGGACTTGTCTCTTCCCATTTTTCTTTCACATGGAACATCGCCGATCCGCACATGGCACGAAAGGACGAGACTCTTGCCAATTGTGGTCATAGAAAATTGTATTTTTCTTTTCTCACCCGCTGTAACTCGCGAAACAACGTCTTCGTACCGCAGTTGACAACGGTATCGTTACACACTTTAAGAAAGGATACACACCTAACGAGCTTTTCATGTAGCAGATGCTTCTGGTATCTCCCATGGGCTTGCAATTTATTTTCGTGATCTTGGAGCTCTCGTGTTGTGCGACAATAGAATTCTTTTGTCTTAAAATGAACTTCCAGAAGCTGAAAAGGCGAATTATTGGATTTAGGCTATTTTCACTGGAAACCTCTTGAATAGAGAATTCAATTGTGTCTGAAATTGATCTAACAATGTTTCTTGTAGGTTGAAGAGTTTAGCTGGGAAATTGGTTTCAAGACGAATTTTTATCAAAAAACCACTTCAAAATGTCGCCTGTAAATGTATCGTCTTGGAAATTTTGAATTTTTAAACTTGGAGCTTTGATATTTGAAAAGTAAGAATCAACAATCAATCAATCAGAATTGACGATATTGTTCGAATCTTCCTCTACGAAAAAATATTTTTGTTAATCCTGTTAACTCTAATTATAGTCAATAAAAATAATCAGATTATAGAGCTGCAATTGTCTGCGAATGATCTCGAAAAAAAAAATATTCACCATAACATAGCTTCCTCTATGAGGAAGCATAAAATTAGAAAAAAAATGTTTTATGTGTCTGATGCAAATGCATGTAGCGACAGACGTCAACATTTCCCTCAGAGCCCCGTAGAATTCTTCATTCAGCATGAACCAACGGATTCCGCATTCCAGGAATGATCGTATCTGTACTTAATTAAGATGGTCGGTGCAGATATCCGGACGAATACGAGGTACGAGAAACGAAGCTGCGTTGCAACCTCCATTTTGTCATCTCTGTGAAATCCATTCGCGTCCATTTCACGACAATTTAATTGTGACTAATCAAATCTCGGTGCGCCACATTCGACGCGAACCTGTCACACACGAATTTGCGAATGAATGATGACAATTATTACACGGTGGCATCGATATGGGTGATGGATTTTCAGGTTTTGTCAATTAAGGTCACTGCGAATTTATCGTGTAATTTTACGTCCTATTGTAGTAATTCAACAACGTCGATATCACGTTCTGATAAGTGCAAGAATTCGAGAAAACGAATTTATAATAAAATTTTATTTTTATTTGTCTAAAGTGAAGAATGATTTAGAAGTTTTCAAAAAAATGCAATTGAATTACAATTGAATTAAAACGAGAAGTCTAACTCAGACACGACGTCCGACAGATCCACTGCACAGCCCGCCCAACGGACTACTGTATAAATTGACAGGCATGACATCCGTCATCAACAGAACCAAATATCACAGAAAAGATTCCCCAAAAACCGAATCTATGATAACCATAAACTACGAACCCAACCACTGACAAATGGAAAAGATTCATCTAAGTACCACAATATATCCTGCAATTTATACTATACAGTGTATTCTGATGAATTTATGTTAACGTAGCTAAATGAATCATGAAAATCCCTTAATTTTCCCGCAAACAACTAAATCCCACCCTTCAACACTTACAACCCCTAAAACCCTTAGACTACATTTAGCACTCAATCCATTTTCATAAGCCGCAATTGCAAATGGCTTTTGCACAATGCGAACACACTTACTGCACACAATTGAAGCCACGACGTCGGAATCTCTAAATTGTTTTTGTTCTGTGAACCCAGAACGATGGAAAATCTCGTAAACATAAGCGAATTAAAATCCAATTGTCCGTGCAACCCCTCGAACCCGTACTATCCAACGTGCTTCCTCCAACGCTTCTCTCAATTCGCGATCCTCACGACTGCCACAGCTGTGGCTGAAGGTATGACCGCAAATTTCGAACAATAATCGTGAGAAACCGCGCGTCGAGATATTTCGTCGACGTTCGTCCGGCCTCGTTAGACCACGCGGCGGGACGGAAGTCCGAGACGGCGGCGAACGAGATAGCGAGAATGGGGCAGATGGTGCCACCGTAATTTCCGGTCTTATAATGGAATTCCGTAAGCAATATAAACGAAGGAATTTCTGTTGACATATATTTCGTCCGGAATACGGTAACATTAATCCAACGACTTGAGGGAGCAATTTCGAAAACTACTGTAACGAGCTGAAAAATTAAGATGTTTTTGATTTTTACAACAGATTTTGACCAAGTTTCTTATCGGATCTTTCTGACCAGAGTTTGTTGATATAACTACGAGATCAGGAAATTCATTGTCATCATCATATCATCATCATATTGGCTTTCGCCCCAAGGAGAGAATTATTTTTACCTGATATAATAACAAAATGGCTCACCTTCGAAATGATAATTTATTATTAATTTAGCTATTTGTAAGGCGAAACTTGTACGACATGATCTACACTTGATCTAGACTTGATCTAGACCACGATTCACCCAGTCTGGACTAACTTTTGCCCCCACTATTCATCCAGTGAAACCTTAATCTACAAAGATTCCAACATGGTCATTCAACCTTTTAACCAACGCTTTCTTTCAATATGCGAGTATTTTCTTCTAACAATCTTTTCATTGAAACACGTCTTAATCCAACGGTTCAAGGAACGACATTAGGCCACAACACTTCCGTGAGAAAAAGATTTCCGGGATCCCTTCACGTACGTCGCGGGAAAAATTTACGAAGTCTCTTACACCCCAAGTTAAGCGTTGGATTTCCTGGGAGTAAACGTCGACCGTGCGCGTGTAACGTCGACGAGGTTACGGCCTTCGGTGGTGGCGAACTCGCAGCCCAACCGACGCTTTACTATAGGCTTCGCAGAGGGGTTGTTACTCCGAGCTGGCTCTTCGCCTCCCCCTCTCCGCCCCAAAGTAATGCATTATTCTACCTGTTGCCGTGAGCCTGCAACATAGCCTACCGCCGTAAGCCTAGAATCCGCAGAGTCGGATAGGATTTCGCTTCCCGTTCCGAGCTTCTAGCAACGCCATGGACCCCACAACAACCGAGAATATCCCAATGGGGTACTCTCGACAACCATTACCGTGTCATTAGACCTTATGCACTTTACTCTGATTTTTACGACCCCCCTTCTTCACTCGTAATCAGTACACAGGGCGATTCTCAATTAGTTTTTAACGAACTGTTTGTTATTTATATTGTCAGAGAAGATGATTTTTCGGCTGAGTTATAACAAATTATTTACGATCCCGAAGCAAATGAAATCAAATGAAATTGTTTCTCTGTTTTGTTGTAAAAAAATTACCGGTTTCATCACAACATGGAAATCTACATTTTGTGGAATAAAAATATTTTTTTATATCGCCAGGTAAAAATCATTCAGTTCAAATGTGCGATGAATCAAATTGAGAATCACTCGATTAACCCGGCAAATTATCGAGAAAGCGAATGTATTCAGAATCCTCGAAAAAAAACCGGATTTTACTGTCATGTTTCGTATTAATTTAATATAAAATATGATTCAATATTTTATATTTATATTAATTCTTGTCATATTTTTATGTTCGTTTGAATGCAACGAAATTTCTCATCACATCAAAAGTCTTGTATATCGAGGAATAAATGAATTGTAATTTATTTATATGAATTGTCGTATGCCAAAAATTAATAGTAATATTCGTATTCACCCAAAAAAACGAACATACCAGATGTGAATTAAAGTTGCAGCCACGCTGATAAACTCACCCCCAAACTGTTCTCCGTTTACCCCACAATTTTCCAAAACTTTTTCCAATCGACTATATTTACAACGATCTTACGGCGTTTATCGAAACCGCGATCCGTGGAGCTAAGTAAGAAAATTCCAATTAATAAAAGTTGTTCGCCCCGTTCGCGTCGATAATTATGAAACTTTCCCGGGCAAATCCCTGCGAGAAGATTAGAGAATTCGTGCCAACGGCCGCGAGGGAGATCAGAGTCAAGAGAGAGAAGCCGGTTAAGGGTTGGCGGAGCTTAGCCGTGGCTCGAAGACTTACGATAGCCCGATATACGGGTCTCAATAAAATCTCGCTATCGTAAACACGCAGACGATATGGCAAATGCGCCTTATCCCCATTCCTCATGCGGCCATTGCTTCCGCTGCTGCGATAGTTGTTGGAATCGAAACTCCGGCTTTTACCCCCCAAAATAGCTTCGGGGTACGAAAGGGAGAAAATTACTAGGGTCGCGATTAAGCTTTCCCATTCGAATTCAACGGTTTCGAAAACCTCTGCGGGTTTCATTGTCATTTTATGCAAGAATTAACCCACAACGCTGGAACAATCTCTTCGCTTTGCCACGCGACTATTTTGCCTAAAGCGTATTTCCGGAAGCATAATTGCGGGAATCGCGAGGCTCCGTAAATATAACTATAAATAATATATATATCAATACATCGAGGCTCTGTTTATTCATATTGCAATAACATACGCAACTAGGGAGCGATAAAAGTGAAAATTCGGAAGAAAAAATGTTGGTGAGATAAAGGAAGATGTAAAAAAAAATGTTTCAATCGTTTCAATTATTTATGAAACTATCCCATATATTTTTTAGAAAGACAATAATAAAAAAATGTTCATACTTTTTTTTTTACAATTCACCCGTTTTCATAAATAAATTGATTCTACCTAACTATTATATCATCAAGCCCTGCTCCGTAGAGGGATGTTCAAAATTATTCCGCAGCTTCCCAAAATGGTCCACGACTTTCCCTACCCTCTTCCGATGATTCTCAAGTGCTATTTGACTTTCTAGAATTAATACACGACACTGAAACATTCTCGTTGCTCTGCCACACGCGTATTTTGCCCAAAGCGTAATTCCGTCAGCGCAATTGCGAGAACCACCGAGCTTCATAAATATATCGTTGCGATATACATATTGCAACGCGGTCGAGCTTTCGACGCTGGCCACGAGCCAATTCGTTGTTAATTCAATCTTATTTCGCGCTTTCGCGCTTTTACCATAATTGGTCGGTATTCAGTATTACGCTGAACGTGACCACGTGGCGAAAGCATTTTAGACCTCCTGCGATCATTGCCGTATTAAAAATACGTTGTAAAACGAAAGCAACGATTTGTGGTCATCGTGTAATGTCTGTTTAGAAAAAGACATTTTCAAAGTCAAAGGACGTGGACGCAAACTTGCCGTGCTAACTAATTTTAACACGTCACGGAGAACCAGATGAATGAGACAGATCGCATTCGCCCAGTGTGCCGCCCTTCCCGTTTCCCCTGCTGACGCACACAACGCCCGTTGATTACCAAGTAATTGCGAATGAATGGATTCCACAGGGGCGCGTCGGTTGCAATCTACCGAGAGGTATGAAATCATAGCGTGAGAGCGAATCGAACGATTGGCCGTGCAGCTACGAATGTATTACTGCGATGTTTCAATAATCCGGCAAAGATCAATTGAACATTGAAGTAATCAAATAATGTATCGATATACGTGCATGTTTATGGTTAAATTGAATTCGACTTATCTATCGGTAACTCAGCTTGACGTTAATGTTGACCTGATTTTTGTCACGAAATTTATTTTATGTTTATTATATTTTCTTTTTGTCAATGAAACAAAAGTCGGAAGAAATAAAAGAACAAAACATCAAGGACGAGAAAGGGATAAGAAGAAAAATCCGATGAATCTCTTAATTAAAATCAGCTCTGGATTAACGTCAGGCTGCGTATAAATTTAGAATAGCGAATTAAAATCCCGTTTTTCTATCGTTTTATTGCATAAATCCAGGACCTGTAATTCTTCCTCGACCACCGAAGGTAAATTTCTGATTGCAACAAGGAGAGCTCAGCTGCGATGGTCAATAATCCCAAATAAATGATTATAACGTCCACGTACGAAGCAGCCATGTCCAATTAGTCGATGCACAACCCTCTTAAACCCGACCGTCCTCCATGTACCGCGATTAATCGACAACCTCCGTACACCCTCATTGAACCAGACACCATCGAACCCATGCCTCGATTTCCCATAGCGCGTTATCGATCGTTCGTACGAACCGCGTTGGCTCTGGTCCGATGTAACATCCTCCATTACCTCCCACGGCAATTAAGTTCTCGTTGACGATGACGACATCGACAACGATCATTCCTCAGAAGCTCCTACTCGTGCGGACAGGCATTAATGTCGGGTCTCCGATATTCGAGCACAATCAGAATGGGTCGATCGTGACGGTGGTTCGACAGCCCGTAATTATCTTAGGTACATTATCGGAAACGATATTCGATATCATTGCGGCGAGTTTTAATGCAGCGAACTTTAATCACCGCCTTTGGCTGCGGCACGAGAAGAAGAAGACCCTCTTCGACTTAAACTTGTAGATTAATGGGTGGGGATGGGTAGATATAAAATTGTATAGCGTCTATTTCAACCCTTAGGGTCAGTTCGGCCTTGCACAAAGTTTGACTGTCCACCATTTTGAATTGGCCCGTGCGATCGGGTTGAAAAAATTCACAAGTGAACTTCGTACATTGGTAAATTAATCAATTCTAATTGAAAGGACGATTGAAATCATTTACATCCATTAAAAAATTCATGAAACTTATTTTAAAGCTTGTTTACAAGAAAATGAGAATATCAAAACGACCCTGTGTGTGGTGTAAGGCTTAAGGGCGCATATAAACGACATGGACCGTAACAAGGGTAAAGACAAAATCATTATAGTCTTCTGGATCCTAATATTTTACCGGCGATTGCGACAGACTACGAGATTATCGTTGATACAAACCTCTGATCTTCGTCAACGTTGCACCCTCGTGGCTTCGGCCACCACAGGAAAATTGCAACCCCTTGGATATTCCGTTTCAGCCAACACAACTCGTGTGCGGAGTCTTTAGAAGACCTATTCCAAGACACCTCACTCGATGGAGTCAGTAAAAATAATTTTTTAGTACAATTTTCAATCTGCGAGAGGCAGTAAAAGATTTTTTTTGTCCAAAATCTAATGATTTCCGTACTTGGGTCGTCTGTCTACGTCTGTATAGTGAATTTTATCTCGACAAGTAAATAAATCATCGAATGAGAGGACTGTGACTTACAGACAGACGGATGGACGGCTTGGCCGACAAAAATAAAGGTTCCCAGACAGCCGCGGAACCCCAGAAACGAGTTTACCTCGAGTTATTTATTTTCTCTCTTTTTCATCCCTTGAACTTAGGGTTTCTTCGATGGCAATGCTGAAAGTCACGTAACTCGGCACGTACACACACTGTGAACTACAAGAAACTTCAACTTCAGGCCGGTTATATTAAAGCCAGATAGTTCATGACCGCCCAGCCTGTGCAAGCGATCGCTCGAGCACGTAACTTGTATAGAACCTTTCATTGGAGTTTTTTCGTTTCTTTTTTTGTGTCGTTGAATTTTCTTTTCCGTTACTTCGAACGTACAAATGGTGTATAGATTGTTGTTGGTGAGTTTTAAGGGTAGCTGTAAAACAGGTTTTTTTCATTCCTTTTCTGTATCAATCATAAACTTTGGAGGTTTTTTAGTGAAGTTTTTTAACAGTCGAGTATCGAAAAAGTACGATCTCTGTACGGACAAGTTCGGATAGGTTGCTATTTGTATCAAACAGAATTAACCAGTACTTTAATAACATGAGTGTAGTACTGAGTATTAACTGAACAAGTACTTCAAGCTTGAAGTACGTACTTTGAGAAGGTACTCATGAAGTTTTCAGTGCTCTAAGTACTTCAACTCTGCTTTTACAACTCGTATACCAATAATTTACACGTTAGTGAGCAGACGAGATATTTTGTAGAATGAATAATTTAATCTTGTACTTTCATATCATTTAGCAAATACTCATTTTTATATTATTTAGATCGTAGCTAAGCTTCACTAATATTGAATAACACGTAATTTTCTATTCAACAAAATATATTTAATAGTTCGTACTATTGATTTGGATCCCAGAAGTAATTTTTTCTTTGAATACCTTTCGTACTTTTCCCATTTGTGGTATCAAACACACACACGTGATTTTTTTTCTTTTTCGATTTTTCGACTCCCGTGTATGCACACAGTCCGAGTCAATCGATGGGTCTTGGAACCGGTTCCCCTTGCTGGGTATATTTGCGATGAAAACTTTCGCGAGCGTTTACCGATGGCAAACATTAATTTAACGGTCCACGTTTATATCGAATATATATTTGAAGTCTTTGTGAAAGTTTCACCGCAACGTTCGAGGACGATTGAAGCGTCACCCAGATTTCACTGTCACTGCAGAATATCTGGAAGCGTATTAATCTTTGAGAACAAATGCTTCTTATCATTACCACTCGATGGGGGTCGATATAAGATGTTATTTATTAATTTGTCCCCTATAACTTTCCGATTCAACTGAGTTAATCAAAACTGAGCAACTCTATGAGACGTCGTTTCATTCTCCGGTAGAATAGCATAAAACTGCGATAACTCATACGTATTAGAGTGACCCTAATAATACATATATAATACATTAATATATCAATGCATTGATATAGAAAATTTACCATATTTTCTTTGGGTGGAGAATAATATATCAATATATAAATATATAAATACACTACTACATATATTACGTTCGCTAACTGCACGAGTTAATAATGCCATCAGAGTCTGCGGTTCCGGCCCCATTCTTTTGCATGCACATTAAATCGTACTGGAGGTCGGGAGCGTGAAAAATCCAAAATGCCCACATCCAGACACGACCTAATATGTATGTATTGCAAACGAGGTCTCGCGGTAATCAATGCAACCCTCGAAACGAACCGATGCACACCGAGGCGTCACTGCGGTTTCTCGTGTTTTCGCAACACAGCGCTACACAGTTCGCCATTCTAATTGACTCGATTACCATCGCACTAACCGGCCATGGGTGGATGATTTTCACCTGTGACCGAGCCACGATTCGCGAAGCAATCGATGGACGTCGATCGATGTACGAGCCAGTAAAATCGTGTACTGCCTTACACCAGAGCGATCGGACGAAGTTTCAATCGTGTCACGGACTGACGGACAAAATCAAATTATTGTCAACGCGAAACGAGATCAGAATAAGCCCCCGTAGATTCCATTTCTCGGCGCTGTATTTGTATTTCAAACCTGAATTTAAAGTATATTATTATTATTATTATTATTATTATTATTATTATTATTATTATTATTATTATTATTATTATTATTATTATTATTATTATTATTATTATTATTATTATTATTATTTTTATTATTATTATTATTATTATTATTATTATTATTATTATTATTATTATTATTATTATTATTATTATTATTATTATTATTATTATTATTATTATTATTATTATTATTATTATTATTATTATTATTATTATTATTATTATTATTATTATTATTATTATTATTATTATTATTATTATTATTATTATTATTATTATTATTATTATTATTATTATTATTATTATTATTATTTTTATTATTATTATTATTATTATTATTATTATTATTATTATTATTATTATTATTATTAAAATTATTATAAACCTTCGGAGCTGAGGACAAGATCGTATCAATATTTCTTCGTTACATAAATAAAGTTCGTCATAGTCGAACATTATTTGCGAATTAAACTGTCAATATGACGTCAACTACGTTTTTTTCTTTCATTCTGTGACTGACAGGGCTTCGTGAAGCCGACAGGGTATCATCAATCACACTCAATGACAAATCACCCGAACATAATTCAAACAAAGTGGAATTTAGCCTGATTTCGATGTGTTCAAGACCATTCGGGCGATCGATCGTTTTATATCAGCTGGATAAAAAAAAATAAATGTATTCCGAACCACCAAATTTATTATGCAGGCTCGTTAAAGTCTCTCTCCGCCCTTGTTCAACCTTTCGGCGTATCTCGACGGCAGATCTCCGCCATTCCGTATAAAATGTGAGGGTAACGCCTTCTCCCCATCCGCACTTCCGGATCTACTCTTCTTTATGGATTTTTTCGTTCGTCCTTTCTTCGTCCTGGAGCCGGTGTTCGTTTTTTCGTCAATTCCAGCTCTTCGCTGCGACGTTCTGGCTTATCCGCAGCCCTTAGTTCCGGGATAAATTCAACGGCACTATCGTTATACTTGATCGAAGCCAGTCGTCTCCACGACGTCGCGTGAAATCGGTCCTATCGCTGGTAACGATGACGATCGAGGGACTTATCGTGACGATTTCAATTCCACGATTTTACGGAATACTCTGGATTTTTTCGAACTGAATGAAACGGGCCACATGGCTTTAACTTACGAGTTTACTAAATAATCTAACCTAACTTAACCTAAAAACCTAGCTCAGGTTATATTAAGGTTTCCGGTTTTTTAAAAATAATTTTCGTTCATTATTATTTTATAAAGGAAATTTATTCTTTCCTTGATTAAAAAAAATGTCTCTAAAAAATCGACGGACAAAATCAACATCTCGAAAACCAAGCGAGACATCGCAATTTTATTCTCCTGTTCTTAGGCTTATTTCGAGGGCGGTCTACAAGAAAAGTTCAACAGATCGCGGTGCCAGAGATACCGTAATCTCTCCTGGTGGTCTTACGGATGAAGTCATTTTTCGTATCGTGATCGATCCGAAAGGGGTGATGGATGAATAGCAGGATCGAGCCAATTATTCGTCCAGATCGTTGATGTCGTTCGGCCTAAAGCGGCTTTCCGTCAACGTGACGGCGAACAGCCGCAGAGTGATCGTCGCAGAGATAACGCGGATACACATGCAACGTGCATGCAAAAGAGCCCAGCGATGCCCAATAAACCATTGGTGCCCTCTTGCCCCTCGAAACGTTGTACCAAGCGATGTTTCCTCGACCCCGCGAAATCCCTCGACCTTCGTGAAAACGCTTTGTGCATTCCAGATTCGCGTGCTTGTGTTCACTGTCATGAGCTGTCATCGCGTGTTTGTCCATGGAAAAGCTCGGAGGGATCTCTTGGTACAAACGTAATAGTTGCGAGGAGTTATATCCGTGACAATTGTATGGGCTTTGACCCTGCCAAAATAAAGAAAAATTATGTATAGTCTACCTATAGATCCAGCGTGAAATTTTGCTTCAAACCATTATAAATACGAATTCTTCCAACAACGATCATTCATCGAGTTTGCTATCGTAAACAAATCATGTTTTTCAAAGAATCCGTGCGGTCCCCCTCATTAAGACTACCCTCGACAGCCTCCCACCCGGTATATCTTTCCAGGGTCAATTTTCCAATTTCCACTGTAACATCTACGTGTCAACGAGACAACTCCACGAACGCAGTACCTCGTCTCGACCCCGTGACTGATCCCACGACCCGGCGCACGATCTCTCGGATGAATCCATTAAGGCCTACCGTTCCATCCAATTTTCGCACACCGAATTTCCGAGACAACCCGCTGTACAAGGACGAGTGGCGAGAAGCAAACGTGACACGTAACGCCACGTCCTCCGAGGACACGAGATCCCTGGCACGATGGTTCCTCGTGCAAGTCTCTTCGGTGACGTATCTGCTCGACACACGAGCCAGAATTGTGTATACCCACGTGACGCAGGGCTACCCTTTGGCTCGGTTTGCTGCAAGCCGAGCTACTAACGTGGATAGCAAGCCGCTAAACCCCGACCCAACCCCCGAACTCCCCGACCTCCCCAACCTTCTCCGACCTCGCCTCGGATGAACGTCGACGTTACTCCCCGCGTCGGCAATGCACCACCAGGAATTATAGTCCGTCTTTTACCGCGTGTGGCGTCGCAGTACCGAGCCCTGTACATACGCTGACGTTCAACGCGGTTGAGTTAAAGGGCCCGCCCCTGTACAAAGCAAGATTTGTGGCGAATCCTCGATTCCCACTGCACTAACGAAACTGCCAACTTGACAACGTTTACTCTCGATGCTTGTATTGTTAATTCAACGGTTACGATATTCCGTCATATAAATGGTCACGAATTGAGGGGGGGCCGTCTCATGTAACCCTTGCTTTTCGAGCCTTATTTTTGGGAATTACATATGAGAAAACGGTGAAAGAATTTTAATCGCAATTTGTTTTAATGTTTTTGATCGTTCTTCACCTCCTGATACACTAATTTGACACACTAATAACATAGATTAGGGGGAGGGGGATTTGCGTCCAAGGAATTAAATATGCACTTTTGCGTACTATCTACTATACCAACAGTCCAGAGCGGCGAAATAATCTATGTTGCCTCCTACGAACACGCACGAAAAGGCGGAAAAAAATATAGTTGCGTTATATGAAATTATAAGATCGATTTCACCACGGTTATGTGCGGAGTGCGATTCGTCTTGGATGTTGTATGCCAGCGTGCTAGTCGTCCTTTGGGTAATATTCCAGAATACCCATTTCGATACAGCTAAACCTGTGAGAACAATTTTTGTTTGTTTTTTCTTCCAGGGCTAATGGAAATGGGTATTTTACGTGCACGTACAGTAAACAAAGAGTACGAGTCTCGCTGCTGTATAGTCAAGCACAGTTGAATTGATGGAAAAAGCTCGGATTTCCGGTTGGATTAACTGGCTCGAAAACCTTCAGCGTGATGAAATGTGTCGAAAGGTTAAGGGGGTGAGATACAGTCTCGATCGTTCCACGTTGCATGGAAATGGTTCTTTCCCTCCGAATTCCCGACGACGAGGCAGAGCCCCACCAATGTTCAACAAAATGGCCGATCTTATCACCCGATAATGCGTTTTTTTTTTCTTCGAAGTTGGAAAAACACGGAGTCCCTTTGTGTCCCGGATATAATTACACACCCCGCCATGTATCTAGTAGCAAGAAGACCCCGCTTCGCCATAAAAAATACAACGGAAGAAAAAAACCCATAAATGCTATAATAATTATAAACCGACTGTTTATTGTATCGGAATGGGGACTGGCATTTTTTTTTCCTGTTACGACTATTGCGTGGAAGAACGCAGTTAATAATTGTGTCCTGAGGTCTCGTTGGTCGCTGCTGAAAATTGCGGCGCCGGTGGCAGCTGTGCAGCTCGTGGAAACGAGAGAAGTAAGTAAAATGAACGAACCGACTGAAAGAGAGAGAGACAGAGAAAGAGAAAGTGCACGACCGGTGCAGCGGTGGCGTACAATTCCTTTATGAAAGGAAGACCCCGTGACTTAACGATATAACTCGGAGTCTCCTGTCCTCCGCAGAGAGACCCTTCAGACATTTCCACCAAACCATCAAAAGTCCTCGAACTTCTGGAAACCCACTCGTTCCAGTACTTTTCCACTTTTCTTCGTCTTCTCCGGGCGCCATTCTTCTTGCTTTTTTCCTCTTCCGCATCCGCGCTCTTTCGCTCGACCGGGACGAAATTCCATCGGGGCGTGCGGCGATAACGAAACGGAAGCGAAAAAAAATTGTCCCCTTCGGGGTGAAAAAGCTGGGCGATGCAAAATATATTTAACGATGGACCGAGGGAACGGTCGAAGTAATCAAGAAATAAAAGAGTACCGACAAGCACCGCCGGTGTGGCTTCGATTTTCATTGGTCCGCATTAATTCCCGACCTCTCTTCCGATAAATATAGATATACCGAGATTCGTAGGACAACGAGTTACCCCTCAACTCTCTTTCCAACCCGAATTTTCATTATTCCCTTTTTTGCTCTTCCGCTTTTGCCATTTGCTTACTCATAGAGAAAAAGTATCGTTTTCTTTTTTTTCCCCAAATGAAAGTTTAATGTTTCAATAAAACAGCACTCAAAGTCTGCTCGATTAGCCGGAAAAACATGGTTGGTAAGAAATATCGATGGCTATTTATGAATTTTTTTGGCGCAAAAAAAATCGAAGCTCTAAATTGAAGAACGGCTTGGACTAATCAGGCGACAAATTAGCCTGCAAGCAAACAGCCTGCTTCCGTTCCATCTATGTGGAACAATTAAAAATACTCTGAATTACCAAACCTATGCTATTGAATAATATTTCCTCGACAATACTTTCCCAGCCCTCTTCAATGATTTAAATACGCCAGCTCGGGCGACTCTCAAGCTTTGGGCCAAATTTTTTCTACACAAGTAACATTTCCAGCATCCGGAAATTCCCATTTCCGTGCTTTCGAGGCGAATATACGGATAGCAGCTTTTACCGGCAGATCGACTCTTGAATCGACGAAAAAAGTGGTTTCCGGTTGATACTTCAATATCGGTCCAGCGCAGCGGAGTAATATGCGGGACAAAAAAACATGTTTCGAGGCAGCGCACCGTGCAAGAGCAATTTATACACGTAGTCGGGATCGTATCGTGCCACGGATTTGTACACGAATGGAAGTCAGTGCATCGAGCATCGCGGATGAGTTAAATGGGTAGAATCAACCGGATCTGGAACAACCTCCCAGATGGACGGAATTCGTTATCCCCGATAGGGGGGGAAAAAGGTGGGGCATCGTTCGTTCGTTGATCGTCAAAGTCATTAAACCGAATCGAGTATACGTCCAAAATTGTTCACTGAACTAGATGGAACGAAATTGAGAAGGGCACTATTGCATTAAAAAACGACGATATGTGTCGCTGACACTGTAATCCCGGCTGTCGTACAGATTTACCTGTCACTTGAAACAACCATTTCTCGTTAATATTTCCAGGCTGCCCTTATTGTAACCTACATTGGTATGCAAAAAAAAAAGCACGAGAATAATTGGTGGTAAAAAAAATGTATTTCTAAATCACCTACATACATCCAGATATTTTCCAAAAAAGTATTTTCTGGACACTTTGTCACATTCTGAACATGCAGGCATGAAAATCCCGACGACAATTTTGTTCGCCGTCACGTAACAAAAATTGACGGAAGGTATTTGTTTCCCAAAAAAAATCAAAGCACCAAAAATAACTTAACCCGCTTAACAATTTTATCTCGGCTTGAACTAAACCACCACTTTACATTCCCTTGTTTCAGAAACTAACACAAAAAAGCGAGCTTCAGAAAACGACGAGATGGAAACAATCCGCACGGAACCGTGTCGAAAAGCTTAATAACTAACAACCAGCATCGGTGGGACGAATTCTAACCCTCATAGCATTATGTCTTCGTCGAGGAAACCGCCCCATCGCCTCAAGTTCTGACTGAGCTACGTCCCGGCGAAACGAGCTACTGGACCGCGGAGTAGCTTCTCCCGATTCAGCGTTCAGCTCGAGGGTCCCAGCGAAGGGAAAAGTGCGAAGCAGGTTTGGAAGAACGAAGACACGAAAGTGTCGGCCCGCGTGAGGTGGGGTACAACGGTGGAAGACGGTAGCAGCTTTTCCAACCCCCCCGGGCGTATTATCTACGCGCGGGCCCGTGAGACGAGCAAATAAGTCGTAGGCCCGAGTCATTGCCGAGAGGGCGGTGGAGGGTGAAGGGCTGCCGGCCCCCGGCGAATTTGAATGTTTCACCCCTGAAGAGCCCATCCTCGGGCTATACGAGCGCGAGACAGGGTGAGCCATCACTTTTCGACTTTTTTCTTATCCTACGCTCGAAAAAAAAGATGTACAGACAGAGAGACACACAGAGAAAGGCAGAGAGAGAGAGGGAGAGAGACAGAGAGAGAGAGAGAGAGAGAGGGAGGGAGGGATGGATGGGTGGGAGGGAAAGAGGGAGAACTGGAGGCAGATTGACTAATCGGTAATTCTATAATTTTTAGATTAGGTTATATTTATTGATTTATTGATTTATTGATTTATTGATTTATTGATTTATTGATTTATTGATTTATTGATTTATTGATTTATTGATTTATTGATTTATTGATTTATTGATTTATTGATTTATTGATTTATTGATTTATTGATTTATTGATTTATTAATTTATTGATTTATTGATTTATTGATTTATTGATTTATTGATTTATTGATTTATTGATTTATTGATTTATTGATTTATTGATTTATTGATTTATTGATTTATTGATTTATTGATTTATTGATTTATTGATTTATTGATTTATTGATTTATTGATTTATTGATTTATTGATTTATTGATTTATTGATTTATTGATTTATTGATTTATTGATTTATTGATTTATTGATTTATTGATTTATTGATTTATTGATTTATTGATTTATTGATTTATTGATTTATTGATTTATTGATTTATTGATTTATTGATTTATTGATTTATTGATTTATTGATTTATTGATTTATTGATTTATTGATTTATTGATTTATTGATTTATTGATTTATTGATTTATTGATTTATTGATTTATTGATTTATTGATTTATTGATTTATTGATTTATTGATTTATTGATTTATTGATTTATTGATTTATTGATTTATTGATTTATTGATTTATTGATTTATTGATTTATTGATTTATTGATTTATTGATTTATTGATTTATTGATTTATTGATTTATTGATTTATTGATTTATTGATTTATTGATTTATTGATTTATTGATTTATTGATTTATTGATTTATTGATTTATTGATTTATTGATTTATTGATTTATTGATTTATTGATTTATTGATTTATTGATTTATTGATTTATTGATTTATTGATTTATTGATTTATTGATTTATTGATTTATTGATTTATTGATTTATTGATTTATTGATTTATTGATTTATTGATTTATTGATTTATTGATTTATTGATTTATTGATTTATTGATTTATTGATTTATTGATTTATTGATTTATTGATTTATTGATTTATTGATTTATTGATTTATTGATTTATTGATTTATTGATTTATTGATTTATTGATTTATTGATTTATTGATTTATTGATTTATTGATTTATTGATTTATTGATTTATTGATTTATTGATTTATTGATTTATTGATTTATTGATTTATTGATTTATTGATTTATTGATTTATTGATTTATTGATTTATTGATTTATTGATTTATTTATTTATTTATTTATTTATTTATTTATTTATTTATTTATTCTTTTATTCATTCACTGACTCACTGATTGATTTATTAATCTATTTATATATTTACTATTTACTATTAGTATTATTTTCTAGTGAAGGAGAGAAAGTGAAAAAAACTCATTCATATTCTACTGAAAATCGTAATATATAAACTCCGGGCCACCTTATCGTGTTTCGCTATTCCTCGAGCAGCTACGCAAATCCATCTCGATTTTATTTCTTCGTTTTGTTAGTATCGAAATAAAATATCCCATTTTATTTCCTCACATTTATATGTTTATTCAAGATTCATATACCGAGAAGTAGTAAATCGAGCCGTATCGCATATACCGCGTGGCTTTGAAATATCGGTTATTCGTCGAAGATAGACACGTACGCGTATCCATACGTATAGATACGATACGCGAAACCACAGCGTCGCGGTTGATACACGGACGAAAATCGCTGACTCACCGAGTATCGAATTCCCCTGGCTCGCGCGAGACCTCTTCTCCGCCAGCCGACGAATTTCGAAATTCACTTCCTCCCGCGGGGCGCGAGTGGGTCGGAGGGGAGGCGGGGAAAAAAAGTTAATCGAAAAGTAAAGCCGCTTCTGCGAAGCGTGCAGAAGCCCTCTGGTTGGCCAACGATACGGCCACTCTTCGTCACGCGTCGATGGTTCTTGCCCCCCCCCCCTCCGGTTTCCATCAATGCTCTCTCTTCTGGAAAAGCTCGCGGTTATTCTTTCCAACTTGCTTCCGACCGATTTCGATGTAACGAATAGTCTCGTGGCCGCACGCGGGGACGATAAAAAGTTACAATTTTCATTTTGTTTTTTACACTCTGTCATTCGCCACACAAGCGTGTTTTTCGTTAGGGAAAATTGGTTATTCGCCATCATAAATCATCACCCTAACGACAGGCTGAGTCAGTCAGAAGTGAGAACAGAATGATCAGAGCTACATTTTTTTGGAAAAAAAGGGAGGAAGGGTTATTGTACGGAAAGTGGACGACATAAAAAAAATCTTGTAACCTTGAAACATATGATTTAGGCGGTACTTTTGAACCCTACATATGGCTCTACTTATCCAGTAGAAAAAAAATATAGCCATGAAGAAGTAGAAATAGTTCAGAGAAAATAAATAAATACTCAACCACCTAAAGACCTAAACTTAAACAACATAGAAATAAAGACCACCGCGTGACCATTTGAGACCTAAATTTCAAGCAAAATATCGGCCACACAATGGAAAGAAAACTAATCAATTGAATTTTGTAATCCATACATTTTCTTGCTTTACGTTACGTCAGTGATTTTCAAGTACATATAAAATTGAAAAAATAAATGAAATATATCTAAAATTCATATGAAAATAATAATAATAATAATATGATAATAGTAAAATTTATATAAAATTTATTATGACACCGTCTCGATAAAGTCGCTATCCACCTTCCAATTACCAGATAAAATTCTCCTTCGAGTTTGGAAAAAAAAAATCGTAGCTCGTTTTATTCTCGTTGATGTAATTTTCTTTTCGAACTGCGTTTGAACATCTCATGTTTGAAGAGCGAAATTTCCATCAGGCCTTCACGAAGACCCGGAAGAAGCTGGAGATTGTTATTAGTGAGCTCGTCGAGGAGGAAGAAAAATAATCTAGCCGAAAGTAGAAAAACCCGACACAGTCCACGTGGCCCCGTCGTGGTGTTGTCTGCCGGGGGTGGTGGCGGAGGAGGCGGAGGCGGAGGCGGCGGTTGCACCCGTCGGCGTGAATTCGAACGACGCGGGGGTGGCGGTCGAGGTCCCCCCTGTCTTGCCACCATCAGCTCCTCGGTCGCGGGGAGCGCGGGGGGATGTGGCCCCGTGGTGGGGCTCCCCTCCTACAAAAAACGTCAAGGTACAGAAAAAAAAATGTTTTAAAAAAAACAAATACATCGTAGATAAACCACAAATTTTCGTTACTCGTAATAAATACAACTCGCGCAACCCAAGTGAAAATTATGCATAGTCTATGGATTAAATCTATATAGAATTGGGCATATATAGTCTATACATAAATTATATGCAACCTAGATATGGACTAAATATCACCAATTCCATACATAGGTCATGTGTAGAGTAAACATAATTTTTCGGATATATTATTGTATTGTATCAAGGAGAATATAATGTTATTATTTTTGGCATTATTTGACCCGAGTGAAAAAAAATAAAGTCTATATAATAAATATATATGGAATTGAGCGTATATAGTTGTTATATAGTCTATGTCTACGTCCAATTTTTTTAACATTCGAAAATGAATATAATAATTGCAAAAATAATAATAATTTAATATAATAATAAATATTAAATATAATATAATATAATAAACTCTTTCATACAATATAATGACGTAACCAAAAATTATGAGTAGTCTATATATATAATCTATACATAGAATCAGGGATTTATTGACTATATAAGGATTACATACAAGTCTATACATGCCCAATTCAATATATAGTTCATGTTTAGACTATATATAATTTTTTCACTTTCTGAACCCTCAACTCCGGCTATCTTCTCGAAACTTTTCGATCCCACGGTTCCTCGAACACTCGTCAACCTCGCGACGTATCTCGCTCTCGAAAGGATTTTTTTCAAATTTTCGTGCGGTAAATGAAATTCAGGACTGATCCAACGTCGTGTAAATTGTAAAACGCGAAAAACGTTAGATTCGGAGAGACCGTGACGAGTCTGACACATTCGGAATACGTTGAAAAAAAAAAATATCGCCGCGTAACTTAGCTTGTAGGAAGTGACTCGTCGAAAGTACGTCGTGGTTCCGCGTTCGCTCGAATGCATTATACGCGACATCGTCTTTGGCTACTAAAAAATTCCATGCATCGTCGAGTGCGCCTCGTGAAAACAATGCAATCGTGTGTTCGTACACGGCAATGAATAATTTACATTTGATATTAACGACTTACGAGTGCGAGAGTACCGCGCGACGTCGCGCGAGAATTTTTTTTTAATCCATCTCTCGGTGACATCGTTGAAGGGTTTGCCGACAATGAAACTTCGTTAAATCTTTAATTGTGTTTGAAAAAATGATTTTTACGTGATGTTTTAATTCTCGCGTTATTAGATTGGTTATTTATCGGTGTAAGTGATTAATTGCCAATATGGAGTAGAATTGTCAGAATAGCGGAGTCGGATGCGAAATTATGTTGCTGGAGTTACATTTTTCGGGTTCATAGTACATAGACGTTAATGGTGAATCGTGCGTAAAACTTGCGAAATTATTTCCGACGAAGGAGGGACATCGGGTTGGGGTCGCGGTGGACGTGGACGAGGCAAAGGACGCGGGGGTGGCGGCTCGACCTTACTGGGCCCTGGCGTCGCCCCCGCGAATTATCCCCCAGGATTGCCCGGCGTCGGTCCAGGTTTTCGCGAGGTCGTGAACATCCTCGGTGAGAGAAATCAATCGGGTACGTTGACGGGTATCGGCCCAGCCCCCGGCTCGTCCGACAACGAGGAACCCGAGGACGAAGAGGAAGGTACTGCACCGAAGAGACCACCGAGACCTCTCTACAGGCGCTTCATAAGCTACGTCCGGCAAGCTTGGACTGGCGTCAAGTTTGCTTTAGGTATACTAATCTTACCACGTTAAAAAAAAATAGTATTGCAAACCTTGCATGGCTTTTTAACCTTGAGCAAATGGGACAGTCTCTACGTTCATGTCTTTTTTTTTATTTACATCCGATGACTTAAACTAATTGCATGGGTATGAGAATATTTGAAGGGAATGAAAATTGAAGGGATTATTTCTTGTTGTTTACTGGAAAATTGAGGGATTTTTATGATTTTTTCCAGCGATGTTGATACAATTTTGTTAGAATGCATTAGAATGCACTCGAAATATTAGAAAACAGTTGTTTCCTAATTAATACAGTATACCGTATTCTATTCGAATGATGTCAGCACGGCTACGAAAAATCATGAAAATCCTTCAAATATCCCGCCAACAACGCCATACAACCCTTCAAAGAAAAAAACGAATGTACCGTTTGCTCTACTTATTTAACATACTCCTCTATTTGCATGAAACTCATCACGATGTGTGTCAATAGTACACCCTAAAAGCCCCGCATCATGTACCCATAACAACCCCATGTCGAGATCCAAATTCCAATGCCAGCACGTACATAATACCCGTCGTCATAATACCAACGTAGTCCAACGTAATATCGGATTTGCGTATCCGTCGCATATCGCAGAGCTCTCATTCACACGTGTCGCGGCGGATGTATGGAGCACACGTCCGGTCACGTGTGCGCGTGTGAGGTTTGTGTGCGTAGAGCGTACAACCGGGCCGATTCATGCCCAGGAGCGAATGGCGACCGTTTAAATATTTACCACAGCGATGTTTGCCGCGCGTTTTCATCAACTGGGAATACATCGAGGCCTCGTTCTATCAGGCTCGGTTTATCCAACGTCCGACTTCTTTCCGTTTACCATAAGAATACATTCGAAGCTCTTTCAATACTCGCTCATTGCCGAGCTTCGCACGAACGCGACACCCGCAGGCCCGCGACCGTAGCGTTGACGCCCCTGAGGCTGATCGGGCCGCCATCTCTCGGATTTCGGGTCAACGACGCCCGATTAGCCTCGGATTGGCCTTCTAGCGGGTTCATGAAAATTCATGTACTTCCGACACCTCGCGAACGTTTCACCCTCTGAATGTAACAACGTAATAGGGATGATCCTGGATCGACGGTCATTATTCTTTCACAAACCCAAACTCGTGTTTCATCATCGCGTAAAAAAAAAATATAATCCTCTCACTTTTTTTCAAGCTACAGGAAAATATTGATACCGGTTTATACGCCGATGTTTAATGAAAAATATAGTAAAATTGGGGTGTCAGAGGGTGACTATGATATGAAAATCACGTCATTTGCTTAGACAAGAATTCGCAGCCTCATTTCGAAAACGTTTCTATTTGTTCCGTCAGATCATCATGCATTTATTGTCAATGCATGATGAAGTCATGCTGGATTTATCTAGAATGGGGATTTTTGAACACTAGATCGTCTCCACCCACCCTGCACAGCCCTCGCGATCCGATATAAAGCGACTGCATACATTCATGCCGTGAAAATTCGTTGCATTTTACCTCCAACTCCCAAAATCGACCTAAAAATAATGGCCGGCTGTTCATTTCCATTCGGTACGAAATTTACTTCGAAATTCTTCTTTTTTTTTCATTTACGTCGACAATAACGAACGGCTTAATGAACTTTTCGCGTTTATATTTTACGTTTTCCAATCGCGTTGCCGAAAGTTCGCAGCAGTGATATTTCGGATTGCATTGTTCGGATCGCACTTCTGTGGGATTTGCAAGCTCAAGAGGGTACTGACGTACTTGGCAAGGGGGTGGAGAAAGCGGTGGCATTATAACAGGAGGTTGTGTACAAAGGTTGTCGATTGGATATAGGATTCGAGGGGATGAAACCTGCGGTTCTCCATCGTCCGAAGCACAACCGAATCGAGCGATGCGTAAACACCGTGCGGCTTCGATAGTACGTGCTGACCACCCGAATGCACCCCAATCACCAAGCGCCATAGTAATCTCTTGACACATATGTAGATATATTGTGTATGGGGCGAGTCGCGCTGTTTCGCTTGACTGAAACCCTTCCATCCCCCGATGTGGTCGATGATCTTCTTTTTAGTATCTTTTGGATCCTCGCACCTCACGGATTTTTTTTATTTTAGATTTTCTCGACCCCTCCTTCCCCTTTTTTCATAATAAAAATAATAAAGAACTATCAAAAAATCGATTGTCTATCGAAATAAATTGAAAACCGATTTCATGCAAGATAGATTTCATTTTTCTTTTTTTTCTAATAGGAATCCATATCGTATATTGAAATTTAGAAAGAACTCGAATTTTTTCTCATGTTCTTAACAAAAAGAAGTTATAGAGATAAAAACCATCTGAATTTGATGAAAAAAAAATCTTCAATTTCGATAAAGTATCTGGGGAAAAAATTTCATCCGATTCAAGACTGGCTGAATAGCAGTTGGCTCTTGAAAAAAAAAGAAAGATAATGTGGGGCGTCGAAAAAATCTAAAAAAAACAAATCAGTGACGTCCTCGGATCCGAAAGATACCAAATAAAAAATCCCCGGCCCCATGAGGGGATGGAAGTGTTTCAGTCGTGGAAAACGGCGAGACTCGCCCCATATACACACATGTACAGATGGTAAATGTGGATACGGTTCGACCTCCTGTATCATGGACTAGATTGGTATAGGCGTCAAATGAAAGTTGCTATCGTTAGCCTCGCCTGATGTTGAAACACGCGACGATATTCGGCTGAAAGCTCGGGACGTTTGCACAGCGTCATTGCAGATCGCGTAGCACCATCGAGATTCGCGTCACAATGACGACGAGTGTAATGCGTACTCGCAGTTTGAGGGGTACCAGCGCGAGTGTGTACAATTGGGCCATTGGTGGAGGGGATGAATCGCGTAAATTGATTCCTGCTGAACTGAAATGAGAGCCTCGGCATTGTTTGAAAGCTCGTCGATGGACGTTGAATGGAATTACCATTCTTCGATACCCTAGATTACGAAAAATTAGAAACAATTTTTGTTCAGATTTATGTTTTCATGGTCTGGCGATGATAAAATGCGGAGATGAGTATTAGAACGGATAGGAAGTGAGGGATGAAGGGAAAAGAGGTATGCGGAGGGACATCCGAGTCAAACTTTTTCGGAGCCATCATTAGGGTGGGTTTAATGGCGCCGGGGTCTCAAGGTTGCCTCATGCGGCGATTTTCTATTTGGTCTTGGATGGTAACGCGGGAACACCCTGCGGGAGACGAGTGTGATTACAAATCTGTCCACCGTTCGATTCTCGAAGCCGAGGCAGCCTCATCCGGTTTTCGTCTTGTCTGTGGAAAAATTTAGAATCCACGACCCAGCGACCCTTTCGTGACATTACGAGAATCGATGAATCTCGATCGAATCGAAATTCTTTCGCGTTGTTTTGTCAAAAATTCGGAAGGGACAAGCCATGAGTCCGAAGATTCGTTTTTATTTCGGATTTATTGGTGCATTTCGCGTGACTCGTGACCTTTAAATGTTGGACTACTATGTGTAAAATACATCGGAGATTCGTTCGGGTTAACAGGTGGTTTCGCAGTCAAGGTATTAAATAATCAATGATTGTTCGGTCGACAGTTACGGACGTGTTACAGACTCGCCAGTTATGGGGGAGAAGGGGTTTTTTTATAAATCTAAACATCGAACCTTCGAAACAACTCCAAACGTACCTAATATACTCGTATCAATATTCTCCCGGGAGTACACAAAGACTCGAGAACATTATGCCCTTAGTTCATGCCCTTACGACCCTTATTTTCCGTGTCTCCCCTTCGCCGCTCGGGCCGCGGAACGTTCGAAGGTCGGCGATCGTGGTGAAAAACGAGACCGTGTGATACAGAATGAGAAAACGTAAGTCGTAAACGATGATGTACCGTGGCTAAAGATACGACGATAGTTCATAAAAGATAACGATAATATCCTGACAGCCAATTTTAACGGTTAATGTCTTATCTCCTGGTACTTCGATACCGATATACCCATCTATATCCATCGCCCACTCTCATGTGACGCATAAAAGACGACCTTCCATGGTCATACGCGTGGTGTTTCCCGCGCTAATCAAAATTCCATTATATCACTCAGCAAGGTTGAATCGTAAATCGTGTTAACGATACAATTGGGAGACCAATTTGTTCGCTTGATAATAATAATTCAGCGAAGTTCAGCAACCACAAAGGTCGAGTCGAAGACGTGACCCGTTGCTGGGTCGGATATTGGTAGACTTGGAACCAGACGGTTTCCAAGCATGCGCGTGACAAAGCTCTTGGACGCAGTCAACGAATGTTGACCACTCGATTCGCATGCCATCCCTCGTAACTTTGTGTATAATTCATCGAGTACGAAAGCACGTGAGCCGAAAATCGACTACAACGTTGCGGATCATGGGGATGATGGTTGGCGAAGCTAGTACACAACCGTGGACGAGGATTCAACGGTTTGGTGAGGTGAACCACCCTCGCGTGTGCTCGGGGTTTCGTGGCTCGATCGCAGGGTCAAACCTGCCCGGCTTGTTACACACTCGAAGCCACTTTGACTTGCCGCGTTAACCTTTGCCGTTGTACAAACCCAACTCGCTTTACCGCAGTTTGCTCACGGAACATTTTGTATGCAGCGCTATGTATAGAAGGAGGAACTTCCCGAAGGGCGGATTGAAAACCTTCTATCCCCCGATGTGGTCGATCACTTTTTAAAAATATGTTTTTTAAATATGGGGGGGGGGGGGGGGGGGTCGAAAAGATCGGAAAAAAATCAGTGAAGTCGTAGGATCCAAAAGGTAGTAAAAAAATCATCGGCCACATCGGGGGATTAAAAGGTTTCAATCTGTTGATTCGGAACGAAATTCCCCATACATATGTGTACGTCGGTGAATACTTACTGCGTGAACTTTCGTAAATGGTGGAATAATCGTAAGCATCTCGAGTCACCTGGGAAAACGAGTGTACTCGGCCTTTTTGCTGAATTAAATTTTAAAGCAAACCGTCGAAAGCTTTAGCCATCTCCACTGGAAACGTGAGCCAATCATTGGCAGTCACCGAGGTTGCGGACAATGTGTACGACTATGCCAATGATTATGTTGAGAACCACTCGGGTGGCCAATTAATGTTGGGCCAAACTTGCACGAGTGTTTTTTTCGCTGTGACGAGATAGCCGAGTGCCTAACCGAGTCAGAGATAAAGTTTTTCAGACGAATTGGACCACGTAGACCACGTGACGACCGTGCACTCTCGTCTATTATGTTCGTGAATAAGATATAAATGTACAGCAACTTTCTTGCCAACCCTTGTATTTTTTATCTTTATCATTCTGTTTATTTTATTTTTAGGTTACAGTGGCTAAAAAGGAAACCCTTATCTTTTCGGTTTTTTTGGAAAAATGTTTCTCCCCCCTCTGCTGTAGAATGAAAAGCGTACTTTTTCTCACTTACGCCATTAAGTTGGGTGTCTTTAAATAGGACTTCTCTGATAGAACGAATAATGTTTCAGGGGTTTTCTATTTTTATTTTTCAGTGACGAGATATTTCCCTTTATAGTCGTTATAAAGGCCATCCTCTTTAATTCCTGAATTATTGATACGAAAAACTTGTGAAGTATTCCAGCATGAAGCTTCTAATCAGTACTTTTAATAAAAACTACAACGAACTCTGTAGCGAAAATAGTTTTTGAACAATTTAAAAACAGTAAATCTTCTGCGAAAGCTAACAAATACGTGAAGATCAAACAGTTCTCGATACGTATTATAGAAAGTCGAGAACGTTCGTAAGAATGACGACGTGATCTCATCATCTGCGTGTCCAACAGGCTCTTGATGTTGTTCCCCATACACTTACCCCGGAATATCCCCCGAGGAAATAGCGCGCGCCATTACCGGTCGGGTTATCTCGCAAAAAGAAATACCAAGAACGTTACGTAAAGCCAACAGAAAAATGTGTATTGGAAAAACTTCGCTGTTTCGCGGAAAATGAAAACAGCGGAGAAAAAGCTCGAAGCACGTCGAAAGACAGGAAAGCAAATGCCGTCGTTCTTCGCGACGTCTCGACGCGCATCGACGATCACGTTTCAAAAGATTTCCTTTTCTAGGGCTTCCACGGCTCGGTGTATAAATTTTCGAGTACCTTCAACATTTTTTGTTTGTTTTTTTCACCGAGCGAGCGCAAGCTCCGACCCCGAAAGTAAACGACGACGGGAAGTGAGCTTTTTCCGGCCCGGCATTTTCACACGATCCTGCGAAATTCGACGTCACCCAAAGTCTCAACCACTTTGACGATGAATTGAAAAAAAAAAAAAAGAAAAAGTAAAAGAGTAGTTTGAAAGCATGTGTTTTTGAAAATTCATGGTTAGATGGAACTTCTTTGGTTGATGGATTGGATTCCATGTCGTTGAAATTAATCTGCTCGTAAACTCTTAATGACGAGTTGCTTCTTTCTTTATTTTCCGACGATTTCAGATTCGGAATACGAGGAGGAACAGACACCGAGATACAGGCCAGACTCTCTGGCGAGTTTGTGCAGAGCCACTCGTTTCACCGAGGCCGAGTTGAAAAGGATATACCGAGGCTTCAAGGCCGAGTGTCCCACCGGTGTTGTGAGAGAAGATACGTTCAAGTGCATCTATTCGCAATTCTTTCCTCAAGGAGGTGAGTACACTGGATTTTCTGTCGAAGCTTGAGAAATCATGCGCTTCTGCACGAACGTGCAGAGAAATCGTTGATGTGCCAATGATTGTACACGATGTTCATCATGTGGTGGTAAGATAATTTGTTCGGGAAAAAAAGTTTTTTGACTCTCAATGCGACAAATCCATGAATAGGGAAAGACTTTGAAAAATCGTTTATCACTAAATATACCGTAAAATATGCATAAACACCGTGAAATATTCAGAAACACCATAAAATATGCACACCATAATTCTGAAAATATTGAAACTGCGTCGAATTGAGTAATCACGCAGCTGTGAGATAATTTTTGCGAAAAAAAAAGTTTTTCGAATGTGCGGCAAGGCCATGAATACGAAAAAAAGGTTGAGAAACCGTTTATCACTGAACACACCATAAAATATGCAGAAATACAACAAAATACGCAGAAACAACCCAAAATATCCAAACACCCCATAAAATATGTAGACCATAATTCATTAAATACGAGAACTTCGTCGAATAAACGACCCGAACGGGGATTTCGAACAATATCTCGCGCACAATTGATCGAACACGCCTAAATCCTCAGCACCTCGCTACTGCCGAAAACCAGTCATGTTTCAACTCCAACGGCAGCAAGTTCGAAGAATAGACCACGGAATACAATTAAAATTCACGTTCATATGAATCAAATTCTTTCTCCTCTTCTTTCGAGCATACTCAACGGCATCGAGACACGACGTCGTCTATCTTTTTCATGCATTCACTCCGCATAACAAAAGTCGATGAATGAAACGTACGAACAAATGGACGGTTAATTAATATAAAATATATACCAAGTCACGGACAATGAAAGCCCGACGTTGAATAGAACGGATGATGCGGTTTACGCATGAAGGTACGCTTATAAACGAGTGTGAATGCACCAACGTCATATCCCTCGATGTTCCGTTACCGACTGCTTCTCTTCTCGTATGAATTTCAACGCGTGCCACTGACGAGGCGACTGCGAAAGGGAGATTACTCGTGCACAAGGCAGAGAATCGTGTAATCAACGTTAATAATCGCGCACACGCAGAAACGTACCGCTCCAATGCCCGCATATCTTTTTTTTTTTTGTTGCATATACGACGTTGATTGTACTTTTGATTACTCGCCCCGAGATATATGTGCATACGTGGTGGCCACGTGATACCACGCCCGACGAGTCTGACGGAATAATTTTGTGGAAATGGCGCATCTTCCCACGCACACCCGCGATTACAATTCGCCCTGAAAGCCACAAAGACCGCCGACACCGGTACTGTCTGACTACTCATGGATTTAACCCCTTGCAACACAACGGTCTTCATTATGTTTTCCGCATTAATGTCCGGGGAAATTTGGTGTAGTTACGATCTCGTTTGTCGAAAGGGAATATTTTTTTTTATTTCAAGAACATTGCGGGAATGTAGTGAGATTTAAAAATGCAAGCATATAAATTGGGGTGTTCCTTGATGAGGTTGTTTTGGATTGGATTGGGATAGAGAAAATAATGAGGGTGAGATTGGAGACTCGTACGAGAGTTTTAAGGTGTGCCTCTGAGCTATTGATGTTTCACATTCGAATGAAATTTGCTTGACATTCCAAAACGACCTTATTAAGGGCGACCCTGATGGATATTCTACAGAGAGTACAGTAATTAAGTCAGTCTTTTTACAATTCATTCTTCAATGCCATGAAAGCTCTGACACGAATCGTAGAATCCCTTGTTGTAATTAAATTAATGAAAAAGAAAATACATCCAGCACCTGCTTTCAATTTATATACAATAATGTCGAAGTTTCCCGAGTTGAACATCGTATTGACGTAAGTTTACTCTGTTGTCTTGCCCTCGACGTTACCGCGAGACGACTCGAACCCGAGCCAATTAATTAAGAAAGTTAGCATCCTGGAAAATCGTGCACGAGAATAAATTACCCTCAAGACATTTGCGAAGCCCCATCAACCGAGAACATGTTTAAACAACCTCCCCATTCCCCGACCTCCTCAGGCTTCGCGCATTGCTGCTGGGTACAAAATGAAACAGCAGCGGGAGTAGCCGAGTGTCTAACCTCACTGGATCACAAAATGAGTCACCCACGTGCGTACCGAGAATATTAGTGGAAAATATTTTGAATTAGTTTTTCTTGAAGCACGAAAAATTCAATGAACATCGAAACAGAAATCTGTAGTGTAAACAAAAACTGCATCTCTTGATCTGAGGCGAGTTGAAACGTATGGGAGTGGATGATGAAGTTTCTGTTGAATTTCGTCACTTCAATTGTCTTCAATTTCTACGATCTTCAAGAGCTAATGCGCTTTGATAATTTTGAAATAATATTTATTTGATTAATGAGAGGTTATTTTTATTGAAAAA
The DNA here is from genome assembly GCA_963971145.1 of Sussaba pulchella. Classification (NCBI taxonomy): domain Eukaryota; kingdom Metazoa; phylum Arthropoda; class Insecta; order Hymenoptera; family Ichneumonidae; genus Sussaba; species Sussaba pulchella. The sequence goes on from OZ020164.1 coordinate 3,016,669, forward strand.
ATTGTAACGATAGGAATACTAATTAAAACATGAGTCCTATCATCTTGAAAAGTAAAAATATATAATACAAATCAGAGAGATATAATAATTGAAATAATTATTCATATCAACAATTTTTTATTCGGCCGAAATGCGAAGAGCAATCGCAGTTAGTTGGAAGAATTATTGTTTTTCTCAAATAAAGATCCATGATCTCCCATTTGAAAAACAAATCCCAAATATAGGCCTCAGATTGGGCCTGAATAAAGGGCGAACCTCTCACAACCAGTCGACGAATCTTTCGGCAAGATTAATGAAGACGATTTGCAGATCGGTGTACGACAGTTCGTGGCAAGATTACGATAACTCACTTCCACGTAACCAACCATGCGAAAACCGTCACCCGCTTCGTTATCGATAATAACCAGATTCTCGAATCCGCTTCCAAACGATCCGCACCACGACAATTTCTCGAGTTCGTATTTCCGCTCTCCCAGTAGACACCCTCAGACCACACTCTCGCTCTTTCCACCCCAATTGCCTTCCCACTCTACCACCCCCATCCACGCTACTACAACGGCTTGCCATCGCGATCGCATGAATTTCGATTGGGAAATCGTTGATTGGCTTTTTTTCTAAAAAATAAAAAAAACGGGAAAGCGAAAAAAGAAAAAAAAATAGCCTTCCAATAGAAGAGAAAAAAAACAAGTCTAAATGTAATTACGAGGGTGAATCGTGAGTTTGTATTCGTACTAGCGTTAGCTGCTTCCGTGAAAGTTATATGTGCTGATACTCGGATGAAAAAATTGCGTGTAATCGGTATTTTTGTTTTGTTTTTTTTTTTACAAGTCGAATCGACTCGGATACTCGGCGAATTTTAATGTGACTAGGAAGGCTGACACGAGTACGAATACGAACTACGTGGCCTGAAGGTTCGTTGGCAAGCCCTCTTGCACTGAGACAATTGGCAGTGACAGTGAAAAGAATGGATGGCCCTAGAAGAGACTACGCGTTTGGGAATTCGTTTGTACCGAAAAAGCAGAACCCTCGATGTTATCGTATCACCGCGTATATCATCCACGATCTCGACATTCTTCGGCGAGAATCTCTTTGCTTTTAGTGCCACATCGGATACGATGAAGGAAAAAAATGTGCGAGGGGATGCTCGTAATGCAGAAGACGAATGTAGGGTGGTTCAAACTTGTCTGTTATCATAAGGAGAAGCAGAACTCACCCTGTCTTTTATTTTATTTCCTTGGCACGAATTATAACTTTCTTTTTGTGGGGGTCGAACTTAGACGTTCCGAAAGCTCATGAGTACGAAAAAAATTTGGATTGCGGTTTCCCAAAAATCAAAATCTCTGAATTATTTCATTTCGAGCAGAAATCTCGGCCTGAATATTGCGTTTTTGGAATTCTGCACTGTCAAAATTTTGTATCTATGGAAATCCGAACCGCACCCTTCATTTTCTTTTTTTCTCTAAGCTCTTCGGAGCTTTCGATCAGTTACAGCACTCGGTCAAGAAGATTCGTATCAATGCCGCCGACAATTGGCCTCTTGTAAAATTTTAATAGCTTGTTAATGAAGACAAGTGCCATCGTCGATGCCCTCTCAAGACCGCCACAATTATCGGCTCATTCGCATTAATTGGCAGCGACGGGGAAAAATATCGAACAAAACACACACACACACAAGCACGCCAATAGCGTGTAACGTTTTCAACCCGACAATAGTCGCGGGCGGTTGCATCGTTGGCAAGATTCTACCGGGTATCTCGAAAAAATAAATTTCAACGAGTTTACTATAACACGCCGTACCGGTTGGTAAACATAGTCCGACAAATTGAAGTGCTTATTAAAGGAAGCAACCACCCTTTCCATTTTCACGGAACATTGGAAGCACACCCGGGAGTCATTACCGACAAGTGTTTTCCTTCCCGGAGCGAAGCTTCGAACGTTGAATAGCGGCGATGGTTGATTGCCTACCGTTCCTCGTTTTCTCACCGAAAATTACAAGACCCGTCGTTATAACGGACGGTTCGATGCTACACGCGCTTTCTAATTATTATTATCCATAATACTAGCACGACCGCAAGCTTTTTTTATCATTTATTTTTATTCTGCATGAATGAGATTATTATTACGAGGAAAAATGTATATATTTTGTTTTATTTTTCAGCGAATACCAGCCAGTACGCGCACTACGTTTTCAACACCCTCGATCAGGATCACAGTGGACTTCTCAGCTTCGAGGTAAGCTCAACCTTTGAAGTGATTTATTTTTTTTTTCATTCTACAGTATTTATGAACATATTTTAGTTTTTTTCGCCGTTTTCTAGGAAATGAAAGTTTTAATCAGAGAGGAAGAATAATAATAGTATGGAGAAATGTAGCGAAAGAATAGTAATAATGATTCTCATTATTCCTTTCTTATTATTATTATTTTTATTATGATTATTATTTTTATTATTATTATCATTATTATTATTATTATCATTATTATTATTATTATCATTATTATTATTTTTATTATTATTATTATATTATTCCAAGTTCCTGACACTGCATCTGAGACGAGGATCCACGTATGAAACCTCAGCTCTCTTATCACTGCGCTGAGCTCGTAGACTCACTGGACAGTTTTATAACTTATAAGCCTTGTGGGACGCTAACTTTTTTTACTCGTGGCCAGATAACGAAGGAAAAAAATTTCTGCAAATATCATCCCCCGCAAAAAGCCACGAAGTAGTTTTTGCGTGGAACACGATGCTTCAACGTTCATTCATATCTCGCTGGGATAAAAAACTTTTTCGAGGGTCGTGTCGTGTCGAACTCTCTTTATTTCCCCATGACGGATTTTTTTAATTCCCTTTCGTTCTGTCAACTCTTAATGAATCGATTGGATAAAAGAGTATGTTCAATGAAAATTATTCCCAAAAAAAATGTGGCGAAAGAAATATATAAAAAAATAACCAACAGTCGAATTTGAATGTATCGAAAAAATAAGGTTATTAAAAAAGTATAAAAAAATAATAAAATGATTGGTTCAAAAGAAATTATTGCGCGCCATCGCTGACTCTGAGAAAAAGTGCGGTTCGACTGAAAGATCGTCAAATACTCCCCCCCCCCCTAAATGCCTATAAAAATAATGAACCACCCGATCAAACAACCGAACGACGTCCCATTTATCGTCCGTTCGATCCAATATTGCTTCGACTAAATCGACATGGCGATCGTTACCCCGCCGACCGTCGCAAATTAACGATCAACCGGACTAATCTTGACACACGGCAGCGTTTCGACCCCCCCCCCCCCCCCCCGCTCCTGACGTAATCGTCACAAGTGTGCACACGATCGTTTAGCAATCCTCAAACCCGACGCGTCCGTTACGGCCGAACGATTTTGGATTATACACTTCCTCGCCGCAGCCATAAGTACCGACGTATGTGGATGCTGGATCCGGCAAACACGATCGGGATTCTCCGGCAATTGCCGATCTGACGGGAAACCGGGGAGCAAACGGATAATCAAGCACGCTAATATCTATTCAGATCATTGGTTTCCTCGCATGTTCGGCCGGAGGAAAGGCCGGGAAGGGGAAGGGAGCGACTAATGAGGTCTGAATCAATACGCAACGCTCCATTCGTCCTGCAATATACGGGATTTCACGGTGGTTCACAATCGCGAATGCGAAAAGGACGTAATTAGTACGCTGCGCATATGCATCTCTAATAGCCCGAGTCACCCTCGAAAATCGAAACGAAAATTTGAACAAAAACCAAAAGATAAAACGTCAAAGCCCGAAACATACGCGAGAGAACAAGAGACGAATCGGGAGGGGGGGGGGCGGGTTGGGAAAAGGGTAAAGTCGTCCGGATAATTACGAGCTAACGTAATTATCTTTCGAGACTCTCGAATGCATTCGTACGTCGTGTAATTAGCCGCGGAACCACTCCTCCACCTGGATCACTCCACACTCCGGCTTAAGCCGCGAATTTTTTCTACTTCGCAGAATTTTTTTATGTATTTCGTTGAGGTCCTCGATGGGAATTTATTCGATGTGCCATTGTTGGAGAATGCGTTTTTTTCGCAGTCTGTTGGAGGACTTGATGACGTTTCCGTGGATTCCAGTAGCCTGGAATTTAATTACGTTCGAAAGTTGAGGAATGAATGAATGATTTTTTTTTCACGTTTTATGTTTTTCAATTTTCTATTCGAATTGATTTTAATTTTCAGTCAACGTGTGAGACGGTTAGTCGTGGGAAGATTTTTATCATTCTACTGAGGATGCATAGTTTTGAGTCGGTGATGGACCTTTGATTGAGTAAATTATTCATAAACGTATTAAGTAGTCAAAGATAATTTTAAGTCAGACATTTCTACTTGCAACTGTTACTATCTATATATCTTGGAAACTTCTATTTCCATGCTAGAACGTTTTTCAAGCAGCATGCAAAATGGATGACTGACATTTCTTCGGGAATTTGTGTAACTTTTCGCTTGTTAGTTGGGAGCCAAAGGGTCGTCTAATAATTTTCGAAAATATCCCCGTCTACCGCAAATATATATTTTTTTTTCACGTTCCATGTGTACTTATTTTGATGACTTCTCAGCGATCTAGACAGCTAATTGTCAGAAAGTTTTAATGATTTCCCTATAAATACGTAGACCTAATTCACTTATGCACTCGTGCTTGCATAAATAATTTAAAAACGTATTCAGTAGTACAGAAAAATATTAAGTCAGACATTCTTACCTGGATCTTCTAAATCCACAAATCTTCCAAACATTCACATCCATGCTAGAATTTTCTCAACCGGTATTCAAATTGAATGTCTCAAATTAGCCCAAAGAATAAATCGTTCGATAAACAATATTTATCCTGACGTCCTTTGCTGTGACAAAAAAAAAACAACCTCACGACTTTTACCACTCGCTCTCACATTCGTTACATTTATTCGAGCAGCCGCTCGGCGAAAATCATTTTCACCGTAATTTATCAAACTTTTCGCTGGTCAGTTAGGGGCCGAAGGATCTTCTAACAATTTTCGCGGATATCCCCGTCCAACGAGAATCCATTCAGCCGTGAGACGTGAGACCCGAAACGAGGTCGAAGTCCATCGCGCGTTTCATCCTTGCTCATCCACTGCTCGTCCGGATCTCCGGCACGGTTGCTCCACGTTCCCGGGTGATTTCCTCTCATTTCTATATCCCGAGGGATCGTCGACCCTTCTTGCGAAGTAGTTACGACACAGCGGTGCGGATAACACTGGTAGCCGGTATAAATAGCACGCGCGGATGGGCCGAGGGTTTGCGAGCAAACGTTATAACGCCGGGTTCTGGCTCCCGGGCTCGGCAAATACTCGTCGATGGCTCACAAACATCGCTTGGAAGGTTCACACGACAAACATTGAGGGTCTTCCACGTGCATCCAGAATAATGAGTATTTATGCTTGTATCGTCGTGCTCATTCGCTCTAGCGAATATTCTCTAGCAGCGGAATATTCGAATCGAGCTTCGGAGCGAACAACGACTTGGCTTGCACGTATCAAAAACGTATTCACGTGCAAAAGCTGGGTCTCGCAATTTAATCATTCTTCAATTGTTGGCCTTCATTTTTATAATTGAAATGTTATAAGGTGCCAATTAATCTATCTATTCTTATTTATGAAAAAAAAATTGCTGCATTAAAAAATTTATCTCGGAACACTAAATTTCCTTGTTTTTGATCTTGCAAGATGATTCAAAAACTGTTATAATTAACTGCACAACAGCTTCTTCGATGTGTAATTGATAATATAGTAAGATATAATTTATGGAATTTATATAATAAATTATATAATTAAATACTCATCTATAATTAAAAAATATTACAATTAAAATTCAATCAATTTCTATCAGCACTCTCTGATAATTTTCAATGCAATTCCATCCAACTGGTCTAACTTTCGAGACCAGATCCATCCGCGGTAGAAGCAAACATCGTCCGAGAGTCATGAATACGTCGTCGCTCTCGCAGAATATTCGCACGGTGCTGAGAACCATCCGGATACAATTATACCGCGAGAAACTGAAGTGAGGATGTATGCACGAACGACTCAATGACACGAAAATCCTCTTCGAAACCGAGCAGGTCCTTGGCCCGAATTCCGTGCAAACTGGCGAGGACGACTCCGGCGAACGTGAAACCTTCTCGGTGCGACCTACAATAATGCGAGTGCCGAATTGTCCTCGATCGTCGTACTCGAGAAAACGTGCTTCGAGGATATGGGAAACCAATTCGATACACCATTGCTACGTGTAATAACGTTATACCGGGTGCTCCGGTAGAATAGACGTGTAAGACACGGTAGAGGAAACCAGACACGGAAGGGCGTTCATTCAATGAAAATGTATTCGAATTAATTCGTAACCGTCTTCAAGAAAGGAGAAGGTTTTTTAATTCTAGGTTTATTTTTTTGTGTGTATTCTACGCGATATCTTTGCCGATTGTGGACCGATTTTAGTGATTCTTTTTTATCCGAAAGGCTAGATCTTGAAGGTGGTCCTATTTAAAATTGAAATAAATATTCCTTCTGACAATAAATGACATTATCACGATGTTTATGTTGGTGAGTCATGATAAATCTATTTTGACATTTTTTTTACATTCCATCCATCATTTTTTTTTCACTCAATCAGAAGCTAATCGATTTTCATTGCCGATTCAAACTACATAAATTAGACCATTTTATTGAGTTAATGATTTCAATGTATCAATATATCGAATTTGTCATCAATCAAGTATATTTTATAATGATCTAATTCAACTCTCATATTATGCGTTATTATTACATTCAACTCATTATTTAATTCATTCAACTCAATATCTTAATTCCTGCAAAATCTTCGTATTTTCGTCTTCGTACCAAGTGAATTACAATTTCTCGCGAAAATGCGGAAAATTGTCGCGATAAATATCCACGTAAAATCGATCGTTGAGAGCTGATGTAGAAGTTACGTGTCCGTGGAGTATCCGCGTGAGAGCGCGAACGCCGGCGATGAATGGGGTTAATGAGTTTTAATAATTGAATCGGGAGTTACAAACGCCGGAGCCGTTTGACGCTGGGCTAACGATACAGGAGTAACCTTGGGAACGGAAAAGCCTGCTCGTGTTCGCATCTCACTGTTGTTTCCCCCCCACGAAAGCTTTTCCCGAGAGCTTTAAGCGAGTTTCGTGGAAAAAGGGGTTGGGGGGCGGAGAACTGTGAGTGCGTTCTCCGAACCAGGTCGTTTTCCTCGTCGTTGTTGAACGCGAGCAAGGGTTTTCGCTTCTGTGTACGACAACCCCGTTAAAAGGCAAGTTTTAACTCGATCTTCCGTAATTCGACAATGGCGCCCAAACGCAATCCGTTATCGCGACTTAAGAAAAAGACAACCACGCGTCTTAGCGAGTTGTCCCGGTTTCGAAACTTCGGTGGATTCCTCGATCGCGACGAGAGTTTTGCGACGCTGAGAGAGGGGAGGAAACTCACCGCGATTTTCGAGGCCTGGCGGAAAATGGCAAGAGCTTCTTCTAAACCCGGAATATTCGTTGCAATTATTTATTATCAATTTGTTAATATAAAGCAAGACGAGTGATAAATAAAACATTTGATTACATTATTGATCAACATCTGTAATCTATAATATTAATAATAAATAATACAACAAGTTTGGTTGTAAATACAATAAAAATAGATACACAAATAAAATCAATGATGATAAATAAATTAAAGATTAAATAGTCGAAGAAAAAACTTCAAATATCAATTTTACGTTATTTCTCGAAGAAAATTATCTTAGCCAAAAATTCTTTTCTCGCTCGAAATATTTCCAAGAATAGCCTTCGACGCTGATCGCAATATTGATCTTCTCGATACGGTGACATTTCTCCCAAGTGATCGGCGTATCAAGACGATCTACATAGATCGTTGAGACAAGGCGCAGATCCTCGAGAGAAGCAATTGCGATGGAGATCAAGATCCTTCATCGTTCCACGTGCCGAAACGGGCGCCGAAGGGAGTCTGGGCGTCAACGGACGGAATCAATGGGCCGTAGGGTCGGTAGGAAATTCCGCCAGAAGCTCTCCCCCTTTCTCCCTATCTCTCTATCACTCCCACGCACACACTCACACACACTCGCTATCTTGCGGTATGCAATCTCGAGCCCCGAAGCGTGCAAGCTTCTGACCGTGGAGGCAGAGTAAAGCGACCGCAAGCCAGTCTCGAGGTAACCACAATCTCGAGCGGAGAACGGAGACGGTATAAGCTCACTACCACCACTACCCTCGCCACCGCCACCATCACCACCACCACCACAGTTGACCCTCGGTTTAATAAACTGCCCTGAGAAATATCCGAATCGTTGGACCGAAATAACCATTCGAAAGTCACACAAGAGCTTGCGACTCTGATGGCTCGAAGCATCACAACCCATTGAGGTTCACACCGGGGTCATGATAACTTCTACCACAATCCACTGGTCTGGGGATTTTGAACTTTTGACTTATTACAAATTTAGATGATAGTAAGGCTAAACGTGTACGACGTGATCTAGACGTATAAATCCACGATTCACCCATTTCGGGCTAACTTTTTGCCCGGCGGTTTATCCGGTAAGGCCTTGATCGCGTAATAACAACGAAAATAGTTTATCAGAAAACTCCCCTAAGGCTGTCCTTTAATTGAATTATCAAAATCACAAAGACGATTCCAAATCCTCAACATCCTAAAAGTAAATCAAAGCTTTCGTGTGAGCCCTAACTGTGCTACGACTTTCTCAAAGATCGACGTAGTTTTTGAAACGCGCATACTCATCGCCATTCCTCCACGACCCCGCCCTTTCAACCTTGCCGACGAAGGTCCCAAATCAAATGCCTCAATCATTGGATCCAATACAGACAGGGAGGAAGCTCGATCGTTAATTTTCGTCGGTTCTCGGTTAATTAAATTCTCGGATGATGCCAACTGATACAAGGAGAAAACCCTACTGATTAAGGGTTGTTTTTTTTGGTGAGTAGGGCAAAGACATATCTCGAAGGTCTCTGATTTCGTGGTTGCTGGGTTAGCGGGAAGATGGTTGCCGAGAGATGCGAGGACCAGAACGACACGGTCGTAGTAGCCATGGGGACAGAATTCGGTGGGTGGTCGTTGATTAAAGCCAACCTCGAGAGCTTTCCACATACGCAGTGCCTCAAGGGGTGGGAATCGTGGACCGTGAAGACTTCGGATTTTCACGTGTAAGCTAGATCGAGCGTTGGCCACGACCGATACACGTCTGGCTAAATCATTCCAACGGAAATTTATGCAGCTCCGAATCCACCCCTCGGCGATCCTTCGAGATCCAATCCTTCTTTCGTCCGTTGCTGAAAGACGCTTCGGCGATGAATCCTGCGACCTACTAAGGGCAAGAACGGAGTATTGAGCATTATTCATCAGGAATAATTGCAACTCATTAATTACTCTCGACATTCGGTTACACGAGATCGAGTTATGCAGATGAAATTTATATCGGGTTATCGCCGTGACTCGGCAAAGTGGCTGGACTTGGAGATGACGAGCTTACGCGTCGGGCACAGTCATTGGCCATTGACGGCGATTGGCAGTCATGGGAAAAATCCACGTGGAATTGAAGAATAGAAAATGAAAGATCGATTGGGTTTTATTCTTAAATAAAATACAATTACACCAGATCTTGTTGAGAAAAAATTATACGAAGAAACGTTGAAAATCTATAGTTGACATTTTTCTCCGAGTCTTCGAATTACTTATTGCCGTGAACATGATCGACACACAATTTTGCCGAGTCATCTCCGTCAGGGGTTCGCTCATAAAATAAAAAATAAAAAAATTGCTGAGTGTAAATTTATTCAGGTCTTGTTTCCTCCGCCTCCCTCCCGCTCCCTCTCTCGCTCCTATGCGAATAACTGTGTTTGCAGATTACACCAGTCATCAATCACTGCGAATTCCACCCATCAAACGTGTGCTCTTAATGCTTCTTCCCGTTGCCGAACCTATCGAAGCAAAAACTTGCAAAAAATTTCAATAATAAAAATAAAAACAATTTTTAAAATATAGAAACGTGACGCAGCATCCGACGTAGTTGCTACGGACATTCAGATTTCAATCTACACTTCGTCTTCCGTGAAGTAACCGTGGGCGAACACAGAGTAAATTTGCATAATAATTTTCCACGAACGAATGGAGATAGCTCGCTTGGAAATGCCGTGCACTCTTCTCATGGTCGTATATATGCGTTTTACTTACGGTAGCATTGTCGTACCGTGTGTATATGCGCCGTATCCTCATCTGCATAAGTATGCGAGCACGTATCCGGAAGCTCCGAGTGGCTCTCACGCGAGCTTTTCCTTCGCGAATTGGATTTTCCCGTGTGAAAGCACTCCTCCGCTACCACTTACTCGCCCTCCCGGGGAATTCCCGAAACCCGGTGCGAAACTTTTGACAGCATTGGCCGAACTTGCAACGTCCGAAGGTGCATCTCGTGTTTCCACGGCGCATCAAACGGAAGTTGTGTTGTATCGTGCGATTTAATTGCAAATTTCTGCTTTGCCTCGGAAGACGACGAGTAAATCTATCTATTGACTACTAGTCGTTAGCGACAGACATTTGTTGACGTTGTTGTTACGTAGGTGCAAAAAAAACCATCAAAATATAAGAAAAAAAATCCCCGTGTCTCGACTGTATGGAAACGTAGTTAAAAAAACCTGTTTCAGGATTTTGTAACCGGGCTTAGTATACTGTCGCGAGGATCCATGGACGAAAAACTTCGATGGACTTTTTCCCTCTACGACATAAACGGCGACGGATGCATCACCAGGGACGAGATGACGGACATCGTTACCGCGGTTTACGAACTCATGGGAAAGTTCTCGGATCCTAACATGACCCATGATGGGGTTCGTCACAAGGTCGACAGGATGTTTCAGGTAAGAAAAAAAAAAGTTGTTCTTCTATCCCCTCAGTTCGTAATTTTTGCCTCTTCAATCCATTCGATTACGCAAAAAATTCCTGCAAATACCGGAATGAATTTTAAAAAACCACATTACTGATAAACAAATAATATTATTATAGCAATGCATCGTAAATAATATTCGCAGTCCACAACGATTATACGGATTATACGGAAATATTAATTTACAAAAAAAATAAAACCCAAAATCACCGACGGTTCGATCTCCACAAATTAATCCCCGTTCAACATCAAATTAATCAAACAACTCGAATACCCTTCAAGTTTTAATATCGCTCCCGCCATTGACGAGCCAATCATTCGGGTCATTCATTCCTTCGAGCCGGAATTTCCATAGAAACGTGGACCAAACGTTCCTCAAGGAAATTCCGAAAACCGAGGATTAATTAATCACTAAGACGCACTCACGACGAATAGCGAGTGACGTACGGCGAGAGTGCAACGAAATTGGGTCTTACGTCGCACAAGTCACGAAGCTAACGTAGCAACCGTACTTCCAAATCGAATTGGGATGCTTTGCCGCGCGTTCCACTCGTCCGGACATGCATATTGAATACCGCAAATACCCTTCGCTACGGATGCAAGTTGTAGCTGGGGGGGTTGGAAGGGTCGATGCAAACACGAAGCCACCTTCGCGTTTAGTTGCGACGGTAACCCGCGTTTGCCCATTCGCCAGTCTTGCCATTTATGTACGACGGCTCTCGCGTGTTCTCGCTCGCTCCGAAAGCTTTCCACAGTTTATAACTACCGTACGTAGTCCCGTACGTGTCTTTATCAGCGCGTGTTGAGAATGCGCTCCTTTGTGCCGTCGACTCCACGCACACACGGAGAATGTGCAACGGCAAAGCGCCTGCACGTATATTATACACTCGCGGGAAATTCAACCGCAAACTCGATACGGAGCGCGTATATATGTTATTCGTACGTAAGCCCGAGTCTGTTGGATTACGTAATTGGCAGTGGTGTCTGGTTCGACGTTAAGCCGAAGCCGGTGGGACATGAGGTGGTTCATGAACCACCCGATATACACGGAAACTTCTCGCGAGAGGTTCGATTGTATCAACGGTGGAATAGGACGGTAATTGGCGTCTTATCGGGAAATGAAGAGTACTCGAGTTTAGGAGGATGACGATTGTTGTTATTTTTTTGTCAATGATGTTGTTTTCGTAGAATTATATGAAATATAGGGAAATTTGGAATTGAGCTTGTTTTCTCGCAGAGAAATATAAAATGTAGGAAGTTTCGATTGTCAATATTATATTATTATTTTTAATAATTTGAGTTATTTGAAAAAATAATAATAATAATAACAATGATAATAATAATAAGAATAATTATTATTATTGTGAAATAATAATAATAATAATAATAATAATGAAATAATATTAATAATAATGACAATATTAATAACAACAATAATAATAATAATAATGAAATAATAATAACAATAATAATAATAATAATGAAATAATATTAATAATAATAATAATAATAATCAATAATAATTTTAGAATTATGTTTTTTCTTGTATTGATTAATATTTTCAATAAAAATCGTAAAAATATCCTAAAGTAATTATTCTTTTTTACTGTGCTGGCGTTTAATTATTCTGTCGTTAGTTCGAAAATGATTTTCAGTTGTACAAAAAGAACCTGCTCCAGTAATTGCCCTACCCTCAACGTTTCCGTACAGCTCAAACCCTCGCATTCTTCGGAAACAAGTCAGCCTCTTTCGTTCCGTCAAATTCCGAGATAAATTAATTTCTCGTCTTCGAAACGACACGCAATATAATACCCACAAAACCGGAACAAAGTTTATCGCCAGCGACGTCGGTTTTTGTTCAAATCCAAGCGCGGAAATTCGTTATCCCGGCAAACTCGTTTAAACGAGCACTTGGGAAGCAGTTTGCCGGACAAGTTTCTCAACGAACTATTCTGCTCTCCGGACTTTCGTTATACCGATATCAGATATCATATACAGCTGTGTTTACCAACCGACGTCGGAATTCCGATCGGAAATTGTTCGACGAAAAGTTTTCGTGGCAAACGCCGAAGTACGTTACGTATAAATTAATTAAACCGATTTATTGTCCGACGTTTATTCATGTCAGCAAAATTATGCGAGACGTCGTCGTTGTCCGGATATAGCCAGCTGTGGACTGAGACAAAAAATTTAACTTTTGTTTGGTTTTTTTTTATGGTGTAAATTATTTCTTATGGTGTAAATTATTATGTGTTCTTATGGCGTAAATTTATTTTTTCATAGAAATTTCAAATTTTGTAATATTCGTGTAAATAATTCTTCACGAATAGATGAGCACCCAAGAACGAAATGGAAACAAATATTGTAACGCATTATTTCAAGCCTGATTTCCTCGTAAAATTCGTTAAGTAAGATCCGTAAATTCTACACGCAAACATATCCAAGTCCTCGAAAGAAAAATGTATTCTTGCCATTCAAATCTTTCACATTATTTCGTACATCAGCTAAATTCCGTCCAACGGTGAGCCATAAATGGCTTTGTATTGTCTATGTCGAGAACGTACGTGCATCAGGGAGCGAATAAAAAAATAAAAAAATGGAAAAAACCGTCGACTATGCCGAGAACTCCGATGGAGGCGAGTTAGAGGGAAAGTGAGGAGAAAAAGCTCGAGAGTGGAGTGAGCGCGGAAAAAAACTACCCCTTCCCCGGGGTGAGAATACGAGTGGGAGAAGAAATGAGGTGAGGTTTGGCTAATGCACGATGCGGTGCGATGGGATATTGCAGGGCCGGGGAGGAGGAAGGGACGCGCGTGTTGTAAGCCGTGAAGGCTGTACTGAACATTTCTCTGATAACAACATTTGACGTGATAATGGAGCGAGCCAACAGTGACGTAGCTGTTGCGTTCTCAGCTCACACGCAGCAGATTTGGATTCGATTTTTCACGTGTGCGCGTGCTTTTTTTCTGTGGCTTGAAGGCAAAAACCGAATAAGTTCGTAAAAAGAGTTTTGGCAAAATAACGATATTAAGTTGCGAGAACTCTATCACAGTCGAGATGATAATTTCATGAATAGTAATTATCGGTTTACTCTACGTTACTTCTCCGATAGGTAATGATACAAGCAGGGATGGGGTCTGATTCAATAAAACACGTGTTTGAAATACTTTTTCGGGAAATAATTATCTCTTATATTTTATGCAAATAATTATTATGGAAAAATTGACATATCTAGATTTCTGTAATAATTATAAATTATTCACAGGCATTATTTGTTTAATAATGATTCCCAATATTTGATAAAAATTACAGTCCCAGATCATTCAGTAAACAAAGTATTTTTTAAATACACTTTCATCAAATCAATCTCCACCCTCTGCTAGAAATACCGAATCATATAATCGAGCGATCGAGAAAAACACGCTAAGAGCAAAAATGAATGAATGAATAAATACATAAATAAATCAAACGAAAGACACGATAATAAAAAGTAGAATAAACTAAAATTAGCCTCCCGAATAGACGTGAGAACATCGTCGAACAATTGGCACGGAGTCAGAACGAGTTTCAACCCGACTGTATTAAAATAATGCTTTTCCAAATAAATCAATTAGCGGAATACGCGGATTTTACCGTAAATTTACGAGCAGCGAACGCAACCGTCGTTTCGACTCGGTATATAAATCTCTCGAACCCGCGACAAGCCACGGACAGCATGGGAACGATATGGACGAAAGCTTCACACCCTAGCGCGATGCTCGACCATGTTGGAAACGCAATGTCGGCGGACGGACGGTATACCGTCCGTAAATTATGAAAAATTGGTCCATGGATAGAAAAAAAAAAAGAAAATGAGGGCAAAAAAGATTAAAAAATGGGACAAATTTGGGATTGTCACGATGATATATGTTACGAATGATACAGTTCGAATAAATGTAACGAGCGTATCCCACCCTGCTACGTACCATTCGTTTTTTATTTTATTTTTGTTCAGACTGCGAACGTGTAGAAAATACGAACGACGATTTACAGAGCATAGCACAAGGTTTTCCAAATCCGATGTTCTTGATGCATTTTCGATTCGAGATTGCACCGTCGTGCGCTCCGATATTTTTCCGTTAAATCGAAATTTGATTTATCCGATGAACTGTAATTTATTGGAATTGGTGGAAATTTAATTGAATTATATTAAGATTTTATTTGAAATTCTATTGACTTTTATTGAAAAATTTATCGAATTCGGTGGAATTTAAAAATATTAGCTGTCAGTTTCGTTAATAGTATTTTCATGTCCAATTGAGCGACGCAGCCACGACATCTGGCGAAACAGGATGCACATTTTTAATGCAATTTCGATTTTTTTTTTTAAATGTTATGTCCTTACTTTATTTTCTAAAATGTAATTTTTGTATTTTTTCATTTTTATGTTTTTGTAATTTCTCTTATTTTAACTACCAATGTATGAATGAATATATGTATTACGGGTGACAAGTGAACGAGTAGAGTTATCGGGATGCAAGTGCGGCGAAAGCGACGATTTTCGTCACGCGCCATGGTTGCGAGCTTTAATTTAGAACGAGTTCGCTCGAACCGGGATAATCCGTCTCATTGTTTCGATGAACTGCTCTCGAAACGAACGAGCTTTATTCCGCTGCAGCTTTCCCGTCACTCGCGCCATCCACCCTCGTACATTCCATCCCCCCCCCCCCCTCTCTCTTTCTCTCTCGCTCTTTCTCTCTTTATCTCTGTGTGTCTCGCTGCATCCACCCCCAACCCCACCCCCACCGCCACAACCCCCCTTTTTCCTGGGCAAGCTTTCGGGGATGCGCCGGTACTTCACTGGATTTACGAAACTAGGCCCGCTTCCCGAAAATAGCACGAATTTAATTTTCGGCTACGAGGCATTTTTTTTATTTCCTTTTCTTTTGTTTTATCCTGTCCATTTTTTTTTTTTTTTATTCACTCCGATGGAGATAATTTGACGCGAACCGTCGGGTGGACAGTGGAAGCCGGAAATCCGAAAGATTCAAAAGCTTTCGAACAATCGACGCGCTCTAAAATTCGAAAGTTATGGCAATTGCGATAATTTTGCTTCTGCGCGCCATAAAGAGTCAATGACGATGGCTCGTGATGCAAATTCGATGAAGCGTAACTATCGAACGGAGAGTAACCGGAGAGGAACGTGTGGGAAATTAAACAACAACAAAAAATGTGCTTACAATATTTTACTCAATTTTATGAGACCTTTTGAAATATTTTTTTCATCATCTGTGTACGAATATATTTCATATAATTCGCGAAGCTTCACTTACGTTTTTTATTACCAACGAATTACAATTAACTCTTAGTCAGTAACACCATGGGCCAGTCGTGCCTCGCCGAAATAGTACGTTCTTCACGTTCCTATTTGTTTACACGATTATATTGTATGAAAAAAATAATTATTGCAGCAACGTGTAATGATTATTTTCGGATCATCTCAATTCGATTTAAAGACCTGTCGTATCATTGAATATTCGGAACTTCGATCCGCACCCCTTACAGAGTACAGATACCAAGAATAACAGTACAGCTCAAGGGGTCAATTACAACGAATCACTTTATTTTTCTTTTTCTTTTACAGAAAATGGATTGCAACAAAGACGGTGTGGTGACGTTGTCGGAATTTCTGGACGCCTGTCGCGCCGATCCGGACATCTCGACGAACATAGCCGCCCTTGACACGGCCTTCTGACACCCGGCAGCACGTCCTCGTTACACCCCGTGGACCTGAACGAGTCCAAAGAGATAACAAAAAAAATAAAATCAAACGTAACAAAACGCTCAAATATTGGTTGCTTCCCGATAACGAGGCAAAACGAAAGCCTTTAGCAACGCCATGAGGTCATCCAAGTCGGAAGACATTCGTCGACGAATGTCGTTGTCGTTTCCGCGCTCTTCTCACGGGCAAACGATGCGGACGACCCGAGAGGCTGTAATCTCAATAATCGGATGGTAAATGAAGAATTAAATTCACGTTCGTGCCACCGAGACACGGCAAAAACGTCACGATTGTCGAATATATACATATATATATATATCAGATGCTTGTTCCATGAGGAACTAAAAGATTTTAGAATAAACATTCTGCAATGATCCTAATAAAATAGGCAAAATTTTTATTTTCCGTTACTACGGAAAAGACAACAAATAATTATATTAAACAAAAATTGAAAACAAAAATATTCCAATGAATTCGATTAATGATAATCAATTCGATTATAATTTTCGTGTACGGTTGAATGAGCCGTGTTAACAATTTTTTATCGGTTATTGGAAAATGATATTTTGCCTATATTCGGTGATGGTGTCGATGTGGGGGTCGTTGTTCGTTGGAAGAAGCAAATGGGAAGAGAAGAAAATTCGAGAGTGATTGAATAACGTGCATACGGCGCTAAAGAAATAAGAAAAAAAATTAACGAGAGATTATTTTGGTTGCAAAAGACCGTTTCGAATGAACGAGGCAGCGGAATTTTGGTCACCGACGGACGTTGTTCGTCGATGAGAATTATATCGTTATCGAACGACGAGGGGGGGAGAAGGCGCGAACGCGCCCAAATCATTATTATTATCCCGACCGGTCCAGCACTTTCGTTGGGGTTAAATTATTACTTCCGTTCCATCTGGCCATGCAAAATTCTCCTCCGCATATCACCATTTGCATCAACAATATGTAGATATATATTAAGGTGGTTATTGTTTGGACAATTGTTCAATTTTCTGAGAGAAATAACCTAAATTACTTGAATTAACATTTTTCCTTCAGCCAATTTTCGTTTTAAATCCGTCCTCGTTCTCGTCTCCATTTTTGTTGTTATTTTTGTTCAATTTTGTTAGAAATTCCGTTGTTGACGGTTTTTCTTGTTATTGCTTTCGTTTTCTTTTACTTTTGCTTCGTTTTATTATTATTATCTCCATTTTTTGTTCGTTTATTTCGTTTTGTATTTTTTTATTATTGCAATTAACCGCGACGATTTGTTCAAATTCCCTTCCCCGCCATCCCATTTTCAGCGAAATTGCGACAGGATAAGGAATGGAAGAGCCTATCGTCCTTGAAGATACTCGCTCAAATGGCAACCCCAAAAATCTTGAAATTCGTCGTTTCTAGTGATTAAGAACCGTGTAGAGCGTAAAAATACGTATAAAAATATTTATTTTTGTGACAGGTTGAAGAAGAAAAAAATTTTTATGTATATCGATGACGGGAATTAGATGTTAAGTACCGTGTTGGTGAAGGGTAATTTGGAGGAAAAGGGAAAAAGAAGAGCGGCTTCGTGCAAGTGCACAAATCGACGAGCTGTAAACTAAGATAGATATATTTAACGTATATATGATATTATACATGTAACGTAATATATTAGGGTGTCCGTAAAAAAAAAGTCTTCAGCATCGGAAGTGTTCAGAAATTACGTAAAAACACGAAATACGTCGAGGGAAATTTGTTGGATCGCAACATAAGGTGCCGGAATTGAGTTGAGTCTGAGTTTGATTTTTGAAAACGTGGAAATGCTAAATAGAACTATTGAAAATACAAAGAAAATTGTTGCATTATCGGAACCATATTTATTATTTATTTATAAAAATTAACTATAAAAGCGTGTCCTCTGAATTTAAAAATTATTTAAATTGCTTCATCCGATTGATGTTTCATCGATTCAAATTCTTTACTCAATTGGATTTTGGCACTTCAACTTTCGACCAAAAACCTTTCAGTGTATCCCGTTTTGACATAATTTCTAAACACTTCCGATGCTGGACAATTTTTTTTTTAATTTTTTAAAAGGACATCATAATATATAAAAAGGAGGTTTTATGGCGGGCAGACCAACGAATTTGCTGCGAATTCTTACAAGAGGGAACGGATTAGCCAGGATGTATGATCATTTTTTATCACTGCCTACATCAAGTTAACTACTGTAAGAATCGAAGACGTTAAAAATCAATCGATTAATAACGATGCATCGAAACCGTTGAAACTATCGAAAATCGTTTTTATTGTTGATTTATTATTTTTATTCAATTATAATTTTTTATTTTCGTTTTGTCGAGTAAACTCTGTCAGAGAAACAAATTATTCCGAATTATGAGAGACATTTTGTGAACAGAAGACACACACGAACACATATAAACATATATATATAAAAATATATATATGTATTCTCCGAATTTGTAAAATAAATTTGTACGAGACACAAAATCCATTCGTTACTTCGGCACGAGCAAATCGCGACGATGCATCGAAGAAGAGAGAAAAAAAGTAACGATTTAGTAGAGAATTATTTGAGAAATAAGGCAAAGATGGGTAAATAATGAGAAATTGAAGCTAGAAAAAAATTGTTTCGAATTTTAGCAGCGCTGTTTATATACGACATAAGTTTAGTGTAAGGTAAAAATCTGAGATTAACCGAGATTCACATCGAACGTTGTCTCATATCAACACGATCACTACCGCAAGTCTTTGAAATTAATTGTAATGGGATAACCCTCCCAAAAAACAAAACAAACCGAAAATATCCAATTACGTCGCACCGAGGTTTAAACGTCTCGTGCGTGGAATTCTCGGGTCTCGATGTCTATTCGGATTTCGTGGGTTTGAAGTTTATCTAACTTTAGGAAAATTAACAAACACCGACATTTATATTATATATAAGACGTTTTATGAGAATGCCGATGATCCGTTTTACTGTCTTTCTTTCGTTGACATTTTTTTTTCATTAACGCGCCTTGATATTTTTGATTTATTATTTAGCAATAATATCCCAACAAATGTACAAGATTGTTTGGCTTTGAGATAATTTATATCGCGATTATATGAGTGAATTTTTAATCAGAGAATAATTGATATATCTAATAATTTGAAAGCTATCAACATTTTTTATACGCAAATTCAATTGTTGTTATTGTCATCTCCATCATTGTGATTATTATTGCCAGTGGTTGAAAAATTATATTATTATTATTATTATTATTATTATTTTTATTATTATTATTATTATTATTATTATTATTATTATTATTATTATTATTATTATTATTATTATTATTATTATTATTATTATTATTATTATTATTATTATTATTATTATTATTATTATTATTTTTATTATTATTATTATTATTATTATTATTATTATTATTATTATTATTATTATTATTATTATTATTATTATTTTTATTATTATTATTATTATTATTATTATTATTATTATTATTATTATTATTATTTTTATTATTCTATTATTATTATCTGTAAAAGAAAAGTTAATTCCAATATTAGTGAAAGACAGTATAATGGCATTTTTTTGGCATCGATGATACAATTAATACCTGAAATTGCGAGCTGGTCGGCGACAGCGCAAAAACCAGCCGCAAACTCGACGAACTCTGTCGTACCCCGTAGTTTAGATTCCAGTGAAAGCCAAAGATTCTATCGTCTATAATCTATCGACTTAGCTGTTACAATAGGCTCTGTGTAGTCCGTGATTGATCGATCTTCACGATTGCGCCAATAATTACAAATTTCCGCAAACTTAGTTTCGGCGCGCTAATGATAACGAGAGCTCAATTATTGTTTTTTCGGACTCGCTGACCGTCTAAAACCGCTTCGAAACTGCCCCGAAGGAAATGCGGATGGAAATTTGAAAATGTTCGAAGTTCCGACGGTGCGCAAATCCAAAAAAGCAATTTTCCGTTCGCCCGACACCCTTAAAGGTGTCGTACGGTTCACCAATTCCACACGGATTTCTTTTTCTATGCACCTCAAATCGTTTCAAAAGTAGCATCTGTGAAATTCTAACATGATCTTATTGGGAGACACGCTACTGTATATACGTTTTCCAAATTTCGCACTGTCGGAACTTTGAACATTCGGAACTTTCAGCCCCCCAAAGGGGTTTTAATCGATTTCCGGTCAAGTCGCTTCACGCAATATAGCGAAACTCGGTAGAATTTCTCAAGAATATCTTGGACAAGCGGATGAGAAATGAAAAAAAAAATGCAAAAAGCGAAGAAAAAGAAACGAGGAAGATAGAGCGAGGCATAAGGAAGCGAAACTCGATCGCGTAGCATAGTTGCATAGTTGAGAATTCCCAATCGAATTTCTGTCTCCTCTTCACTCTCGCATTACTCTCGATTGATTCGACTTCATTTTCTATCAAACTTCGAAAGCAACGTGAATTTCAACGAACGCCGTTTTAATCGCCGCAGCTTCTGTCGCTAAAATCTCTCGGATAAGTACTGTAGATCACGCTGTATCGTCGTCTGAACGTAGATAGAAACTAACGAGGGAAAAAAAAAGAAACTAATAGTATTCAAAGATAGCTCGTCAGATTCTTCACTATAAACGATCTATCACTATCTCGATGGCTTGCCTGAATTAGCGAATCTCACAATGCAGGGATTAATTGTCGAACAATGAATATTAAAAATTAAACAAACGCATTGCGGATGCTGCGAGCGAATGTCGCGGAGACGTTTGAGAGAAAAAGAACAAAAAAAATTAAAGATTTTACTTCCGGTCTAATCGTCCGTGCGGCGTGGACAGATCGTAGAACGAAAATATTAACACACGAAGAATGATTGATTAACAAATATGGTCAGATGGTCCAATCATAGACTATATTGTATAATTGTACGGATAAAATAATAAATACCAGAGAAATCGCAACTTATCCAATCGTTATAGACGTCTGGGAATCGCGAGACTCATTCGAACGATGAGAAGAAAAAAAAATAAGCTGAATTACATCTCGAAAATTGTAACCGATGAAGAAAGAAAAATGTATCCCACGATTCTCAGACGTCGCACGCGTCGCAGATGAAAATTAAAAAAAAAACCGAAAACAGTTAAATACGCAGATGAATATATGACGTTGAATATAAAGGATTTAAAAACGGTATTTAAAACAAAACAAAAAAATGAAAAAAAATCACACGCGGCGATATATTTTCGGTGGTACATGTTTATGACGTGGCAAGACTACGTGTTTAATAGCTTTAAATAGATTCATCCATCTATTGTTGGCCGATCCACAAGTTTTATCGGCGGAGATCAGGAACTCAGGTTGCGCAAATTTTATCATTTATTTTTCTTCCCTCGCACGAGACGAATCGACGAACCGTTTCGACCGTGCGGGCAGCCGAGAAACAGATGATATATTGATATTGAAAATAATTAAAACGATTGAAAAAAAAAAAAAAACGAAAAAATCAGACCGAAAAAAAAAGATATACATGAATCCCAATTTTTGACCTTCCCCAAAATTTGCCGGCAAAAACTGCGCGCTCCTGCCAGCCCGGGAGATCGTGCAAGAATGTGTAAAATAATTGTTTGGATGTTGATTGTTAAATGTTAGTTAAATAGATATCCAAGAGATTTAAAAAAGAAAACAAAAAAAAAACACACAACAGATAAAAAAGAGAAAACATGCCCCAAATATTAAAAGCTCAGCGAGATGCTTGCATTCCGTTCGGCTAAAGATTTTTTTTTTAATTACAGCAGCTTTTTATAAACGTTACTGAATATTTGTAATTATAACTTGGCAATGTATTTGTCGACGAAAAATATTTACTCGATTATCAAGCTGTTTACTATTTTTCTTATTTTATTATTATTATTATTGTTATAGATTTTTTTTTTAAATAAAGTCTACGAGTACGTATTAAATGCTATCGGGACGGTTGTACTTGCAAAGGCGATGTCACACAATTGTTCGATTGTTCTCTCCCATTATCGCGATACGAGTCGAAACGTGGGAAAAAAATAATCGAGGATAGACAGAGAAAAAGAGAGAAATGAAGGAGAGCACCGCTTTCGTTTCGACGTCTCGTCACTGCCTCGGAGGGGGGTGGCGACCCTCGAACGGGGGGTGGTCATCATATCAATGTAAACTCGTTTTTTAAGGCAAGTTACGATAAAAATTTTGCGCTCGAGAACGAAGATACGTCTAGGGACGCTAGATTTAATATTTAAAAGAAGAAAAAACCAAAAAAAAAAAAAAAGGAAGAAATCAGTGCTGCGGTACACGCATTGAAAATCGATTCGCTGTAATTTCCGGAGTCATATTAGTTATTGCCAAAGCCTAGCCACTATTGCGATTATTATTATCGATTAGTTTATTGTATCATAACTGGGGAGTATGTAACTATTTTATAAATAAATAGATGATTCACGTTATCACGGACTCGAGTTATTCGTTATCCTTATGGTGTAATAAATTTTTGTATCTTTGTCCGCTCGTTCGGCATACGAATCAAAAATACAAAAAATAATATTATAATGATAATAATAAAATATATAATTCGTGCGAGAATCCATTGGGTTTACGAGGAATTAATGAAAAAATAATCAGTTAATTACTCTAAACATTTATTCGTACGAATATGAAGTTATTAACAAATTTTCATCAATCATCAATCACGCATCTATGCGCAACTTGTCGGTCAACTGTTGCGTCACGTAATCCCAGTATCTTCTTCTTATTTTATCGTGCTCTTCTGACAATTCTTTGCACAGCTGAAAATAAAATGTTATTTATTTAAAGATCCATAAAAACTTAGAAATCAATTTTTTTATTCTCGGTTTTCGAAAGAGTAAATATAGAAAAGTATGTGATTAAATTTTCATAAAAGAATTTTAAACATTAGCAAATTATGGACCGATTTCGTCACTATTTTATTTTTGTCCCCAATTTTGTGATTGCTCGAGTAAATAATATGTAAGCATCCCCTTAAGAACTTTCGATATGTTGAATCGTAAGTAAATTTTTCATTTTACCTCCAGCGCACGTTCAATAGTGTAGAAAGTTTCCCCTGTTTCCTCCGTATTGTTTCTCTCTTGACAGATATCAATTATGGCAGCCAATAAGTGATTGACCCGACAGCCGCTCGTATACATCTCATGGCAACGGTTCATGACCTTTTTATTGTGAGCGAGACCGCCATTCTTGTCGTGCATCAAAATACTGAAAATCGAGAAGAAGATCGACTCAAGGTCTTGCAGGATGGATCGTTGGGCAAAAAAAGTTTGTCAAAAATGTATGAAACGACGACAAAATCTTACCCTCTGAGATAATTCCACGCGCTTTCGTTTCCCTGGACTACAGCGATTTTTTCAAGCGCAAAATTAACTTCTCTGTCGATTATCTCCTGCTCGAAGTTCGTAGTGTGTTTGAGTACGAAGTATCGTTGATTCCACGCCGAATTGTTTCTTATGTCGTCCAAAAGCAATCGTCTCACGTAATCGAGTTCCTTGTCGAACAGACTGAAATAATAACATATCGAAAAGAGTTAAGATCTTCAAAGTTTGATGGACGTAGCAATTTTTTTTTTATTACGGGGAAAGAATGAAATACATAAATGGCGAGAATTTATTACAGAAGACGATATTAACTCACTTGAAGGTTTTTATGCACCACTGTCTGTGCTGCCAAGTATGATAATTCTTGGCGTCGCTTTGCAGAATAGTTTCGGTTAGGGCGAGTTCCTCGCTCGGGTCCTGGAGCCACTCGACAATGACTTTTCTGTGATGCCAGATTTGATAATTTTTGGAATTTATACTGATCACGGAATCTATGTATTTGAGCTCGTCTCTGAGATCCGTGCCAAGGGCTTTAAGTATTTCACGTCGGTATTGCCATACCGTGTAATTGGCGGGATTCAACAACAGACAATCGACGGTGAGAGCCAACGCTCGTTCAGATTTTTCTCCGGACGTCAGGATAGCGCGGAAATAGTCGTGGACTTCTCTGACTGGATTCGAAGCGTAACATCGATTTATAAGTTTAAAAAAATGGAATCTTATGTATTTTAAAAAGTGCTGTTGCGGTAATCACAATTTCTCGACAGCAATGAAACCGATCGTTTTGGTTCTCCCTCAAGATCGATTCTCATTATAACGGCTAGTTCTCGAACGAAGGAATTTCCATTTGAACCATAATTTATATCTTTTTACGCCAAAAATCTAATTTTTTAAATCTCAAAAAGCGCTCTTTACCAAAAAAAATCCACACTACTTTCAAAATCAAAACCTCGCTAAGCCTTTTGTTCACAAACAGTGTTTAATATCATACCAACGCAATCTTTATGATTTTTTCTATCGCAGATGAGTAATTCCAGAGATATCGCACTTGCCGCAATCGATCTTCAAAAAGGAAAAAAAGGTGTTTCGGGACAACAACAATAGTTCCCTCCAAATTCAAAGTTTTTCCATCAAAAAATTCTCACAACTACCTCAATATATGTTGTACCCGATACCGTACAGCGTCTTCCAATAAAACAATGTCAACATGGCTAAAAAAAATCATGAAAACCCCCAATTTTCCCGCAAAAAAACATCTAACCCCTTGAAATCAAACAAACAAACGTCGGATCTTCGAAACAATTCCGTTGGAACGTACGTATAATTAACAACAATCGCACTTACACTTATCGCCGTAGTCGATGGCGACTATGGGGTGGGGTCCGTCGTCCTGAGGCACGGGAACGACGTCCTTCCACTCTTCCCGATCTCTGTACGAGATCCAAACTTGCTGACTAGAATCATCGACGCCGTCGAATTCCTTATCCGAGCTGTCTGGCATATCGCGAATTTTCCTAACCAACAAAATCAACGGCTCGATGGAAAAACCCGGCTGCGCGACATCAAGCCGGAGCTTTGCGACAATACGAGCACAGACAAGTACGATTGTACTTCTGTGCGCTTACGCGTTCTCCGATGGGAATCGGAAATACTTGTACGCTTTTGTTTTTTTAATTGTTTTTTCTCCAGTGCCGAGAACGGTGATGGATGAAGGGATGCGAGGCGCTGACGAGGATTTTATCTCATCGTCGAACCGGGCAACAACATGGCGCTGATGCGTAGCGGGGCGTTAGGAACTACGGAAATTATTGGAGTGAACTCGGTCGGTATTACAGATCGTGGGGAGAGTGCGGTTCGAAGTGACACATCGCCGTCGGTGAGTAGATTTACCAAGAATTACAATTACGTGTAAATTGGGAAATATACCGCACTTCACGCCTGAACGGATGAACGGAATTCGATGAAATTCGATGGATCTGTGTAGAATCGATCAAGGATCGATCTATATCTCATGTTTTTACCAAGAAAATTTTAGATGAAGATTTTTTTGATTGTAGAGATCCCCTGGACCACCACGGAGGCTGCACAGAGGCTGCAGCACGGAGGCACCACGGTAACGGCACGATGACTGCACAGTAGCTGCAGGGTGGCTGCACAGTCGCTGCACGACGCGAATGCGGTCGGTTATGGGCGGAAAATCTTTTTTCTTTGGCATTACTGAACTAAATCCGACAAAACTTGGTAGATCGATGAAAAATCAATCAAGGACTGACGTATATCTCACATTTTTCCCGCCATGGTCGGTGATCAGATTTTACAGAACATTCGAATGATTTTATAGTATTCAATTTCGAACTAAAGATATTTTTTTTTTAGGTGTATATCTTTAATATCTTGATTTTGTATATTTTATAGTTAGGTTATATAAGTTTCTTATGCCCTTGAATTTTTTTTTCATAAATCCCAAACATTTGAAAGTTGTAATTATTTATTGAAACAACAAAACGAAAACATTTCACATACGATTTTCGCTCACGATTCGGATAAAAAAAAGATTACGGAAATTATACTACTATTACATGGTAATACAATAAGTGTCTAATTTTTTTTTATCTTTGTTTCTTTTTTTTTCTTTTTGTTTTGTAATTGTAATAATCTACAAATTGTATTTTTTGTTTGCTTATTTAACGTAGCACAACTATCATACACGCGTTTATCGTCAATCTCTCGACCTCATGCATAATCATTCATACAATTCACACTGGATAAGCTACTTCGGACTCGTAGCTCGCCGATTCACGGCACGGCCGGGTCTCTCACTGTCCAACTATTCAGCTGCGTCCAACGGATATGGCCGTTAAAATGGCCCACATGAAAAAAAAAAAAAAAAACAAAATAAAAAAAAACGTAACATAGGAAAAACAATTTGGTTATAAATCGCCGAAACACGAACGATTTTAGTTTAGCTCCTGCGCTCGTCGATTAATTCGCGAAACGCGAAACGCCCCGCGTGAATACAAGCGCGATATCAATTATGTACACAATTTACATGATGATTTCCTACGATGCAAACATAATCCAGCCTGTGTGTATTAGCGAAAAAAAAGTTTTTTTCGTACGAAAAAATGGATTTTTATTATTCGGACAGACGAAAAAAAAAAAAAAAAAAAAAACGAAGAAAAAATGAGGACGCAGGTGAAAAAAGCATCGTCGCGTTTTCCCTTTGCCTCGGTTTTGAAAAAATATTGTTCGAGTCTGCGTCTTCGAATGCCGACTATCGGATAAAAAATCAATAAAATTGATAATTCGTCGATCGAATGTCAAAATCGGTTCGTTTCGGTCAAATGTTTAATTCGGCAATGAACGGCCAATCCGAACAGCTTGCTGATAAACCGTAATCACGATTGTTCGACCCGCTTTCGTATAAAAAAAATTCATAATTAATAATTAACCAATCGATTCGATAATTCGATCGATTATCAAAAAAAATTGAAAATTTCCCGAAAATTCTCAACTATTTCGTTCGAGTCTTGACAATGCAAAAATCTTGCGGTCTTCCCCGTTCTCATTACCCGCTCTTGAAATTACATTTATTTATTATTTTTCTTCCGAACTAATTAAAAAAATTAATTCGACAACTTTTTGAACTTTGGTGATATTTTGGTGTTTTGCTACATTCGATCTTTTTTTTTTTTTTTTTGAGCGGATTGCGAGATTGCAGTTGCGGATAATGCGAATACGGTTCGACTTTCAAGTATTTTGCGATTTGTTTTTTTTTTTTTTTAAATTTAAATTATTCATTGTACGACTGTCGTTTTTGGGGGTTTTTTTTATTTAGTTCTTTTCCTCCTTCTTCTCGCCCTCGGGCTGCTGCTGCTGCTGCTGCTGCTGGTCTTGTTGCGAGCTCTGGCCCTGAGCGCCCTCGCGCTCCGCCGCCATCTTCTTGTAAGCCATCTCGAAGAGCTTGAGACTCGCCTGTTGAAGCTCGTTCGTCTGTTTCTTTATCTCCTCGGGATCCGTCTCGTCCTTCTTCGCCAGTGTCTCGCGCATCTTCGCCACCAATTCTCTAAGCTTGTCGCACTGTGAATTTTTCGAATAATTAAGGGGTTGTTTCCAATTGTTTGGGTCGAGAAAATGCATTTTTTAAATATTTTCTCGAAGTCCGTCATCTTAAATACTTCGAATTAAAATATTCAATTGAAAAAATCGATTTTAAATGAAAATTGAATTAATAAATTAGTAAAAGTAATAGTAATAGAGAGTAATAAATTACTCAATAAATTAGATATTAATTAATTAATAACTAAAAATATTAATATAATTATTAATTATTATTAATATTAATTAGTACTAGTGGTTAATTAATTAATTAATGACTTTTAATTGCAGATTTGAACATTGCAATCTAATTAATTAATTAGATCCATTAACTGCTATTACTAATTAATAATAATACTAATAATGATTATATTAATATTAATTGTTATCAACATAATTTAATTAATAAATTAATAATATAATAATAATACTAATAATAATAATATTAATATTAATTGTTATTAACATCATTTAATTAATTAATTAATAATATAATAATAATATTAATTAATGAATAATAGTATAATTATTCATTTATTAATATAATTATATTAATCATAATTATTATTATTATTAATTAGTCATAGTAGTTAATGAATCTGATTAATTATCTAATTAATTAATTACAGTGAAATGTTCAAATTTTACATAAAATAAAAAATTTAATCCTTCAAATTTCATTGAGGATTTCTTGCGTTATCTTAAATTTGCAGGACACAGTTTGAACGTTTTTACTTGCAGCTTATTTCATTGTAAATTTATTATTGATATTATGTACCTCGTCCTGTGGCAATTGTGCCTTGAACTCTTCGATCTTCGCCTCGGTGTCATGAACGATTCCTTCGGCCTGATTAACCGCCTCGACTCTGTCCTTCTTCACTCTGTCTTCCTTGGCGTACTGTTCGGCGTTCTTCACCATGTTCTCAATTTCGTCCTTGCTGAGACCACCGCTCGACTGAATCACGACTGCAACCGAAATACACGAAGACCGTAATAAAAAAACCACGCTTAATGCATTTGCGCACGAATTGTTTCCAATTTACACAATCAGAAAAACTTTTCCACACGTGTCACTTCTCATAAGAGCAACTTTGAGCGACGAAAAATAAAATACATCATATTAAATTGTCATACAAAATTGAATAATTTTTTTACTTATTTTCAATCAAAATGAAGAATCAATTAAATTGAAATTACGAATTTTCAATTGAATTGAAAATTTAAAAAAGTGCAAAACAAGAATGAAAAAAGAAAAAATCTTTTCCAACAATATTTAACGGACTTTGTTGATTAAAAAGAAATTATTATTTTTTTTATAAATATGGAAATAATAATTTTCTATTCAATTAAAATCAGAAAAATTGCAATACACGGATTTGTAAAAAACATCGATTTCAAGACAACATTTCAAGTACACTCCGTTAAATTAAAAAAAAATCATTTTCCAAAATAAATTTAAAAGTAATAATTTTTTGACTAATTAAAATAAAAAAAATAAAAAATAAAAAATGCGATACAAGAATTCGGAAAAAAAGAATAATAATGAATTCCACAGAAATATTGTACGTACTCTGTTGCTCCTTGCCGGTTCCCTTGTCCCTCGCGGATACGTGAACGATGCCATTGGCGTCGATGTCGAAGGTAACCTCGATCTGGGGAACTCCGCGGGGCGCGGGTGGAATTCCAACGAGGGTGAATTGTCCCAAAAGTTTGTTATCGCCGGCCATTTCACGCTCGCCCTGGTGCACCTTGATTTCGACCTGGGTCTGGCCATCGGCCGCGGTGGAGAACACCTGGCTCTTCTTCGTGGGAATCGTGGTGTTACGGGAAATCAGTCTCGTGAAGACACCTCCGAGCGTTTCGATACCTTTGAAAAAAAAATAAATCCCACCCATAAATGCACCAAACGAGACAAAATAAATTGCGTTGATTTTTGTCAATTGATCAGATCAGGTGATTTTTTTTCCTCATTCTTTGTCAGAGAGAAGATTAGTTTTTTAATACATCATTGAAATTTTTCATTTCGTGGAATTAAATCGAACTGCCCAGTTATAACACTAGAATGGACGTTTATTCATCTTCCTTTTTTGTCGAAAAGGGCGAGAAACGTGACGCGACAAATTGATAAATTTTAAGCGTTAAGATCATGAGCCTCATCTCTCTCGGATTATTACGAACGCAAAGGAGTAAATTCGATCTTCCCAAAGTACTTTTTTCTGCCGTCGGTAACTTCTCGGATGAAAACCGAGAACGGTTGACTGGAGATCTTGCAGGCGCAGTCGACTGTTCTTGTCTTCAGTACGAAACATCAACCGCAGCCGAGAAAAATACTTTACAGTTTCGGTTACCGACCGAGCAATAACGCATTATCTCAAATATTGTAATAAAACTCGTCGAAATTTTTTTAGTTTTTACTCTCTCTCTCTCTCTCTCTTACGTTCTTGCTCGTTTACTCTTTCACACTTTCACTCCCTCACTCTTTTACTTTCTCACTTTTTCACTCTCTCATTTTCAAACTCACTCACTCGCTCACTCACTCGCTCGCTCACTCACTCACTCACTCACTCACTCACTCACTCACTCACTCACTCACTCACTCACTCACTCACTCACTCACTCACTCACTCACTCACTCACTCACTCACTCACTCACTCACTCACTCACTCACTCCCTTTCTTTCTCTCTCTCTTTCTTTCTTTCTTTCTTTCTCTCTCTCTCTCTCTCTCTTTCTTTCTCTCTTTCTTTCTTTCTTTCTCTCTCTCTCTCTCTTTCTTTCTCTCTTTCTCTCTTTCTTTCTTTCTTTCTTTCTTTCTTTCTTTCTTTCTTTCTTTCTTTCTTTCTTTCTTTCTTTCTTTCTTTCTTTCTTTCTTCCTTTCTTCCTTTCTTTCTTCCTTTCTTTCTTTCTTCCTTTCATTCATTCATTCATTCATTCATTCATTCATTCATTCATTCATTCATTCATTCATTCATTCTTTCTCTCTCCTAATGCAATGAAGAGAACCCACATAATTTTCAAAGACCAAAAAATGTCAACAACGTATTTCAACCGGTTTGGCAATCCCAGTGTTAAAAATGGCCAAAATTCGACCACGTCCAAAAAACATTTCGATCATTTTATTCTATCCTTCGAATTCCGAGGCTTACCCAGCGATAACGGAGTAACATCGAGAAGCAAAACGTCCGTGACATCGCCAGCGAGTACACCACCCTGAACGGCCGCGCCAACGGCCACGGCTTCGTCGGGATTTACCGCCCTGGACGGTTGACGTCCGAAGATTTCTTGCACCGTAGCTTGAACTTTCGGCACGCGCGTCATTCCACCCACGAGAAGAACCTCGCCGATGTCGGATTTCGCTACTTCAGCGTCGGACAAAGCTTTTTGACACGGTTGTATCGTACGTTTTATAAGATCACCCACGAGACTCTCAAATTTGCTTCTCGACAATTTAAGATTCAAATGTTTCGGTCCACTCGCGTCCATCGTCAGATAAGGAAGATTAATGTCGGTCTGCGACGAGCTCGACAATTCGATCTTCGCCTTTTCCGCGGCTTCTTTGAGACGTTGCATCGCCATTGCGTC
Organism: Sussaba pulchella; assembly: GCA_963971145.1. NCBI lineage: Eukaryota > Metazoa > Arthropoda > Insecta > Hymenoptera > Ichneumonidae > Sussaba > Sussaba pulchella. The sequence continues at coordinate 3,048,433 of OZ020164.1, forward strand.
CTTTGCCACGTCGATTCCTTGATCCTTCTTGAATTCGTTGGCGAGATAATTCACAAGAGCGTTGTCGAAGTCTTCGCCTCCCAAAAACGTGTCGCCGTTCGTCGATTTGACTTCGAACACGCCTTTTTGAATTTCCAGGATCGAAATGTCGAAAGTACCACCACCGAGATCGTAGACGGCGATACTGAAATTGGATTAAAAAAAAAAAAATGTTTGCAATCGGTTGGAGGAAAGATGAAATTTTGTGGACGATAGGTAGAAGATTTTTTGACTCAGTTTTTAATTTCCACACGGGCGAACGTCGTTGCGCCGCTTTGAGAGACGAAAAATAATAACATCATTGTGAAATAATTGATTTTGGGGTTTTGGAAAATTCGTTCATTTTTGTTGTTTATGTATAAATTTTTTTGAGGCCGGAATCGACGATATTAGTGGCAAGTGCATGATTTTTTATCATCGATACAGTTTCATAAAATGTTGAAGAAAAAACGGTGTAAATTGGGATTTTGTCGCTTTATTGAGCGACAAATAATATGATCGAAAGAATAATATGATTTTATGTTTCATTATAGAAGCCTAAAGTCGACAATAAAAGTGAAAAGTGGACATTTATAACTCATCTCTGACGATCCGTAAAAACGACGGAAATAAAGTTGAATTTTATATTATTATTATTCAAATTGAAAATAATCATTATTATATTATTATTATTATTATTATTATATATTTATCATTAAATATATAATATACCAATATATAGAATGATATAATGTATATAGTATATAATATATATGTATCATATTATTTTATTTTTTTATTTATATTTATTTGTTTATTTTTTAATTTTTCATTGGTTTATTCTATATTTTATCATTATAATTTTTATATTTTTTTTATAAGACCAATATCGCCGATAATAGTGACAGAAAGATTCCGTTTATCCATCCCTAAAGTTCCACAAAAACGTGAAAAAAGTATGAAAATGAAAGCACAATGTTTTTTTCGCGTTATCGAAGTACCAAAAAATAGAATTTTGTCTTACATTCTGTCCTCGGTTTTGTCCATGCCGTAAGCGAGAGCAGCAGCCGTGGGTTCGTTGATAACACGGAGTACGTTGAGACCGGCGATTTGACCGGCGTCCTTGGTCGCTTGTCTCTGCGAGTCGTTGAAATACGCGGGTACGGTGACGACGGCGTTCTTAACGGGCGTGCTCAAATACGCTTCGGCGGTTTCCCTCATTTTCATCAACACGAAAGCTCCGATTTGACTAGGAGAATACATTTTACCGTCACCACCCTGCACCCAGGCGTCGCCGTTCGACGCTCGAACTATTTTGTACGATACGGTTTTCCTGCAAAAACGAAAATAAATTTTATAATTAAGAAAAAAAAAATTTTAACGTATATATTTTATGTTATAATTATTTATATATTTTTTATAACTGATTTTCAGGAATTTTAGCTTTTTATCGAATCTCTGAATTGTCGAAGCAATGCTTACATGTCTTTCTTCACTTCTGGATCCTCAAATTTGCGACCGATGAGACGCTTAGTCGCGTAAAAAGTGTTGGACGAATTTGTGACTGCTTGACGCTTCGCCGGCATGCCGACCAATCGTTCTCCATCTGAAATATGACGATGTTTTGTTTTCCCTTCGTTCGTATTAGGACTACTACTTTCTAGAATGTTCTAGCAGTTACGTCAGCCCTTTCCGGATACTGCGAGATTCATTCGAGACGTCGCAGCATCCGAGAAGGATTTTGTTTCACTGGCACAAACTTTTTTGTGAATTAAATGGCTGACCTTTGGTGAAAGCTACGTAAGACGGCGTGGTTCTGGAGCCTTCGGCATTTTCTATGACCTTAGCCTGCTTTCCTTCCATCACCGCCACGCACGAAAAAGTCGTGCCGAGATCAATGCCGATAACGGCGCCCTTGACACCGTCGCTTCTGTCGAAACCCGAATAAGAAACTCCAATTAGCGTCTTGGTAGTTCTTCGATAATCCCGTCGAAGATGAAACAGCATATTTAAATTCAAAATCTCACTTACTTGTATCGATACTGCTGCGCATCTTCATATCTCCTGTGCGACGGAAGAGTCGGCGCAATGGACTGCAACCAAATTATGCCCAATGTCAATAACCCAATAATGAAATTTGTTTGAGATTACAAGAAAACCCTCGACCCACAAGAATACATGAGAATCGCCGAACGAATACACGAAAAACGCAGGAAGAATACAATAGCGCGGATCTCAGTCGCAAATGAAGAATCACCTAATTTCAGGAATTTACTACACGCCCATCGCAAAGACAAAACCAAACCGGTCGATACATGTAAAAATGAAGCTAAGACGCCATCAACTGCCCACACAACGCCGACGATTACATAATATAACCAACAAAAGAATAGTTAAACAAAATGCCTCCGGGACTTCGTCAAAACTTTCGACCGCTTTTTCGCAGCAAAAGCTCGTATCTTCAGGGATGAAAGAGACATGGGGCCGTCGAGAAGGACTTTGGTCCTTCGCTTGTCACGCATAACCTCAAAGGTACGAAGTACATTCTCAGCACGTGGGCTCGGCGGAACTCAATCCCACGAAACCCTCGCACCGGTATAATTTCTGCATTAAAAAAAAGAGCCCATGACCGCGCATAACCAAAAAAAGGGGTTCAAACTCTTCATGCGGCATTTTTTTCGAGGCTAGGACGAAAAAGACGGGAAAATTCTAGATCGTTTTTGGGCGGTCACGAGAATTCGTCTTACGCCGGTGCCGAAGCCGCAACGTTCCTATCCCGATAAAAACGTAGTTGAGACAATTAAATGAAAGCAATTACCTCAATAATTGTATAAAAAGCTCGCTCGAATTAATAAAAATTAACGAAAATCATTGAGAAATTTCCTTTTTTTTCCAAATTGATGGGCGAATGATTGAGGTTCGGTTAGGGCCGGGTCGTTTAGAAGAAGGGGGGGGGGGGGGGGGGCAACGTTCGCCATGTAAAATACAAAATGTTTCTTTCTTCGAGAAAACTCACGTTTTTCAGGATAGTGCTGAAACGATTTCTTCGGGTAACTTCGGAGGTGACACCGTTGCACCCGCGTGACAACAATCTCGATGCAGCCAACATTTTGTCGTTAAATTATTTCTTTTTTCTTTTACGTCGATGAGTTAATTCAATTCGCAAACGAATGATAGACGATGCGGTTCCGGAAACGATTCTACGACTTCGGATTTCACGTGTGATGCAACCCCGACGGTTATCAGTGAAGATGTGAAATGCGCAAATGTCGTCGGTCGTCGGTGTTAAGTTGGTTTTTCCGCCGTCAGCGCCACCACGATCGCGTCGGCCAATGGAACGTCGCGCGCTCGAGCAACGGACCAATGGGATTCCCGCTTCTCCCTCCGGCGAGCGTTCGATCGGGAAACGTCGGGAATGTTCCATGAAAGCGACGATGCCGGATGAGGGGAGGAAGAATTGCGGGGAGTTCTCCCACCACGAGGTTTCTTGCGCCATGGCGCCGGAGGAGAAATAACCTAAGCACGGCGCTCGCAATTTTGTTGCGGCCAATCGCGTGCTTTTGAAGCCCCGCCTCTCTTAACTTACGTGGCGCTAAATTTGAATTGTGTATCTTAATTAGGAGATCTGGAAAATTGTGCCGACGGGTCTCAAAAGCCTCATATCGAAGATTAGAAAATGAATATAATATATAATACAATGATATTATATATTATATTCATTTTCTAATCTTCGATGCGAGGCTTTTGAGGTTTTTTATCACTAAAAATTATTATATATTATATTGTATTTCAGAATATTAAAAGAATCTTTGATTATTTCAGAGAAATATATATATAATATCATATATTTCTCCGAAATAACCGGCCGGAGAAATAACCCAAGATTCTTTAAAAATTCTGAAATCATGTATAACCATTCTAGTTTATGATACAGCCATTATTGCATTTTTGAAAGAAAAATTATATCGTGAAAAAGTACAACGTGGTGGAGGCCGTGGATGAAGTAATTAAATTGGGAGGACACGAATGACCCATGTACACGGTTTTAGGATTAATCCGATTTCTATCTTGCCGCACAAACGAGGCAAGCGGTGCCGGGAAAAATAAATTGAAGCCCCAATCAAGAGAAGAAGACGGTGGATTGATTGGCCGAAGATCGGAGCGATTCCATTGGCTGCGCCGAGCTGTGGTCGCTGTACGAAGCACGTGACCGAGCCGCCGGCGGTCCACATGATCGGTGGAGGGGGTATCAGAAACCGGTCTTGTCGGGGAATCTCCCGACAATCTGGCATCTCTGCATCCAAGACGATCAAACGAGTCACTCGCTAAACGGAATATTCTCGAAAATTCTCGAAAATTCACGAAAATGTTGCATGGAAAATTCTGTATCTTCCCTGTGGCTACCAAAATCTTTGCGGATGATTGATGTACGCGAGAATATTGGAGAACAAACGAGAAGCGGGGAAAGAAGCTGCGCGCGCATTCTAGCAACTTCCGGCATTTGAATTCTACGCTGATGCAATCCAACCCTAAGATTACTTACAGTTCGAAAATCAATTTAACTAAGCCCTATATTTGTTTTATTCTTAATTTTCAGGAATCATCGTTTTTTAATTGTTGTTGTCGTTGTTTTGAGAATACATCTCGTCTCGCAATGTCGTTATTTTATTTATTTATTTTAATTTTATATTTTTTATTATGGTCGTTTTCGTTTTATCAGTTACAATTTTGATTACATACATATAATGTGATTCTTCGGAAACATGTCGCTATGATACAAATGACGAGGATAAAAATTTGGAGTGCGTAAAAATGGTTATTGGATGACAATTAATTTTTTTCGTTCGGTTATTCATTTTTTTGTAATCTTTCTTTCTTGTCTTTTTGAATCTTTCTTATCAATTCTATTGGACATGGCGATGAGACAACTTTGAATGTACATTAATATAATATACCGTAGCTGTCTCATCGACCACTCGTAGATTAAAACTTTATAATCCATTGCCTTGCATTTGAATCACTCCTAATTAAACTAATACTTCTTTTTTTACACGCTAATCTGTGCACATTCGTCGCAAATGACTGGTCCGGTATTAGCGATAAAGACGGTACGATTATCTCCCCACCGCTATCGCGAATTCTCCCTCAAACCATCGATAAATCTAGGGGGGGTATGTATTGCGGATATTGCCAAGTTCAGATAATAATCTATCGGAATATTGAAATCAATTAAATTTTTCCACACGATTAACAAATGCCCTATTTACAATTTTATCCTTCCGATCAATTTCCACCCAGTACGATGTAAAATCGCTTCGCTAGATTACGGTTTTCTCTTTCTCTTCCCTCATCCTGCATTTCGAAACATGATAATCGAGCAATCGAAAAATTATAACAATAATTTTCTGAACTTGGGAGCCTCTGCTAAATCCATCTTCGTCGCTACGGCGAATCTCGATCGACGTAATTCTCATTTCTTCGCCCACTTTACAGGGTTCATTGATCTATTTATCGACAATTATTTGGAATACCTTGCTTTAGTCTAAAGACATGATGGGTCCCCGAGGTAGTACACCGATCGCCTAAAAAATCTAAAATAAAAGAAACGAAAAGAAAAAAAAATTCGCTCTTGATGAGTCGGTCGAATTTGAACGATTGATCGTTTTGTAAAAGCTTCGGACGATCTCGCTGCTATATCCGAAGACTTCTAGCATTGAGAAACTCAAAATAATTGATAATTAATAATGATAATAATAATAATAATATTAATAATAATAATAATAATAATAATAATAATAATAATAATAATAATAATAATAATAATAATAATAATAATAATAATAATAATAATAATAATAATAATAATAATAATAATAGAATAAAAAAAAACACGTATGAGAAAACGAACGTGCGGTGAATATATAAATTACGGTAGAATTTTTGTAAGTGATTGGAAATTTTATTTGTACACTGCTTCAGAACATGTAATAATAATTAATTAATGATAATAATAATCGCTGTGATCGTCGTCATCGTTAATAATCGTAACTATCGTCACCACAATCATCATCTCTCTCTTTCTCTCTTTTTTTTTTTTATATCCATAATCGCCACAGTCATCGTCGACAACATCAAATCCGATACAATGTACAAAAGAACTCGGTAACACGCATCTGTCCGTTTAAACGTGATGATCCGTTTTGTTATTTTATCGCAAAAGCGCGCGCCGACTGAATTTACGGTTAAAATCATAATAATAATTCTCGCAAACGCCGAATTTTGGGAACTTTCTTTGCTCTTGCGCTGCCATCGATACTTTCAATAGTTCTGTTTTTTCATGAAACCATTTCTTGGCTTTTAATGTGTTTTTTTCTTAACATTCAAATTTATTCGGTATTTTTTTTCCTTGTTTAAAATGTTTTCTTACAAAATCGGACGAGAATCCCACTCTGAATTCTCGATCGCGCGATGTATCGATTTTTTTCCGTTTTCGTTTATATCTTTTCGAAGAGAACGTTTATCATCGTTTATGGCAATTATCGCGAAATTTCCATTCTTCGGACAGAAAATGTTGAAAATAAAAATTATCTACCGTGAATGAATAATTTACGTATTTATTTACACGCGACGACGAATATCGTCGACGAATTCGTCCGACTTCAATCAGTTTCCTTTCGATTACAGGGAGAAAAAAAAACACATCCGTCCAATTTCTGTCCGAACAATGAAAACGGGAAAATAATTAAGAACGAAAAATTCGTTTGAAAAAAAAAAACGTAAAAATAAAATAGATGCATCACACGTGAAAATCACGCGTTATTCGCCGGTTTCAGTAGTCGCACGCTTCAACATGGCGATCAATCAGATCGGATTTAAAAAATTCGTTAACGATCGTTAACACGTTACAGCGGATCGGTACTGCTATCGAGTTCAACCTAAGCTGTCGCAATGGCGTCTCCGCGTGCTTCACTAACAATTCAAAATTTCCTATTACTTATCATTCATGTATTTTCTGTTTAAGGTCAATTCACATTATTATGGTATAATAATTAATTAATTATAATAGTGTCATTATAATTCGTAATAATATACAACATTTGTCAATAGATCATTTATTCTAAAACCCATCGTACTCGTCTCGAACAAACAAACAAAAAAAAAAAACTTACACACGCGCTTCGTTCCACGATTATTATTATTTGTTTTTATTAATTTTTTTTTTTTTCTATTTTTCCGTTTGTTTTTTCTTTCTTCCTTTTATTTCCTTCATTCGTCATTTTATCTCCAATCGTCACGCACTCAGGCACACGCGCGCTCGCAATTGCTATTACAATTACACGAATTTTCCACGATTTTTCCGTTTGTTCGTTGTTCCGTGGTTTTTTTTTTTTTTTCGCACACATTCGCGCGCGCGAGGGATGTTTATCGGTTTTTTTTACCGGCTCGACGCGCGACGTTGTTAAATTATAAATTTACAATTTTTTTAAAAATGGTTTTTAGCGGATTCGCAATTGCGAATCATGCAAATTCGCTCGCGGGCGAAATTTGCGTTTGGTTTTTTAATCTGGATTGTGTGTGTGTGTGTGTGTTCGTCTCTACTTCTCTCTCTCTTTCGCTTTCATTTCTCCTTCGTTCTATGCACTTCCTCTTCCGTTTACCTAGAAACTACATTGGCTCGTATGTATATTCATCTTTATACATAATTGCAAAACGACGCCGGGGCCGAGCTCGACGTTTTTCCGCGGAGGAAGAAGTTTTTCCGACGAAAAAAAAAAAAAACAAAATGGCGGGTCGAGCGATGGCGTACACGCTTTTTCCCTCGCTTCTTATCCCCTCCCCCCTCCCCCTCACTTTCATACATCCTCGTCTCATTTATTCGAATATTTATAAACGATGTGTTCATGACTTTGTACATGCGCGACTTTTAGAGTCCGCGGTTGCTAATTTAAAAAAGAAAATCATAATTATTGATAAAAACAACAACAACAAAAAAACTTCGTCCATCGACCCTCGTCACCCTTTTTTTTTCTTTCCCATTCGCGCACAACTTCCGGAATCTTTCGTAATTTCCTCCGTCCGGATATTTGAAAGAAAAAAAAAAATTGGTAAAAACCTTCGATCGCTGGAGTAGACACGAATTTATGACGATGAAAAGATTTTTGACGGATCGGCGAATTCGTGGCATCGATCTTATCACGATCGTGTGATGATCCGAACGCTCAGGTTGTGCATAAAGAAATACGACGATCGATTCTTTATCGGTAGCTCATGGATTTTTGATAATAAATAATTTACGCGATTTCAGCATTCACTAGAAAAATTATTGCTGCGATTTTTTACGAGCTATCTTAAATTCTTCTTCTAACTTTTCGATGCGATCTCGAATCAACGTCGTTACTTGCGAAAGATTTGTCGTTAAAATGATTTTGCGTAATTTTCAACGAAAATAAGTTTTTGTCAATAATTTACGCGCAGTTTATTCAAAGGAATAAAAATTGTTTGTACAAAATTGAAAATTACTCGACTGATTAGAGATGTGAGTAAAAATAAGATGGTTTTTAATTTCGGTGATCATTAAGGGGTTGATACTTGCATGCGGAGTGTGCAATGGCTTTCGCTGCGACACAACGAGACTGCAATTACGTTTTTCCCTTCCGTTTTCGTTTCTTCAATTATCTTCGTGGATTATTTTGTTTAAAACGACTATCGTGATTTTTCAATAAAAAAATGCAACTTTTCACGCGAACGAAGATAATGCGTGATTTTCATTCGCACGAGACGAAAGATTTCGTCCGAATGAAATTCACGGACTTCGAAGATCGTCGATAAAACGACGAAATGATTGTATCGATCAAAAAAATCGTGATGGTTTCAGTTTGCCTCGCCACAGTTTGACCCGGCACAGTTTGACCCAGCTCAGTTTGACTCAGCAAAGTTTGACCTGGCACAGTTTGACTCCGCGAATTTGACAGATGAGAGAGTCGCTCTTTCTCCGTCAAACTCGCGGAGTCAAACTGTACCGGGTCAAACTGCAACTGGTCAAACTGTGCCGGGTCAAACTGCAACTGGTCAAACTGTGCCGGGTCAAACTGAAACTGGTCAAACTGTGCCGGGTCAAACTGAAACCATCCCAAAAAATCAAACTGCCCGAACGTAATTATTTTTCGCCAATGATTCGCGTGTGCGCCCTCGTACGAAGCTCGAGAAAATCGACGGGAAGGGTGTCGAGGATGCTGCGAAGCGGTACAAAAAAAAATAGGAACAGATGCAATGAGGAACATACAACAATGTACAACGTAATGCGCGTAGAAATTTTGTACAATAAAAAAATGTTTTCAATCCACGAACGAGTCTCGCACGACTTCACAATCGTGCGAATGCGCGACGCGACGCAAGTGCGAGTAATCCACGTCCCCGTCGGATCATCACACGTCTCGCGAATCCGATAGATCGATTTAAATCCGGAAAAAATTCGGAATTTTTCTCTGTCTTTCGAATTATTCAGAATTTTTTGCAATTTTCGCTGGGAAATTGATTGATTGACAAATTTGAATTTTTTTTCGACTCGTGTCTTGAGTTTCTCGTACCGCCATATTCCAGCCTCCCACGAGATACAACAAATCAGGACATCGCGAGAAAAAAGAAACGAAAAAAATTCATCTAGCAGATTTCATGCTCTAAATTTAAGACGATGTCACACAAATCCGTATTTATTGGATTGCTGAGATCAATTCGAGCGAATCATTCGAATCTTCTCGTCCTAAAAATTCATCGTTCGAAGGATCCTCATCGAATCAAAAGAATCTCGATCGCGGATTTTGTTAAAAACCGAAATTTCTCGCATCGATCTTTTTTACAATTTATTACTTTCATCCGCTTCAAGATCATCCACATGTCTTTCCACGTTTCAAACTCCGATTCCTCGTAAAAAAAATCATGGGTCCACGTTAAACGTGAAGATACTTTGAAATTACCGTCGTTGCTTTCGTTAAACTAAAAAAAAAGGGCAAAGGATAAAAAAATAGATAAAACCTCGACGATGAATAATCGACGGTTCGTTAAAAAAAAAAAAAAAAAAACCTGTGCGCTTTAGATATACATTTGAATTCCACGTTTCGGAAAATCTTCGACTCAACCTCGCGCGCGTGCTCACACGCATACAAAAATCATTCACGCAGACATTCAAAAGTTCGCTCGATGTTTCGTCATTGATTCTCACTCTCGCGCTTCTTTCTCTCCTTCATCATTTCCTCCTCCTTCTTTTTCATCAATATTTTAATCGCTTGCACAATACGTAACCTTACTCTACACCTCCTCACAATATTATATTCATTTACTCTATAATTATATGAATACTGTTGACGGATAGAGATTCATTCACAGCTCGCACCAGAGCGTTCAAATCGTCTCTGCCGCGCGTGGCTCATCATTTTTTATCTTCAATTATTTCATTTTTCCCTCGATTTTCAAACTTTTAGCCTTTTTTTTACGTTGCTTCTTGTCCTCGTTTTATTTTTATTTAATTTATTTAATTTATTTTTTATTTTTTTCCACTGAGTTCACTCACAATTAAGTCCTCCGCACTTTTTCCCCCGACATACGCACATACGACAGATACACATATAAACATTTATATGTATATATCCGAATATATGCGTGTATACGATTCATTCGTATAATTTTTATCACACGTCGAGCAGCTCGATTGCGAAGTTGTCCGACCCCATGAGGAAACATTCGTCCTCCCGCAGACTTCCCCGATATCGAAACCGCTTCGTCCTCGTCGCAAATCCTCGCGTCCCGACTCGTCCCATCCTCGATCGTCGACCACCGGCGTTCCTCAAATAATTTTCCCCGCTTTCGCATTTTTTTCCACATTTTTTTCTCCTTCAAAGATGTATTCTTCTTCGAATTTTCGACTCGACAATTCCCACATCTTCCCCCGAAGAATGAAATCCAACGCCGGGAAAATTAGGATCCCTCAAAATCCGCAATTCCTCATTATTTCTTTCCAGATATATATATATAAATATATATTCGCATCTCGCTTCGCAATTCTCGTCGTCGTCGCTCTCAATATTTTCTCATCTTCCCTCGTGAATCTCGAAACGATTCGTGAACGTTTCGTTCGACCTCAAATGTGACCACGCTGGCCGATAATGTAATCGAGATGTTGAAGATAGAGCAATTGTTGAACGATGCTTTGCAACGGATCTTGTCCCTGACCCTGAACCTGGTTCAACGGTTGCGTCGAGCCTCCACCAGTAGGCTGAACATTTTGCGACAAAATCGCAATTTGTCGATCGGTTTGCGATTCCGCGATCAAACGTTGATGATGACGTTGTTGTTGGAACGTTTGACGTGATTGCGAAAGATCCGAATTTTCCATTCCCATCGACGTAGCGAGAACTTGAGAAATTTGTGAATGTCGAAGAGCTTGAGAATGCGATTGTTGGTGAGAATTTTGACGATCCGAAAGATTCGTGAGATGAGACGGACAATTGAGATTCGACGGAAGATTCGCGATCGGATGGGGCGAGTAACGGGAGTTTGGGAACGAGGTCGAATGGGAAATCGGGATGTTTGGATTCTCGCCCCGCTAGGGAGCCACGTTTTTGGGCCTGCGCCCCCGTCGGCCCCTGGTGGAGGGCCGCGGGGACTCCTGGCCTCACTGGCTCACCGCGGGGCTCTTCTTGTCTTGCTGCTGTTGATTAGCGTCCTGAGGTCCCTGCACACCCGGTCCACCGCCGCCTTGAGGTCCTTGAACACCCTGGAAAAACGTTTTAACGACGAATTTTCATTTATTTTGTTCGAGTTTGCTGAGGTTTTTTTGGTTTTAATATAGGCGGAAGTTTCGGTGATTGGGCGGAATGTGGAGACAAATTGGGGGGGTTTTTTTTTTTTTTGCGATCGAAGGGTTTTGTGGAGGTCTTGGGGGTAATTTTGGTATGTTGGACTGTTTTGAGAAAATGTTTTCTGTTTTTTCTTCGGTGCTATCCTCTTGGGGTGGTAGTTTGGGGGATGAGAAGTGGTTGGATGACATTTGAGCGGATTAAGTCGTCGGGAAAAGCTGCTGTGGGGAGGATAATCGATTTTTGGATTTTTTACAACGGTTTTCGCGACGTTTTCTGGATTATGCTGTTTAGGAGAAAATGGTGGAGAGTTTGTTGTATTGAACATTTTATTTTTAAGAAGGAGGTTGCAGAGAAGTTGCAGGAAAAATCGATTGATCGTATTTTTTTTTGGGGCCTGAAATAATAATTGAGAGGGTAGCACAGAAGAAAATTAATTTTTTTCTTAAACCGTCTAACATACATTGAAATTAGTAGGGAGAGTGTCCTCTGTGACATATTACAATCCCAAGATAATCGGATTTGTATCCACTTGCTGCACAATTACCGAAGTTTCAGGCAGAGATGATAAAGTTGTTGCGTAATTACTTTTTTGTTTTTGTTTGTCTCTAATCACAACGATTTCTGGCGTGTCGGTGTTGGGTGTTGATTATCTTTAGATTTCCCAGCGCCTGAACAACACTGAGTTTCATTGGTTTGAGTTTTAATTTGTGCAAACGATCGTACTATTTTTTTTTTTTATTTTTTTTTAACGTGAGAGTAATTGGGAGAATTTATTCTTCTCTGTATCTGATTTTATTGGCCCTTTATCGGTCGAACGTGTATTGTAATATTTATAGTTTCGATACATTTATTGAAATACGAAATTATTAGTCGTATAATCGATTAATATTTTGCATACACAAAAATTAGATATTTAAATGAAAATTGATTATATTGAAGGTAAAAATGAATAAATGTATTTTTCTCAAACGTATCGTATAATATTTGTGTCAATGCGTTTACGGAAATACTAAATTATAATTTTTATCATTGATTGTAATATTTTATTATCATAGAAAAAATTATTCAGAAATTAATTTTTTTCATACAGAAATATAATATAGAAAAAATTTATCTTCGTCTATCTCAGTTTTTATTGGCCCTTAATTCAATAAAAGTTAATAAAAGTACTAAATTATAATTTTCATAATCAATCGTAATAATCTACTATTATAAAAAAAAATATTCTACAGAAATTCATCTTTATTATACACAAATATCATATAGAAAAAATGTATCTTCGTCTCTCGTCATTTTCATTGGTCCTTCATCGATCAAACTCATCCCATAATATCCCCACCAATACTTTCACGACCAAACCGCATCATAAATTTTATAATCAGCCGCAAAATTTAGTTACTTCAAATAATTTAACTAAAAAAAAGATTCCATCAAGACGTATCTAACGATATTCGTCCAAATACGTTTATCAAAAATTATTTTCGAAGCTTTCATAGTTCTCGTGGCAAGAGACAAGAAGAAAAATTCCGTCAGGGCACGAAAGGCCTCGTTCGCGCGTTATTGGTTTGACGTCTTGACGCGTCTTTAATTACCTGACTGCCGGGTCCGCCCTGCGGTGGCCCGGGACCGCGGTCGGGTGGCCATGAGTTGCCCGGTGTGGGCTCCGAATGGAACTGGTGAGGATGTGGCGGCGGTCCTCCCGACGTGTCGTGACTGTGAGGATCCAAACTGTTCGACGCGTCGTATTGCGAATTTTCCAGCCTCGTTATCAATCGTTCGTCTTCGTCGCCGAATTCTCCACCCATCAGGGACGGTTCACCCACTACCATCACGTCCTATTCAGTCGAATCGAAATAAACGAATGAATAAACAAATCTTGACATTGAAAAAATGCAATTCCTTTCATAATTGATCAATTAATTAAAAAAAAAATAATGAGACAAAAAAGCAGGGAATTAAAACTTGAGAGCTACATCCTCTAAATTTAGGGCAGTGTAGGGAGTATGAAGATATATTTTTCATCAATTCTGGTTGGCTCACATTGCCATTGAAAAATTGCGATTCCTTTCATAATTAATTAATGAAGTTTTAAAAAATAATAGTGAAACCAAAAAGCAGGGAATTAAAACTTTCGAGCTACATCCTCTAAATTTAGGGCAATAGAGGGAGTATAAAGATATTTTTTTTTATTAATTCTGGTTGGCTCACATGGCAACTAAAAAACTGCGATTCCTCACATAATTAATGAATTGATTAATTGTTAAAAAATGATAAAACCAAAAGAAGGATTAAAACTTGCGAGCTACATCCTCTAAATTTAGGGCAATGTAGGGAGTATGTAGATATATTTTTTATCAATTCTGGTTGGCTCACATTGCCATTAAAAAAACTGCGATTCCTCTCATAATGAATGAATTAATTAATTTTTTTTAAAATAATGATGAAACAAAAAATCAGGGAATTAAAACTTGCGAGCTACATCCTCTTAATTTAGGGCAATCTATGGAGTATGTAGATATATTTTACATCTATTCTGGTTGGCTCATAGAGCTTGCTCGTTACCTCAAAATTCGAGGAAGCAATTTGCAAATTTTCCACTCGAAAAATTCAAATTCCTCTAAAATTCGATCCTTTCAACCGATCTACGCCAAATTTCGTACAAATCACGACTGAATCATATTTCATACACCGACCGAGCTCTATTTCAATCGGTCGAAGTTGATTCTAGTCAGAGCGAAATGTAAACTTTTAAAAAAAAACCCAAAATCCCAACAAAATGTCTCTCGACAGATTCGGCCAAAATTAAACACCGATAATTCAAAATTTCCCGCAACTCGACCAATTTTTTTTCACAAGAATTAAAAATAAAAATTCAACAAACCTGCGACGCTAGGGAAAAATTTGGGCCGGGTGATCTTTTTTTACTAGGCGCGGGTGGTGCGTTGCTTCCAGGTCCGGAAGTGCTGCCCTTCCGCTTTCTTCTCTTGCTCGCCGGCCTCTGAGATTCTAAAACAATTCCATCGAAGAACAAAAAAAAAAAAAAACGCGCGTTAGTAAGCAGGTCGTGGGTTCTCGAACGAACCTAGGACCTCCTAGAGAACGTGACGATAAAACATTGTTTTTATTTTTTTTTTTTTTTACGATTAATAATTAAATAATTCTACCCAGCTGTGGACCTTTCTCGATATCAAAGGTCTCTGACGTATGCACGTTAGTCACACAAGCGCTCATGCAAGTCACAGACAAATAGACAGATACTTTACGTCGTCTTCTCAATTATTTCACGCGTTTATAAAATATAAAAAACCAAAATGATTTCGATTATTTTGAAAAAATCGAATGTTATCCATTTTCTTTTTTCGATCAATTTTCTATCGAACGTCCGAAATTCTTCTCGGTTCGTTCGAGATCGAATCCGAGTCGCGAAAGAAAATGGAGTTACGATGATATCGAATCGAAACCATAATCGTATACGCACGATGCGCGATTTCCAAGGTTCCACCGACCTTGCGGAAGGATATACGGTCGTTGGCACTTGCTCAGGTGCGAAAGAGAGGCGAAAAACGCCCCCGGGGGGGGGGGGGGGGGGGCGGAAGCTACGGCACGATAAAGACGAACGATAAGGCGTTGCACAAGCGGGCCGAGAGACCGCCGATGCGCTCAACCAAGGATAACGAAAAAGGAAACGAAGCCGAATCGTAAAGAGGGTTACGATTGCGAGAAAATTGCGCACCGTGAAGGTGGGGTTTTCGCGACCGATGGATGGGAGAGAGTCCCGGCTCGTTCGTTCGAACATTTCGCGGCTGGCTTGAACGCGGAATACAAAGTGACGATCTGGGGACGTTAGGATTTTTTTATGCAATTGTCGATTGGGGAATCGTGACGAAATTTTATCAATTTATGGGGGAATGTTGCATATGAGCGTAGGCGTTATTATTATTATTATTTTTTTTTGTTTGAAGGATATTAATAATGATAGTAATTGTAATTATAATAATGTAATATAATTATAATAATTATAATAATAATACTAATTATTATTATTATTATTATTATTATTCGAAAGAAAATAATAAAATAACATGATAATATAATAATAGAATATGTATAGTATATATTATAATAATATAATGGAATTATATTATCCTTATAATAATAATAATAATAATAATAGAAATAATAATAATTATTATTATTATTATTATTATTAGAATAATAATAAATATAATAATAAGAATAATAATAATAAATATAATAATAATAATAATAATTATTATTATTATTATTATAAGTATAATAATTATAATAATTATATATTATATATTCAATAATAATAAATATAATAATAATCATATTATTATTATTATTATTATTATTATTATTTAATATATAATATATAATTATTATACTTATAATAATAATAATAATAATAATAATAATAATAATAATTATTATTATTATTATTATTATTATTATGATTATTCTTAACATTATTATTATAAGAATAATATAATTTCATTATATCATTATTATATATACCATACATATTCTATTATCGTACCATCATGTCATTATATTACTGTCTTCTTATTCTCATCAATATCATTTTTCTTCAATTTAGAGAATAACAATCTATAATATGATAACACC
This sequence comes from Sussaba pulchella, assembly GCA_963971145.1. Taxonomy (NCBI): domain Eukaryota; kingdom Metazoa; phylum Arthropoda; class Insecta; order Hymenoptera; family Ichneumonidae; genus Sussaba; species Sussaba pulchella. Next base: position 3,064,956 of record OZ020164.1, read on the forward strand.
AAAATAATAATAATTTCATTATATCATTATAATACATATTATCCATATTATACGATTATACGTATAATTATAATAAGTATTATTCGTCACAGAGAATTGTATAGAAACAGGTGGAAAGATCGGAGAACAGCGAAATCGCGTGATGCGTATACGAAAATTGTGAAAATTTCATGTCGATTTTAACGAATGAGAAAGATAAAAAAGCTCGATTCGATATCGTCTTGAATTCGAGAAAAATGTTTCTGGCCGAAATTCAATCGGTCTTGACTGGCTCCACTGGCTGGTGGTTCTCATGTAAAGCAACTGTCCGTCTACCTCTCTTACCCGGCGGGGCAACCATCCTCTGCCACTTCTGGAACAGGGTCGTCTTCAGGCAGTCCCGTGGCGAAAGCGCGTAAGCCTTGTGCCTCGACATTAACTCCTGCATCGGTTCCAATATCACGCATAACTGCAATTTAAACAAATATTTAAATATACATTCATACGTAGAAAATATAATAATAAGATAAAAAATGTATATAAATATTTGGGTAGCCCGAAAAAATTAAAAAAAATTTACGACCTCAATTGGTAAACATTAACTACAAAGTATCTTGTATCCGTAAAATTCTGCCCAAAGATGAACCCGATCGGAACATTTTTAGAGCTCGCCCACGATTTTTTAAGTTTTCCCATTTGATTAACATTGGAAGAGCATTAAAAAAAATCATAGCTCCGCGAATTTTATAGCTACGTCGATTCCGTAAATTTCATTCGAAAGCTCTTCAAAAACCGCTCAAAATGGCACGCGGACCTTCAAAATCCGATTGCAACTTCCGTCGATAATTTTGTTTGTTCGTAAAAAAAATTATCGACGGAATGAATGTTCACCATTTGAAATCGGATATTTTTTTTTTTTTTCAAGCCACCTTAATAAATATATTATAAATTTGTAAGATCAATTGCGAGATGGAAATGGTTCGATGATCGAAGTGGGAACGATGCTCACCCTAAGATAATTTAGAGTAGAATTTGTGATGCCGTTTCTTGTGATGTTTTTGGTGAGCTGTTCGAGTCCTCCAGGATCTTGCTGAGCCGTGGAAACTTGCATCCCGACGACCGTTCTCGGTACGAGTTCTCGATGCCCTCTAACCGACATGTGCCACGACTTTATCCTCATCATATCGTCGAATGTGAACTCCAATATTAGCCTTCCTTCCGTACAAACCTGAAATTACCGAAAATTCGGGGATGAGAATTTATTCGACGAAAATATCTTTGAAACTCGAATTTTCACGTTTCTGCGACAATTTCCGGCAACTCGGATGGATTAAGTTTTTACAATGGATTCCATGGTTTGATGGAAATTATAATTCACGATTATTTGGGTCATAAAAATAATTTAAGTATATTTTTTATTTAATAAATGCCCATTTTTGCTTGAAATCGCATCAATCTTATTTTCGGATTCTGCTTTTCTTACTAATTAATAATGTAAATTATTTTTCTTTTGTTTCAAACAATTATAAGAGAAATAGGATCTTTAAATATCAGATACTATATTATTAATGCATCATCTTGGATCAATAAAAAATTGTTCCAAAAATTGGAAAAAAAAATTCCAACGACTCGAAATCTTTTCAATCTACTGCCTAACTGCTTGCATAAAAATAAATTCACACGTATTAATTAATCTCCTCCATCAAAACGATAACAATCAACGAAAAATTATCAATTATCAGGGCCAAAATAAAGAAACAACCCACAACAGTGCCTTCAAAGTCCGAAATAAAATTAACGATCAACCCATAAATTTTCTTCTCAAACCAAATGACAGAACTCGACAAAGAACAAATCATCGCCATCAAACTCAAACGCTTAACCGGCTTCGTAAAATCTCAACGACACCCGCAAAATGTTGCGGTCGCATCGTTGAAGTCCTCCCCAACGGGTTCGTTTCCTCCTTAACCACCGCAAATTCCGCCACTGCTGCTTCACACGACAAGATTTTGTTATTAACGACGCGACGAGTGTCATGTTTATTTCGTTTCTCGGGCAAAATCAATTTGTCAACGACGAATGAATCTCCGATGGATATTTCCGTGTTCATTTTGACACGCGAGTAGCGGAATTTTTTTTTTTTTCCCCCAAGAGAATTCTCCGAGACGTAACCGGAGAAATAATTCCGGAAAATTCTCGAGAGACGTTCGAAGAAAACGCGAAACTGCGTTTTCAACCCCGACAAATTCATGCGCAAGAGCCGAGAGAATTATCGTTGCCAAGAAGAAAACTATGCGACAAATTCTTACCTTGGCTACCATCGGCTTCCCGTGATGCGTCACCATTACGCAGTGATCACAGTCTAGCGTTATGCTGGTGTTGTGAAAAGATTCCTTTGGATGCCTCATATTGTAGTAAAGCTCCGTAACTCCGCCTTCGAATATCGAACGAAAGTACCTTGGTATTAACGTCCTTCCTATCGCTGAAACATCGATACGAGATATTGTTATTCTTTTTTTTTTCTTTCTTCTTTGTTTCTTTTTTTTTTTTTTTTTTTTCATTAATTTTTCATATTTCTCGGTATCGGAAAATTATTTCTCGATACGAGAACAATCGTGGATCGTTGATTCCGGTGTTTTATTCGTCGAGAGCGTTTTTGCAATCATTTTCATAATTATTTTGCATCGTACGATGAAAGATGATTGCTGTATTTGTGGAATCGTAGGAAATTGTGATTGCAGATGTTTCTGCGAAATTGAGATAATATTTCTGCACTGATTGAAATATAATGGGGATGATTTTTTTTAAATCACATTTATTTTTTAAAAATTAATTTAGTATTATTTTTAATTATTATTTTGATTATTATCATTATTATTATCATTATTTATTAGTATTATCATTATTTATTATTCTTATTTCGATTATTATTATTATTATTATTATTATTATTTATTATTCTTATTTCGATTATTATTATTATTATTATTATTATTCCCATCATTATCATGTTTTTAAAATTGATTATTTGTTTAGGTTATTCCTCTGGGATCTGAATGTAAATCTCGTTAGTTGAATTAGAAAAATTGATTAATTTTTTTATCACTTTCCCAAATTGGCTATCTCGCTACAGCAAATTATGGAAATCAGTTTTAAATTCTAAAATTTGAGCGAAACAAAATTATCGAAATATCGACATATATTTCGCTCTTCATAATCATCGTCAAAAATGCGAAAAATACTATAAAACTACGACGAGAGACGACAATTGATAAGAAGAAAAGAAAAAAAAATTTTTAATCTGTCATTGCTTACTGTATCTCTTGGGTCCATCGTCCAGGCAAAACGTGAGGGTGAAGGTTGCGTCGTCCTCGAAGAATTCGGTCGCGAACGCGTCCCACCAGAGGTTGTCGCTCTCCTGCAAACGCAATCAAAAAGAAAATCGTTAAATAAACAAGTTCATACAATCAATCAATCGAAGAAAAAATTCCATGTACAAAGATTTTGAATCAAATAAAAAATTGTCTCAATAATTCACAATAAAAAATTCAACGATCGAAGAATGGGGTTGAAAAATCGCTGCAATATTTTCCGAAGCTAATCGAAATGACAAGAGAGAGATGGTTTAAAAGACACAAAGTACGAGAAAGGTATTAAGGTGGTGTACCGGTCGCTGAATAACGCATGACTGTCTGGCTTGAAATTATAGTTGCTGCATCTCTCACCCTTCTGCGTACCACCCCAAACAACCATCCCCCGAGTTACGTTCACCGCATTTTCATTCAATTATGCATCCACAACGCTCGCCTTATTATTCTTACCCCCGTCGACGTTGCGATTATTTCATCCTCGCTGCTGAATTCGCTCTGCCCTTATTTTTTCCTCCCCCTCGCCCCGATTCATCCCCTCCCGCTGCCGCCAAATCCTTTCTGTATCTTTTTTGCATGAGTGGTCGAATGCATCAGACAACGCGGAAATATCAACGTTGCGGTATGTTTAAAAAAGTAAATAATGCGGCAACCACACCGAAACCGAATGAAACTCACACACGAAAACGCAGTGCGACACACATCGCTGTCAAAATATTAATGATAATTAGTCCACTTTGTGTGGATCATCGAGATTTTACATTATTCGATGGAGCCGATGTTGGTTGAGAATTTTATCTTTGAAAACATTTTGACTTCGTGTGGTTGAAATATTTTCGTCACTTTAACTTGTATTCGATTTTTCACAATAATTTTTATAGAACATCATTGAAAGCTAAATTTAAGGTGGAATATTTATTTCTTTAGTTAATTACGATTTGTATGGTAAATATTGAATTGACGACGTCTCGCTTTTAATATATTTTTTTCATGTCTATAACCATCAGGATCGTTCTCATTCGGCTCATCATCAAATTTTCATTGCGTCTCGTTCTCAATCAATTCAAAAAAAAAAAAAGTTCAAACCTAATTCGTCATTTCCAGTCCGACTCTTACTTCGCGCTGAAATTCGAACCGAAATTTTCCGTTTAAAAAATACAACGCGAAACTATCAACGACGCGATATGTGAATAAAATAAATAATGCTGCACCCACACCGTAACCGTATGAAACGTGCACGCGAAAACGCCGTGCGCCTGCAATCGTCCTCCCGTGTGGTTCTTGAAAATAGAAGTTTCGACGCGAAACTCGCGAGACCACGGTAGAATTTTTCGTACTGAGGCGAAATCCCCTCGGGCAAAGTTGAACGTACGATGGGAAAGTTGGTGGGAAAAGTTCGTCGCGGAGGGTGAAAGGGGGGGGGGGGGTGGAAGGGTGCTTGTAAAGTGGCCATAATACGCACTGTACACGATCTGTTCGGCGGCTCGTGGTGAAAACTCATACTCGGTACAAGTATCTGGCGCCGTTGTCGATGTAAAACCGAGCGGGGAGCATGAACGGCCTTGCGTGTATTATTCGAATGATTCGAGCTTGTTAACCCTTACGCCGCACAGGGGTTAATCTTGACGCTGTCATTTTTTAAGCTTTGAAAAAAGTTATTTATGAATTTTTTTATGTATGGGAATAATTCGTATAGCAGTTTACGTTGGTGTTAATTGATTCGCAGGGTCGCAATTGATTGCAATGGGTTTGTTTGGGGTCAAACTGACCCTGTGCGTAGTGGTTAATCATTGATATTGCGAGTAAAGTATCCCTGGGAAAAATTGGTGGAGAAATGAAATTTAGACGAAAAGGAATGGGAAAAAGGGAATATGACATTTCTTTGGAGAAATTGTAAAAAACAACGTGGATCTTAGGGATGTAATGTGAAAATGGGGAGATTACTAATGATACTGATATTTAAGAGAATTATAAATTCTCCACGACTCAAAGAAAATTGAATGAATCAATGATTTGTTGGAAATTAATTGGTAAAAAAAATCTAAAGAAAGAATGAAAATTGTATGACGAAATTATATACCCTTAAGGTATTATCCAAAAATAAAAATAACTATTTGCATCAAAATGGAAAAAAGAACCATAAATTTTCCGCCACTCAACAAAAAAAAATTGAATGAATAAATAATCATCAAAAAAAGGGAACCAGAGTTGCGCGAATGAATTTTTCATCGACGACGAAGATGCAGTTTCATGCGAGAATCGTTGAAACACGAGAGAGATCGATCGTGGAAGAGAGGTCCCCAGCGTTGGTAATAACGACGATCGATGAACGTCATAATTGTCATTTTGCAACGTTCGTGCCATCAACGTGCAGCGAGCAGGTAAACCGCAGTGCGTAACACGGGGCCAGGAAGTAATTTCGTTATTGTACCGTTGGGTACGTGAGGTCTCAGCGAATTTTCGCGCTTCGACCCGCGGTTGTCAGGTTCCTCGTTTGCGTGGAACGCACATTCAAACAATTAAAAAAAATGAAAAAAAAAATGTAATTCTTACACCACAAACCTATTTTTTCGATCCAAGACCACAAACAGGGTCAATTCGAATCTGCGCAAACTTTGACTGTCCGCCATTTTGAATTGAGTCGTGCGATCGGGTTAAAAAAATTCTCGAATATACTTTGAACATTATTGAATCAATCGATATCAATGAAAAGTGGAAATGGAATTATTCACATGCATAAGAAAAAATTCTTGGAACAAATAACTCTTTTTACTCGATCTTTTGACTTATAAGAAAATGACAGGGTCGAAAAGACCCCGTGTGTGGTATAAGGGTTGAATAAAAAAAATCGTGTCGCATTGTAATACGATCATGATTATTATTATTACTTTTTTTCGAGCTATCGTTGGATTTCCCGTTAAGGAGGCCCCGTAGGAATTCGCAAGGGAACGGAGCCAAAGGCCCGCGTGCAACCGCGATGACAGATAGCGCATAAACTACCGTCAGAGACCTAGCTTGATCTACGATGTTTCCTCGGCAATGGACCGGCGATTTACCATTGTGTCGTCATTCGCGAAAAGGATTTATTCCTTCGCGAAACTTCGCGTGCGTGCCAAATCAAGCAAACTGTTGCCACTCGCGCGATGTCGCGCAAATTGATATTTCTGGCAAGAACGAAATCCGTAAAACGATCGCGTCGAACGGGACCGAATAAACCGACGTCGAGGAATCGCAGAAAAATGTGTATTAACAAAATTTTTAATTAAGAAAAAAATGATAATAACAATTGAAGAATTTTTAAAAGAATGCTGGTCGATTTTGGAATCGTATTTGGATTTTCTTTTTACTCGGTTTCTTGGTCTTTACCAAGGGAAGTCTTATCGTCTGGATCTCGAAAAATAGTTGTGGATTGAAAAGAATTAGAAATAAAAATTATCATACGCTTTTAGTGTGCACAGGACGGAAAAATTTACCCGCAGGATATCAAAGCGAGATTCTGTCATCGGGCATTTTTTTAAATAAATCTCACATTTTCGTAATGTATTGAAACAATAACAAATATTCTTCCGTTCGTTTGCCGGCTATTTTTCAAATCTGACTTTAAATTGGGGTATCTATTATCAGCGTTGAAATAAAAAAAAAAATTTCCGACAGCTCGCAAGCATTATCATTATTTTTAAATATTTAATCATGTTTTTTTCCAGTGTACTTGACATATCGATTTAACTGATCATCGTCGCGTAGCTGAAATTTTGTATTTAGACAAGCAGACGTCTAATTCTTTGATGAAGTCAGTGCTGGTTTCCTTCTGGCAGAAATAAGACGGATCAATAAGAATTTTGTCGAAAAATTCGGTCGGTAAGGTTAGTTACTCATTTATCGACAGCAATGCGTTTTATTAGTATTATTATTATTATCATTAGTATAATTATAATTATAATTATTATTATCTTAATTATTATTATTATTATTATTATTATTATGATTATTTTGATTATTATTGTTATTATTCTCATTATTTGAAATTAAAAGTCGATATTGTATGTCCACTCTCGAATTTTCGGACAATTCTGGCAAGCCGCCCTCCCTGAAAATACGAAATCAATATTTTTGCAGGTTGAAAACACTTCTTAAAATCCCTCGAAAAACATATATTTCAGACTGATAATCAATATTTTTATGAAATTTTACGTAGATTTATTTTTCTTTTAATAATGGTATAAACGTTAAAAATATCTCACCGGCCATTAAAAGTAAATAGATATCTTTTCTATTTTTCAACGAAAACCTCGATCAAGACAATATTTTGTTTATTCTAATCAGCGGCCGAATCAGATGTAAAACAGCGAGATAACATTTATTCCACATTATTTCTTATCCAAAAACTAATTTAAAAAACACGCGAAATTCGAAATTTTTCGCTCCTCGATGATTCACAAAAATTGTAAAAAAAAATTCTCCCAAAACCGTCGAGATAATTAAATATTTATCAACAAAAATGATAAAAATTCAAAAATAACGAGAGACGACTTTTGCGTCGGTTTATACGAGATAGGTGGAATTTTTCGCGCGGACTGTACCACCCTGCTGTTGTTGGGGTGGGGTAGGGGGGGAAACCAGGGGGAGACTAGGGGTGGTATATGATCGTGTATATACCCAACGGGTAAAGTATTGGCGCGGCGTTCCACCTCTGTCATTACAAACGAAAAATTCTCAAGAACAAAACCGAAAATCTCACGAAAACGAAAAAAACATGAAAATAATGAGAAAATTATGTTCAATCGACCCATCATTTTTGAAAAATTTCGGATTGTTATTGCGAACGTCGTTGAATGACGAAGATTTGTCTCTGGTCCGTGATGGCGGGACAAAACTGGTCCGGCTTGCTCGAGTATATACGGCCAGGGGCGGCGGCGAGTGGGGCCGCCGGGGGGATGGGCGGGGGGGTACAATATGGGTTATCGAGGGGGCCCCACCCCCGAGGGAGCCCAGGGGCCCTCATTTTATTACCCGGGCTACCGTGAAGGTTCTCAACTCTTCGTTGCGTACTTTTGTACGTTTCCAATCCTCGTTCTCTTCGTCGTTCTCATCGTTGCATCCCGAACCCACAACCACGAGGATTATGTCGTGTAAACAAGCTTGTATCTCACTCGCACGAGTGCGACCCTGTCAGTGATAAAACGGTTAACGTAGAAATCGTCACCGTGTAGACGTTTTTCGACTTTGTTTTCGTGAAATCGAAAAAAAAAAATTCATCGACGTTTTATCGAGGAAAATCATTAAAGGGGAATTAATTATTTTTTTCGATGATCATCGAGGAAAGGTTATTGAACGACGTTTGTTCGCACAGTTGACCGTGGTCAAGGTTTTAGACCGGGAAGAATGTTCAGGTTACGTTATGTGATGGTTTCTATCGATTGTCGAAGATTAATTTCAGGGATTGTTCGCTATTTGAAACCCCCAGAAATTCCATTCGTAATACAATATTTGATTAATTAATCAAATCACGGAAATATGTATGATCAATTACGCATTGTTATCAAAATTTTGATGACAATTTGTCCAATTTATGGATACAATCGAGATTTTGCATTATTCGATGGGCCAGAGTTGGTTGAGAATTTTACTTTTGAAAACGTTTTGACTTTGTGCGGTTGAAATATTTTCGTCACTTTAACCTGTGTTTGATTTTTCATAATCATTTTTATAGGAAATTATTGGAAGCTAGATTTGTGGTGAAATATTTATTTCTTCGGTTGATTACGATTTATATGGTAAATATTGAATTTCCGACGTTTCGAGGGTTCGAGAGACGCTGCACGAAAGGCCACTGGTGCGGATAAACCCAGAGACGTTGTTTTCTCATGTACGACGTGCAAACGTTACATCGTTCACGAGAATATCGAGAACGGCGTCGAAGACTCGTGAAAATGCTTCTAATACATTTTTTTCATGTCTATAACCATCAGGGTCGTTCTCATTCGGCTCATTTTCGAATTTTTATTGCATCTAGGTCACAATCGGTTCCAAAAAAGAAATGTCAAGCCTAATTTGACGTTGCCAGTCCAACTCTCACTTCGCGCTGATCCAAAGTGAAATTTTCCGATTAAATTATATGAAGTTTTTCTATTCTTTGGTTATTATATTGACAGAATGACTAATTCTTGACCAATTCCTGGAAAAATCCAATACCATGTGGAATTAACGGATATCGACCTTACTTTCAAGAGAAAAATATACATATATGGGTCATCTCATGCCACGTTTATATTGTTCTTCTGACAATTATCATTCAATTTATTTTAGTAATTTTGAAATACCTAGAATATCCGAAGGTCCGTCAAATATCCTCCATAACATTCTCAAACAACCACAATCAATCCTAGGCACCTTCCAATATTCCAGTTATTAAAAAATTACCAAATACGTACATTTTTCGTGAAAATAAGATCCACACGCGTCAATTTCCCAGGTTATTGAATTTTTCCACGAATAATAAATCATCCCACCAACATAATTACCAAAAAGATAAAAAAAAACTGCATGTATCTCAAACCGCAAATTCCACCTCGAATCAGCGCGCAGTAAGAATCAAACTAGAAAGCTCGAATTCGGCTCAACCTCCACTCAAAATTTTTGCAATCGATTGACCCACGAAAATTCTAAAAACCCCAAAACAAGAACCAATCCGATAATCCTAAAATCTACCATTGTTTTGGAGCAACGCCAAGCGAAACGAGATAAAGACGGACGGAGAGAAAGAGCGGAAGAGAGTAGAAAAGAGAAGTTGAGGGCGTAGATGCTGACCGTCGCGAGCGTCAGTCGTACGGGAAGAGAGAAGAATTTGAGATCACGCGGTGTGTAATCCAACCGTGTAAGTGCGACGGTGTCGAGGCCTAAGCCACGTTTCTTATCTCGACAGGCCTGTCGGGAAAGGAAGTCGCTTCGTCTTTCGAGACCGTCGAGAAAGTACCGAGAGAAAGCACGTGGAAGTACTTCGGGTACCCACCGTGCCGCGTATATACGGACGAACGTTCGTTCCACTAAGAGAGCACACGGAACGAAGATCTCGGGTTGCTACAGAACCGGCAGAAGCACCGGCAGCACGAATCTTCTAGGCACTCCCGGCTGTCGGAGTTTCTTTTCTATTTATTTCTCTCGCGAAGAAAAAAAAAATTCATTCGCGATCTTTCTTTTTCTTATCATGATTATTATTGATTAATTGACCTGATTAACGAGTCCGACTCGGGGTTGAGAGGATTTCGTGATCTTTGTGAGTTTGGATTTGTGTAGAACTTGCGAAATTAATAAACGTAATTCGATTTCTTTTTGGAATTTAGACGACTTTCTTTTCAAATTCAATTTTCATTTTCGTACTCGAAAATTAATATAGTTTATGAAATTGTGCGCTGCCGTGATGATTCTTATTTTGAAGGATAGTATTTTGACAGTGAACACCTAAAATATTTTGAAACAATATTTAGATTCGAGAAAGTGATTAATATTTTTGTAGAAAAATGTCACTTTCTCGACTTTCCTTTAAAATATGTTAAGATTGTAGCGTCTGAAGAAACAAACCGATTGTTCCAAATTCTTGAAGACTTAAGGAATACTTTGGTCCTGTCTACATTAAAAAATAACGAAAACTCCAATTTAGAACCGGCGCTTGACGTCGATAGGATCCAATAAGGTTAATTTTTTAATTTCCATCCAAATCACTATTTCGACACGGAAAAATATCCAGCCTTCGAATCAAATCAATAATTTTTATTATCTAACACTACAAGAAGCCGTCGTTGAAGAATTCAAGCAAGTTTGTTTCAAACAAGACCCCGAGATTCCAAATTAATTCTCATTACGTCGCTTATGAACGGTTATCAACAAAAAATTAAAAATAAATTAAAAAAAGACTCATTGTACGTAATAAATGACAATTTAAGGTGGTGGGAGTTCCCGGTGGTGCACCAACTCCGCCTACGGCGGCTGTGGCATCCCCGTGTCTCGTCGTCTCCCTCCCGGGTTAAGTTGGGACGCTTCTCCGTTCACGAATACCGTGATTTCCGTCCTTTTCCTCTCGTTGCATCGACAGCAGCACCAGCAGCGACTGCAGCAGAGGCGGTAACAGAAGCACATCGCTGTGTACGAAAGATTCGCCTACGGAGCACGGCTAGCGGAGAGGCGCTATGGCTTCCGGGAGAATCTTGAGCAAAGACCCGTCGGTCAAGTCCTTCCCGAGACCGCAAGACCACCCAAAGACCATATCGGCTCGGTCCCCGGAGAGCACGAAACCGATCATAGTCCTCGGCATGCGATAAGGTTCGACGCATTACGACCGAATAGACTATCGGCGGTAGGGCTTATATATACGTATATGTATGTATATCTTTCAATTAATACAGATATTATTAATTCGAGAAAACTATTTGGCACAATTACAGATTAACCAATTACAATTATTATGACTATTGTTGTTGTTGTTATTATTATTGTTGAAGTTTTTATTTCTGTCATTGTTATTATTGTTATCGAATTGAATTTCCTAAATTATTTATAATTATAGCAGAAATACAAGAAAAAATCATTGTTTCGTCATAAATTAGGTAGGGATTTTTCAATCGAACGGAGCCCAATCTTGCCTTTCACGGTAAAATCGTCAGCGCGCGAATTAACCATCTTGATAAATAATAATACATCATTCAAATAATTCATCATTCAATATATTCACGATAATAATAGATACAATTATTTATATGTGTATGTTCCGGCTAATTTAATTAATCAAAATTAGCTTATTTTTCCGGAATGACGTATAATATTTTTCTACAATTAATCAAAATATTAATAATTAATATATTAATTGTTAATTATCATATTACGTATTAATTATTCTACATATTCTATTATTATTATATATTCTATCGTTTTAAATAATTTTAAAGCGATCCTTCAACTTTTTCTTTCTTTACCTACCTATTTTATCTTCTATTCGGAATCAATAGGATAGCCCGCCACTAGTGATACGACGCGAGATCGCCTATCGTAACGTTAACCCCGGAGGTGAAGATTAAAAGAAAAAACGTTTAAAAAAAAAAAAAACAGACAGAAAAAAAGGAATGCTCGGCAATGATAATAGATCTCAGTTCGAATCGGAACGTGTGATACTTTTTATCCGTACTGCGATGCGCCGCTACAGCGCCGTCACAACTGGCTCCGTTGCTCCGGCGGTGTTAGCCTCGATTCCCGACGATGCGAAATGACAATGAAGAGAAGCACAAGCGAACGAGCTCCGCCACGTATCGGGGCAGCTAACCCAAAAACCTAAATATTGCAACGTTTCACTATTAATAATCCGTTTAATGGCCTCGTAACGTAACTACGAGAGAGGTGGGACTCGTGAGCCGGTCGTTACGGAATATATATATATATGCCATATATATGCGTCTATTCAACTGCTATGACCGACTGTTGTGTGCGTAGAATACTCGCGAGTCGTACCGATTTCTCGCTATCATCGCCGAATCCCACGCGTGTACGTAACGTCTTTGTATTATTGAAAGACGGGTTCGATCGATTGACCAATTGAATTATCGATTCACGCGGAGAATCTATCGCATCGCTGACATTCACGATTCAATCAATTCGTCCTTGACTCCTACGTCTTTTCGCGTTCGTTGCGATGAGGAATTGATGAAATTAAGTAATAATTGAAACTATCTGTCGTCGATCAACTAAATTTGGAATTTTTTCAAATATAGATGTATCGTTGATGATAAGTACGTTTTTGATGTATGATCGATGGACTATATTTAATAATGACGTTACAATTAAATTATATATGTATAAATAATAATGATAATCATAATTAGATGTATTGCATAAATAATTATTGGTTATAATTTATTATAACTATAAGAAATTGATGGAAAAAATATGGCTATCCATATTCGACTGACTAAATTTATATATACATAGTTTTTTATTTGATTAAACTTTTCATTTTATAAATTTATGTGTATAAAATAATACCTATAAAACATTGAATATATTATTATTTTTCTGTATACTATTGCCATATATAATATAATGAATATACATTCATAAAAAATCCAATGAACAACTATCCATCCATATAAATAACTAAAGTTCGGTTGAAATTAAAATTGCATCACCAAACCGCGAGGCCCTTCCAACAAAACCCTCCCATGGATTCCGATCGACCCCCAATCCGCGCACTCCCACGTCCTCCATCTCGTCCAACGTTCTCGACGACGTTGAAGAAAAAACAGGGTCGAAAAAAAAATCATTTATCCGTGAAAAACGACTAATTACAAGATCAAAAAATTCACGTAAAAAGGAAGATTCTCGACGTTTCGATCTTCGACTCGGATCCCGACGACAACGGGCGACCGGTCAGGGCCGACGAGTGCTCACGGTCGCTCGGACAGGGAACGTCCGGTGAGTGGAACGAGGTCATCGTTACCTCGATGACCTCGGTTAGGGCGAGGGGACTGGCCGATGCGACTGCCGCTACTGCCGCTCTTGCCGCTCTTCCAACATTGCTCTTGCTCCAGCTTCTGATACTGGATGCTGGATGACGGAGCTGCCTTTTGCCGTTGCTGTTGGCGTTGCTGCTGTTGCCGATGCCGGGAGACCGTCAGTACCGTGAGTATGGGCACGCTCAATGGGAAGTTTCGACGGTACGTGACACGCGCGCCACGTTCTCATTCGTACGCCTCGTCTAACTTCCCCGATCTCACACGAGTCCGACGCGTACGCGAACATGTGCACGCAACGAAAAGCTGCGTTTACACTCTCACGGTCACGTGCCATCGTCGAATCTTGATAACGTTATATTCTTTCGAACTCTGTCTTCGTGCGAGGATTCGTGGTAATGCGTTATTGGAAAAAAATGTGGACCGTTTTGAAAAATAAGGTCAGGTTACTACGTTATTGATGCCAGAGAGAAACTTATTCTGCGAAGAATTTTTCTCAACCTCAAATGGTTAAAATAATAACAATAATAATAATAATAATAATAATAATTATTATTATTATTATTAGATAAAAAAATAATAATAATAATAATAATAGTGATAATAATAATAACAATAATAATAATTATTATTATTATTATTTTTATTATTATTATAATTCTTTATTATTATTATTATTATCATTATTATTATTATTATTATTATTATTATTATTATTATTATTATTATTATTATTATTATTATTATTATTATTATTATTATTATTATTATTATTATTATTATTATTATTATTATTATTATTATTATTATTATTATTATTATTATTATTATTATTATTATTATTATTATTATTATTATTATTATTATTATTATTATTATTATTATTATTATTATTATTATTATTATTATTATTATTATTATTATTATTATTATTATTATTATTATTATTATTATTATTATTATTATCATTATATAATGATAACAATAATAATAATTTATTGTTATTATTATACAATGATAATAATAATAATAATTTATTATTAGTATTATAATTGTTATTATTATTATTAGATGTCAATATAAAAAATTAATACCTCCTAGGAATCGAGTAATTTTTCGGTACGCCGAAAAATACAGGGAATTCCACGCGGAAGCTGCCAAATCGCGTCAATCTGTTGGCCAAGAGTGGGGCTGAGGGTGAGGGTGAGGGCTAATTAGACGCCAAATCGGAGGGCTTCAAAATTCCCGACACGCGGTGTGTGGCAAAATCTGCGAGAAAAGGAGTTACTCGGACTCTCCGGATGGTGCACCGCGGACGGACGGCGCGCGGGCCCTGCGTGCGCGCGGTGAACCGTACACGCGCCTGCTGACAGCGGCAGAGATCCGCGTCGACGATAGCCCGAGCGAAGATGATTTATTACGGCGAAAGAAGCTACGTCCCTGCGAATCCAAGATTTTCTCCCGAATTTATTCAAATGGACTCGGGTTCATGCCCGATCCGGCGTTTTTATGCAATTTGAACGCATTTTTTTTTCGACTCGAATTGACGCTGTAATAGCACCGAAAAATTGTCGTAACTAAATTATTTCTATCGAAGATTCTTACTGCCAAAGTCCGGGCATGATTATTGATAATGAAATAAGAATTAATTATTGTGACAAAATTGAATGGCAATGACAAGTATGGCAACGTTGGCAGAATGATATTATAAGGGTTACGTTTTCCCTTTACACGTACAGCACCCTAGAAGAAACAACATAGAAACAAAAAAAAACCTAAACTAGTTATAATGACGACTCGACCAACCAGCTAATCGTCGCCCTGACAGCCTAAGTGTCTGCAATACGCTCTCTAGCATCTAAATCTATCACACAACCCCATAAACAGTCCACCAAAAAAAAAAAAGAAAGAAAAAAAAAGAGAAAAGAAACGTTGAGTCTCGCGTGCGACCTGTCACATCGATCTCTCCATCTTTATTCCTCTTCCCGCTTTGCAATCGAGGATTCCCTAGCGGTAGACGAAGAACGTTCAACCCTTCGCTGTCACCCTACCAAATCATGTCACGGCCGTCACTCTGGTTTTATTCCACCTAATTACTTCCCAACCAACGATTGTGAGCAAACTATCCGTCGAAACTGGTTAAAAAAATTACAGAACATGCTTCGAACATTCTAAAAGATGTCCAAAAAATTTTTTTGCAACAAATAAAATGTCAACACGTTGATAAAAATTCATAAAGAGATGAAAGAGGAAATAAAAACCGCCAGTCGTCGGTTGATGAAGGGTTGAAAACGCCAAAGTGCAACGAAGTATTTCGGTTGTGGATATTATTATCGTACATACGTGTAATAAGTCGTATGTGGCGAAGAGCGACGATGCCTTCTCACGCGTATCTTATCGCTTATCGGGAATCTATGTAACCCACACATAACCCGTCTATCTTTTTCTCTCTCGCTCTCTTCTCCCCCTCTTTCCCTCTCTCTGTCTCTCACGCTCTTTCCTCCGGCTCTTTCCCTCCCTCTCCCTCTATTTCTCTCTCTCTGTCACTCTTCTTGCGGCGACGAGAGCCATATAACTCGCGGTATATGAGCCAGATAATTTTATAATATGCGAAGGCGGCGACGTTGACATCGACGTCGTACCTATGTCGAGGCACAAACTCAAACTCACGTGTATGTGAGTATGTAGATGCACATATATGAAATACAAGGTGAACAGCCGTGCGGGATCCCGCTCGCGTTTAACGGCCTTATCCCGATCGAACCAATGGCCCAGAGAGCAACGTATCGCTTTCCCTCTTCCTGTCACTTCTATCTTTCTCTCTCTCTCGCTCTCTCTCTGTCTCTCTTTCGCTCGCTATGCGCCCTCTATCCTTGTCTATCCTGACGTCGACAACTGTACGACTTTTTTCGCGATAAAGCACCCTCCATATACTTTTACAATCGATATACACGCCGAGTAAACTTCGATTTATACAGTGCTCAACGCTAAGTGATGTGGATGAAATCTGGCAGCACACAAAAAACGTAACGCACCTTCAGGCATTCCAAATTGCACGGAAAAAAAATGAAAGCGAAATTACACACGCCAGGGAAATCTCGAAATCTGTGGAAAACCATTTTTCTTTTTGGTTTTTTTTTATTTTTAGTTATTTATTTATTTAGAGGTGGAGATTGATATAAAATTTTACTCTTAAGGTAATGCTGGAAAATCTATAGTACTGATATGAAGAAATAATTAACGAATGTGCCGTTAAATTTTGGATCACGAGTTTTTATTTATTTTAATTTTTTTGGAAAAACCAATATTCGATAGGTTTTTGTCATATTACGAAGGAGATTAATTATAAACGACGTTTTGAGTATCATGTATGATGATTAAAAATTGACTCACCTCTGTCCGCTGTTGTAACCTCTTGTTGAGTTCGTAGAGTCGGTAGTCCGGTTGGTTGTAGTACGGAGTATGCCTCCTGGGAACAGGTAACGATCTGTCAGAACACAGACCGATCGGTCATGTTAGGGTGCTGTGTATATTGTATAGTATATAGAGTACATCGTGCTGTACCCTGTGTCACGTCAAGCGCATGCACCATTGTTTTTTTTTTTTTTTTTTTTCGAGCTTTCATTCATTCATTTTCTTATTTCTAGAATCGCGCGAGGTAAAACGAGCGCACATGATTGAAAAAAAAACTTCAACGATATAATAAAATATCGACCCAACAAATACGAAAAAAAATCACAAATTCGAACGATAAAAAAAAATAGAATAATAAAGAAAAATTAAAAAATAAAAATTTCGAACGTTAACAAAAAAATAAATAATAAACAAAAATTCTAAAATAAAAATTTCGAATGATAAAAAATCATAAAATAAAAACGCGATCTTCTGACATAACCGAACACCTGCGTTCGCACCTGAATGATTTGACGCGTAATAATTTCATGCATTAATCCGGTTAGGTAACGATATGGAAAATTATATGCATCATAAGATATAAATGTATCTAATCGATCTCTCTCCCGAGACCCGGCGAAGTCGGCCAAGATCACGAACGGCAACGAGTCCCGGCGGGTTAAGCGTTCGGCTAATCGACCGTCAATTAAATCGTTTTCAAATTGATAACACGAGTAAATAATTCAAAGGCGCGTGTTCCGCTTGCTCGTTGCGTCGAGACGTATGGGGCCTTGCTGTATCATCGAGTGCGGGATTTCTAGCAGACGGAGCGGGGCTCAACCACTCGCGGTGGCGAGTAATGCGCGAGAGCGAGGGATCATTAAGAAAACTCGAGCGGCGGCGCCGAGAGACAGCCAACGGTGCACGCTCGCGAGCGAGCGCGCGCGCCCTTGCGGTGATTAATAATAACGAGTATATATATGTATTTATGTATTTACATGTAGTACGGTGTGTACATCGGTCGACACGGGTAATAAAGATCTCATCCACCCTTTCGGCGAGCGGTTGTTGAATTAAAAAATCATTTTGCGATGGGCACAGGTTTATTCAACCCTTATCAGGGTCATTTTCTTGTAAACAAGGTTTAGAAAAAATGTTTTCGTGAATTTTTTTATGCGGAGAAATAATTTTAATCGCACTTTTCGTTAATAACGATTGATTTGAGAATGTTCGGAGTATATTTGAGAATTTTTTCAACCCGATTGCACGAGGCTGTGACACTCCGACAGAATTTCTATCGATACATTAATTCAAAATAATAATTGATCGAAACATAATCGTAGATTCCCGAGAACAGTTATTATTATCGTTATTGGTGATCTTATTAATATTATTGATTTTATTATTATTATTTCCTACTATTTATCGAAATATACTCGTTAATTAGTAAGAACTATTATTATTATCGTCATCATATATCTTATTTATATCATTAATATCATGAAAATTATTAATATTCAGCATATTATCATTAGTAGTAAATTAATAATTAATTTATTATTATTATTATTTAAAAAAATAATAATAATAATTAATTGATAATTAATAATAATAATAATTCTTAGGTAAGACGACGGAGGTATTTGTATTTCGTTCGATAAAATCCTCGCAGTGGCAGAAGTGCCTCTGACCCTACGAGGTATCGACC
The DNA here is from genome assembly GCA_963971145.1 of Sussaba pulchella. Classification (NCBI taxonomy): domain Eukaryota; kingdom Metazoa; phylum Arthropoda; class Insecta; order Hymenoptera; family Ichneumonidae; genus Sussaba; species Sussaba pulchella. The sequence continues at coordinate 3,083,897 of OZ020164.1, forward strand.
CAACGGTGCTCAAGTACCACAACGATGCTTAACGTTCAATCCAATACCATTTCGCATGTGTTTTCTCTTCTTCCTCGCGTGGATCCGAAAATCCCCGTTGAGACGGAAGCCCGCGGCAAAAGAAGACACGAGAGTCATAACCAAATCGATTCGACCCCAAAAGTCGCACTTACAAAGTAAGCCCCCCCCCCCCCCCCCCCCCCCGGTGTATCTCCGAGATTTGCGATGCAAGACAAGACTCGTTTAGTCCGGCTTTGCGAAACGAGATCGATCAACCTCCAAGACGAGCAACTTAACTTTGACCCCTCGAGAGAGTCCGTCTTTGACCCCGGTCGGGGCGACTGCACCTCCAAACACGTTTCAAGCACTACGACTCATCGCGATGGTGACCGAGGTGTCCGTGGATCCGTCGAGCCATGTGCAAGGACTCCGTCGACAACTTCGACCCAAGCGAGATGAACGGGGAGAGGACGGGGCTCGGTGAAGGACGTCAGGAAGGGGGTTGAAAACGACGAAAAGGGTTTCCGGCACGTCGAGGGTCGAAGCAAGGGGTTGGCGATGCAAAACCTTTCGATAACGTCCGGGTCATGAAGAGCTGCACAAAGAGAGCAAGCGAGACGAACCGACCTCCGGCGAAAGGATCGAAAACGGGAGGGGATCGAGTGAACGAGCCGGGGGTGAACGCCGTAGTGGATAAATGTTACGCACTCGGCGATACAAATCTATCACGAGAACGACGATTCAATCTTCACCAACGATCGCGCGATCGTTCGTGAAAACGAAAATTAAAAAATAAAATAGCAAACAGGGTTAAGAGAAATTCGAGCCTTCGAGAAAATTACCCGTACAAAAACGGGGGAATCCCCGACTCGGGAATTCCCGGCAGAGTCCGCTGCGGTTGCTCGGAGGGGCGAAGATTAGCGGGCATGTCGGAAAGCTCGAGGATCTGGTCGCGCGCCACCGGTTGGTTATTAACGTTGGGGTTAATGGGTTTGCTTGTCAGGGCTAATGGGCATATCGCGCTATCGTCGTTACTGGAAACGCTTTTGAAACAGCTGACGACCAGCTGATCCAGCGATACCGCGTGGAACGACGGAGACGACGACGATGACGACGGCGATGACGATTGACGACGAAAAACGATGAAACGATCGATCCGCGAAGCTTTTTGAGCACCACTGGCTGCAGAATTCTCAGATTGGGTTATAGCGACGAAGGGCGCGCAGTTGGCATGTCTTTCTTGCTCCCTCGTGCCCTTCTCGTATATATACGTATATATATATATAGCCAAAACGAGGGAGACGGAGAAGCGGAGGAGAGAAATACCTAGGAGCGAGATGCATGTATACAGCGCGAGAGAGAAGGGTGTGGGTTCGAAGCCTGGCATAGGAAGAGGCGGAAGGGGTGGGCAAGAGGGTGTTATTAGGGGTTGCTCATGGGGTGGCGGTGTGCGATCAATGCCAGGGAGTCATGCTAGTCACCCCTGGAGTCTATATATAGGAGAGAGAGGCGCACATGTACGCTCCCTCTCCTACCCCCACACCCCTCTTTCGCCCCCCCCCCCACCCCACCCCCTTCCCCGTCGCCACTTCCCTATAATACATATGTATTTCTGGATATGTTTTAAACCCATGTACATATATGTATACGTTTATATAAACTTGGCCGAGTGTATATGTCTATATGTATATATTTATGTATACAGATATACACCTGGGGGTAGCACATATGTGCGTTTGTATGTATCGACAACGCAGTGGGAATCGTAGGTATATATGGCAGACGGGTGCGCGCGGACGAGTGGCGGAGGGCGTGCGAAGGTAGGTAGGTAGGTCTATATATTTGTCAACGTATTTATGAGCGTAGGTTATAACGCATTTGCGTACTTGAGATTGTGCACTAATGTCGCAAGTGTAGTTGGGCGGGGACACGATAGCCGAGACTGTCGTCAACGAGGGTTGATGGATTTAGAAACGACGGAGGTTGTGCTCGATCGGTGGCGAGATCTGCGTTTAGAGAATTTTGATAGTCGCGGGCGGTCTACGGATGATGGAGTCCTTTTTTTTTTTTTTTTGCGGATCGGAGATTTGATCGTTGATGTGTATTTTATAGATTTTTTGGCGGGAGGTATTTTGATTTGATTTTGGGTGTAATTTTGGGCGAGGGGGATGTAATCTTTTAGTTGGATTATTTTAAGGGAAAGAATGCGTTTGGTTTTCGATGAGTTTGTAGGTATTTGTGGATCGTAAGGGTTGTTTCTCTGAATGTCTTTTTTTATGAGAATAGTATAATTGTATTTTATTTATATTATTTTGGATCAAACCACGATCAAATATATTTTAATTAAGACGTGTTTGCAGGTATTTGTAGATTCCACGAATTTTTTTTGTATAAAAATAAAATAATTGCATTTCAGTTGTATCATTTCGAGAAAAAAAAAGACACCGATCAAATATATCTTGTCTTCGACGTGTTTGTGGGTATTTTTAGATCACACGGGTCGTTATTGGTTGGACGCGAGACGCGTGTTTGCGCAATTCGCGGTTCGGCAATGATTTTCGTTGCCATCAACGATAAAGCGAGGTTTTAACGGCGTTTACGTTAATCCCGCAATTACCGGAACAAATTTTGTACAGAGTTCGCGGAAGAAGCACGTGGTCCCGAGCGATTCTCGCGCGTATTCGCACACGCTTGGGCTACGTGCGCCACATCCGAAACCCAACTCCCGGGAAAGTTTCGCAAGCGATCACACAGGTCGGAAACTTCTCGGCAAAGTTGACCGAGCTCACGAGAATACGTGTAATTTACATAGACCCTCGTGCACGTGTACACGAGTTTCATTCAAGTTTCCATGAACCAACGCGCGAAGATATTCTCGGGTGCATCGGTAAGTATTTCTCCGTGCGCGGTGCGAGAAACATAGTTCGAAATCTCGTCGACGTGCTTTACGGTCAGAGGACTTGGAAAAAATAGTTTATCAATTTTTTTTTCGAGGATTCCGAGTTAAGGTCTGACAATCTGTGAATTATTATTACTGTTTAATAATTTTTTAAATTTAGTTGAGAATTTTTTTTATAAATAATATTTTATAATATTATATATTATGAAATTATTATATTAATTATTAATATAATAATAATACTAATTGCTAATACGATTACTATACTATTATTATACTATTATATAATGATAGTATAATATAAAATTATTATATTCTATTAGTATTAGAATAATACTAATTGCTAATACTATTACTATACTATTCCTATACTATTATATAATAATAGTATAGTACTACTATTACTATACTGTTATTAGTATAGTACTACTATTACCATACTATTATTATGAATATAATAATAATTATTATTAATTATTATTATATATTTATTTTCTTTGTTTGTTATTATATTTCTTTTATATTTTATTTTGTTACCATTTAATTTTTTATTTTATTATTGTTCTATTATTCCATTTTTATTCTAGAACATTTTTTTTAACGACAGAGTGGGTGAATAAAATTTGGATATTCCATCCTCGACTCAACGTTAATCCGGGACTCGGATTATAGAATTCGATGCAAACGAGTTTGCAACGAGTTTCTTCGAGCGATGATGCACCGCCGAAGTCGCAACAGCAGCATCCAGCGGCAGCAGCAGCCGGTACCGAGATCTTGGCGTGAAAATGAATACGAGAGCGCGAAGAAACAGAAGGAAACAACGAAGAAAATATCGTAACGATAAAAACAAAAAAATAATAATAAAAAGATAAGGGTACGCCATTTAACAGGGAAGGAGTGACGCGACGAAGAAAACGTTAAGTCACTCTCTCCCGACGCCCGTTTGCACGCGATAACTTCGCTTCCGCGCCGTTGCAGCACAGATAAAACGTCTCGGACAGGTGCAGACACGTGGTAGCGAGTTGCAACGCGTACAGCGATACGGTTTGTATAAATACTGTATTCCCGATGGTCGAGGCAGCACCCACGAAGCTCGATCTTTCGTTACAAAGGAAGTGTACGTTATAACGTCGTGTTGCGGCACAACGCGTGTCACCGTCGTATGTAAAATATTATTTCGAATAAGATCCGCGCGGTCGATATGACTCGACGTTACGACTCGCAATAAGCTCGAGATCGATGAAGCTCGCTTCGAGCTCAACGCTCGCCTAATTGCGCCGTTACAGAAGAATTTAACGAGTACGTGGGTAGAAAAAAAAATTATAGAAACAAGATGGAAATTTTATTAACGTGGAAATATATTTAAGAGTTTAGATATGGAGAATTAATGAATTAAAACATTAATGATGATTAATTAATTCAATAGTGACTTATTATTGAATTGTTTTTCGGATTGCTTCTAAATAAAAAAATTGCTGATAGAAATGATTGTTACCTTGAAATTATTATTTCTCTCTTATTTGTCTCATATTTATAATTGCTTGAGATAATAAGAACGATTTTTTTATTTAATACTGTTATATTGACGCGTTCGACTAATTTTTCAGCCATCATTGTCGTAGCTGACGGCGAGTATTCGCAGCGTATTTTTTCCTCTCTTTCTCTCTCTTTCCCTCTCTGTATGCAAATAATTGTACTACGTCCTTGATACGCCAAAAAAAAAAAAATAATGCAAAAAACAAAAGCCGTGCGCCAACGAGCCAAGAATAATAAATTCCTATCGTGCAACTCGGCAGCAGAATTTCCCAGCTCCGGAGGAGAGCTCGCACGTGCGGCTCGAGAGTCAATCGATGGGGAAACAAAATTCGAACGGCGCCGCAAAGACGACGAGAAAGAAAGAAACCTTGGAAAAATTATTGGTCACCCGAAAAATAAAACGACGCCCAACTAAAATGGGAAAAATAATCCCATGAAAAAGTTTCGCCACCTCTTTTCGAAAGTACAAAGGTGATCACGTCGGTGAAGAAAAGAAGATTCCACAACGACGAACTAACGCCAGAAGGTAGCGGGCAACCCGGTGACGGCACATTTGACCTTTTGGCGATCCACGAGTTGCCGGGACGAGCGGGAGGAAGCGATTAACCCGCGGCATCGATCATCGTAACTGACAACCCCCCTCCGAGAACTCGGGACGCTGATGTCTTCCTGCGGGAACAATCTTTTCCACGATGAGACAAGAGATCTTTCGGTAAAAAAAACGAGGGCTTACAGTGATATCGCCATGAATGTATGTTGCAAGCTTCAGCGGTTCATTCTTGACTTTATTGCACGAAGATTTGAGTAAATATATGAATAATAATAGAATAATTATATTATATTATAATTATAACTATAATAATAATGATAATAATAAAAATAATAATAATAATAATAATAATAATAATAATAATAATAATAATAATAATAATAATAATAATAATAATAATAATAATAATAATAATAAAAATAAAAATAATAATAATAATAATAATAATAATAATAATAATAATAATAATAATAATAATAATAATAATAATAATAATAATAATAATAATAATAATAATAATAATAATAATAATAATAATAATAATAATAATAATAATAATAATAATAATAATAATAATAATAATAATAATAATAATAATAATAATAATAATAATAAAAATAATAATAATAATAATATTATTATTATTATTATTATTATTATTATTATTATTATTATTATTATTATTATTATTATCATTATTATTATAAAAATAATGATAATAATAATAATTATTATTATTACACTCATAATTATAATATAATATAAGTATTAATAAAATAATTACAGAGTAATTATTATAATTATAAGTATAATAATATTATAATATTACGGAAATAATAATAGTAATAATATTATAATAATAATAAGAATAATATAATAATAAGAATAATAATAATATTATTATTATTATTATTATATAATTCTAATATAATATAATTATTCCATAACTACTTTATTTATAAAATAATAATGGTCTTATCATTATAGGATATTATTGTTATTATTATTATTTTACAATAATTAAAATTTGAGTGGGTTCACAATCACAATTATATCAACAATGATAAAATCTCACAAGAGAAAAATAAAACGAAGTTTTGAATTCTAATTTAACCAGAAACTTTCGTAAAAATGTCAGAATTTGGAAAATCAAATGAATTTGCCAATAATAAATGCCACCAATTACGTAACCCTAAAAATGATCAAAGACGAGATTTTCATTTGGGTAGGTATGGCAATAAAGATATTTTGCTTACAAACATCGCGACGTTTATGACGTCGTTTCTATCGTCCAAAAGTCTCGCAAAACGGCCAACATTGTCTACAATTTTCAACGTGAAACGTGTCTCGGTTCCTGAGTTTCCATTCAAAATTTCCCTCGCGACTGTTTCCGAAAGCCCGCGAGTCGTTGAAGTGAAAAAGGCAAACTCGGATTTCGATCTGTGAAGCGCGAATCGGGTGCGTGAGACTCGTCACTGCCTCCAAGCCGTACGAAAGATCAGCCTAGAATCTGTCTCACGTAGAATACTTCCGTCGTACACGCGGTTTGTTTTCTTGGCACCTTTGTCGACAGCCTCGATGGAACGTGCCAGAACTGAGACTCTTCCCTCGCGTTTCATCGTTCGAGAATGCGGCATAAATCCGTGGCTCGGAGACAAAACCGAATCAGTTAATTCTTTTCTCAAAAAATTATATTAAATCGGATTGTCAAAAGTGGGCAAAACAGCAGTTACCTCTTGATAAAAAAAATGGGAAAAAGAGGGAAGGAGGCTAAACAAATCTAAAAAAAATTAGTAAGATCGTAGGATCCAAAAGACACTGAAAAAAATATCATCGAACCCATCGGAGGACAAAAATGTTCCAATCAGGCATATACACAACAAACATTTCTTCTCATAATCCCAAGATAAAACAGAAAAGCTATCTCACAGTCAAGAAACCAGTCACCGCCGGAACCTCCGACTGTGAGCACCTCGAACTAAAACAAACCAGCGCAAAAAAGGTGAAAATAAATAACGAAGAGAAAAGAAGAATAAAAAAAAAAAACATTTTTTCAAAGAGAAACTAACGACGAGATAGACGGGCCGGGTCGCGAGTCACAGGAGCGGTCTCGTCGTGACGGGTACGTTTAACCGACGTACGAATCGGACACAGGCCTGTCGTGGGAACGGTGCGAGAAGATTAGCGCGAGAGAAATGAATTCCGCGCGGTACGAGCGTTAGTCGCGGGGTCCATCGAGCGAACCGCGTCGTGATAGCCCGGCCATAAACGGCCAATAATACCGCACCGAGATTTATCCGGAGCGTTACACACCGGGCGTATATACATGCCAAGTGCTTCGGCATCGTAGCCCGCGAGCGTGTGATACACGGGTCCGAGCGCGGCGGGCGAAAGGCCGGCCGATGGCAGCCGGGGCTGCGGAAAAGTGAACGGATCCTGAGGAGACACTCAACGTCGCACGATGGAAGCAAAAGCTTATGGCGAAATCATAGACGATTTACCTTATGATAGCCTCGCGTCTGCGTGAGCCAATGAAAGACAGAAGAATATGTTTAAAATGTTTTTTTTTTTATAAATAAGTAAAATAATTAAGATAAATAAAATAAATAAAATAAATAAAAATAAATAAAAATAAATAAAAATAAATAAAATAAAGAAAATAAATAAAAATAAATAAAATAAAGCTCGACGTCGGTATGAAATTTTTATTACCGATAATCAGTACGTACTGCGCGAATTTAATGGGATCATAAAATTACGTTGACACATTACGGTGCTTAATTCCATATCAATATCAATATCTCAACAAAACACTGTACACTGAAAGAAATTTTATTGGAATATTTGCTTTTCCGCATACCCAAAAGTACAATAAAATATACCATTTTAGGGACAATCGCGGTACAGTTGCAAAAAGTACAATAGTGAGTAACGAAATGCAGGGTTGATACCTTCTGTTGCAATAAATCACAGAATGTTGGACTTTTACCTAAAAATAATATCAGTATTTGAAAGTCTCTATATTCAAATTTCCTATAGACTCGAATACCGAAAATTACAATAGTACTTTGCAAATAGCGGAATAAAATATTTCACGTTCTGGTCAATTCATAGTAATCGTTCTTAGCTCGAATAGGGAAAATTACAATAGTACTTTACAAATAGCGGAATAAAATATTTCACGTTCTGGTCAATTCATAGTAATCGTTCTTAGCTCGAATAGGGAAAATTACAATAGTGCGTTGCAACGAGTAAAATGAGCTCTTGCGAGGTTTGTATTAGGTCATTGGATTATCTCTAAACCAGTATACTAAAAAGGTGTCATGCTGGCGTCCACGAGCAGCCGAAAGGCTGTAGTGTGCGTGTAGGGTGTGTGTGTGTGTGTAGTCTGTGTGAGTGAACAGAGTTGCCAGTGATCCGGCAAATAGCTTACGGTCTTCCGTGAACTCGGGGCTGCAAATACTTCGGAACATATAAATAATCTTTTACTACGAAAATAAAAATACAAGACGTAAATAATTTTCCATGTGATTTGATATTTTTTTTTATTTTCAAAGAAACACGTTCATCACAATTACCATTAAATTACATCCAATCTTTTCTGATATAATTTTTCCCGTCGCTTAACTTGTTAATATACGAAACATAAGAGTTGCGTAAATGTAATTTCAGAAGCACTTCCCATACAAAACTCTGAATATCATATATTTCTCACTTCTCACTTCTTACTTGGGAGGATAGTCTGATTCGTTTCTGGCGACCGACATCGACGATCTCCCCGGAGGTGAGGTCGTGAAGAAAATAATCCTGTAACGTAACATTTTTCGCAATAAAGTAAATCATTTACGGGATTTTATATGCTCAATACCTACCTGAAAGGCTGTAATCTTATCATAATTTACTCATGCCAATAGACGAACTTTGCGATAGACGCCGAAACTGAAAATCTCCGTATGACGATGCTTACCTGGACCGCCTCATCATCGTCCTTCGACAGCAGGTCATCGAACATGCTCTACATAGGGAATACTTTAACGTTAAAGAAACTAAGGCTACTTTTAACAGTTTTTTCTCGTTATATAACAATGTAAACGAAAATGTTTCTGTATTCCAAAGGCCGGTATTCAATGTGATGATCCGAACTTCAAAAACCCCGGTGGTTGAAAAAACACACGTGATTGAATATTTTTTTATTTGTTTCAATTTTATGTTAATACTTACTCTTTGTTCCTCGATAACAAACTCGAACGCGACGACGACGAACCCGTGGACGAACTTGTTGGGGTTGTTCGATTAGGCACTTCTTAACAATCGCGAAAACACTGACATGAGTCGGAAGTCGGAATCGGGTCTAATGGCGGCCGCCGGCCGGTCGCAGTTCCTCGGCCGAACTCGGGTTAGCTCGAGAACATTCGGAAACTTTTGCAATAGTGTTTTGCAATTTCTCTCAAGTCCGAGTTACAGAAGCCACAAGTATTTCTCAATTCAATGTCATTCTCATTGAGAATAGTAAAGTTTCATACATTGATTGTAACTTATATTATTTTAAATAGTAAGTTCCGAAATTATCATAGCAAAACTTCTAAAGAATCACTATCATTATTTACGATTTCAATTTTCCAAGAGCAGAATAGCAATGCTTGGAAAAGTCATATAGTAATTCTTCCTTGTCAAGATAATATTAATACATATAGGAATAGTACAATGTCCTATTATTCTAGGAATGTTCATGATTATACCCCGTTTGTCCCTAAAATGGTATATTTTATTGTACTTTTGGGTATGCGGAAAAGCAAATATTCCAATAAAATTTCTTTCAGTGTACGACGAAGCAAACATTGTTCATCGTGTATCGCGCTTGGTCGATGTTAAACGAAATTCGATTGATGCGTTACAATTTAATCCGCGTTACAATTCCTTTACAAGCCAGTAACGCATCGTCTTCGACCCCGACGACCCCATCGATTAGAGGTCTATCGTCGAGCGATGAAAATTTCTCGTACACAACGAGCGAGAGTCCAAAAGGGCGTGCCGAACGCAATTGATAATTAATCCAGACGATAAACGGAGAATGAAAAACAATTGAATAACATTTTTTTTTTCAAGTTTCGCGCTTCAAAGAGGTCAGGACCGTGATTCGACCATATGACGATTTATTGGATTCGCGAGTTCGAAGCGTATAACAGCATCTCGTCGGGTGAAGACGCGATCGAGGATGAATAGCGAGGTTAGGAAGTAAATAAAGCTATTGAGATAAATATATTCATGATATTCCGTAATAATAATAATAATCAGAGAAATAATAAGAATTATTATGATAATAATAATAATAATATATAATGGAATAATAAACTATATGCGCGTATATATCATATAATATGCATTGAAGGACATTCTATTATATAATAATATTATTATTATTATTATTATTATTGTTAAGAAGAAAAAAATTTCGATTTCAACCTATCAAATGAATTTGAAACCAAAAATAAAATTAACTCGAACTAAGACGGAGCCGATTTTCATAGCATTGAAATTAATCTTCCCATTTAATCTTCCAACGCAATCAAAATCCATTCGAACGTGATTCATCCAAGAAATAATGAAAAAAAACGATGCAGACGTACGAATGAAATGAGTGAAAAAATTTCAAACGCGTCGAAAATTTGTGGACGAAATTTTTCCAAAGTTCGTTCTTTTCTTCTTCACGCGTAAATAAGACGTACCGTTGACGGGTTACACGACGAGTACAAGAGCGTGACTAACGCGAAGCACGCCGTGTGGCACTCGTCGGTGTAGGCTCAGCATCGCGTGGGAGGCTGCTAATTTATTGCACATTAACGTCACTTGTCTCTGACCGGCACGCACCGAGTGCGAGAGCGTCTTCTCTCTCCCCTTATCTCTCTCTCTCTTTCTCGTTTTCTCTCACTATCGGTTCTTCTCCAGAAATGCTCTGTATCTCACTCTCTTTCTCTCGTTCCTGTTGTCCCCCCCCCCCCCCCCCCCGCTTCTTGTGATGCATCCCGTGTCCCATCTCGTGGGATGCACTCGCGACGAACTCTCGAACTCGCGACAAACTGGAGCTCTGAAACTCCACGCATTAACATGGACTTTCATGGCCCATTTGGTCCCTTGAGGTTAGTGGCGAAATAAAATAACCGAGATTTGCAACAAACGTTTTGCCCAAGGGGATGATGTGACGATTTCGTACCGTCGTTTGAGAGGGTAGGATAAATGTTTTGACAACCAAGACGTCGTATTATAATTTTATTGACACTCTTTTATTTTTATCCAGGCAATTATTTAAAACTGATGGCGATCAAGTTATTTCTGAGTTTTCCGTAAACTATTTTTGCTACTATGTTCGTCATGATTTTCAATGAAAGTAGAAATTGAAAACTACATTCTAAAATTTTTCCAGATTTTTTCCAACGATCGTTTAGAAATTAGAGGGAAGGAGGTTCTGATAAGGATCTTGAAAGCAAGTTTCTCGAGGCTGAAAGATTGAAATCAAAAGGTCCAAAAATCTTACTTGTAACCCCTTTAAAAACAGCGCACTCAATGGGGTAAGTAAAAAAAATCGAGCAACCTTCCATGGGGGGAGGGGATCGCAAAAAATTATTCTCCCAAACATTTCATAATTTTTTTCGTCATCAATCTACGTTCGTACCCCAAATTTCATCTCAATAGATATATAAATGAGATAATTGGAGGACGGGGGGGCAGGACCTGACGTACAGACAGACAAACAGACGGATGGACCGCAACCATAAGGCTACCGACGTCACTACATAGCCCTAAGAACAAAACTCTGGGCCAGACTCTCATAATCAATTACATTACAGAAACACGTGAATATCGTGATTTCAGTCTCCGGACGAGCCTCGATCTCCTTAATTAACTCCAAGGCGAAGATGCGATGACGGAAAATCATAGCTCAAACGGGATGAAACGAGAGACCACAAGATCGAGCCGGAGAGTTCGTCCGAGAGTAGCGAGTTGCTCACGATGATTATGATTATGATTATGATGATGATGATGATGATGACGACGACGACGACGACGATGGAGCCAATGTGCACGCGACGCGGTCACAGCCGCCCGAGGAGGAATCCCCCGGACTCCCTCGCAACTCCTTAATTGGGTTCATGCCTCGCGCGTTAATAAATGCGGGGAGGCAAGTGCATTCTGCACATTGCAAAGTCCAGCCACGCGTCGCCGTCTCGCCTGCTTCCACTTCTGTTCACGTCTACCCTCCGCCTCGGACCCTTATAAAGGCTCAATCAGCTCGATCCTGATTGAGTAATTAATTGCCTTAAACAGGACAAGGTCTCGGAAGAAGCTCGAGACTCGACGTCGCCGATCTGGGCTTGTTTCACACTTTGCCGACAAAGGAATCGTTTCCTCGATTCGTCGAGAACTCTTCAGTCGCGAAAAAATATTATTGTTTAATCAATCGATTGTGCACTGTTGATTAAGAGATATGTCTATACATATCCCTTATATTATTATTATTTTATCGGAGCAATTTAGGGTTATTTCGATTCAACTTTTAGGTTCGGGATATATTTATTATTTATTTATTCATTAATATACAATGATATTTTTTATGATGAAAAATGGAAATTTGATCGTCAAATTAATTTAGAATCTAAAATGAAAATAGGCTCGAACTAAGACTAAATAGCAATAATAATAATAATAATAAAAATAATAATAATAATAATGATCTCGAATCAGAAAAATGTAGTATTATTATTATTATTATTTTTATTATTATTATTATTATTGCAGCAATTTAGTCCTAGTTCGAGCTAATAATAATAATAATAATAATCATTATTATTATTATAACAATAATAATGAAAGTTGAATCTTGAATGGATGGCCGACCGTGAGAAAACCGAACGGATTCAATTGGATTTTAATTATTGAACCGTCGGTTAATTAAATATTTCGTTGCACGAGAAATAACGAATCCCATCGGCGAATTTGTTCGTCCGTATATGGGCGAAGGGTCAGCGTGGGAGCCCCCCCCCCCCCTCCCCGCGGGTGGTCCATGTAGAGGCTGTGTCAGAACCTGAAACGACGGACTAATTACCGCTGATCGAACTGCAATTTCGTGGATCGATCGCGTTTATTCGATGAATGCAACGGCCACGCTTCGTGTGAGCACCCCCCCCCCCTTCGGTTGCTCAAATGTCGAAACGAGAAAACACGGTCAACCGGTACACTCGTACGAATTAACATTTCGTTTGTTTTCGCGGGTAATATCGGCGATGATAAATTTTCCGATGTGCAGAAAGATCGACGTTAAAAAAAAAACGCAACGTCAAACTCCGCGTAAATATTATTACGAGGGAAGAAAAGAAAAAGAGGGAAGTAATGCTTTTAAGGGTGAGACGAATGCGTCCGAAGTCGGTGGAAGAGATGGATCGTTGGATCGATAGCGAACGAAGAAATAATAAAGCTCGATCGTTTCGGGATATATCCTTCTATCCGTAATACGCGTCGCGATGCAATTTCTTCGAGACGCTCGTGTGCATCGGAATCAGCATCAGCAGCACGAGCAGCAGCAGCGCAAACAGCACGAGTTGCATAAGCCGAGCGGGAAGGGAGTTAACGATTGAATGCGCACGGACGAAATTAGCCAACCCTCTCGGTCCCTCCCTCTCGCTCTTGCGGGCGTTTCAGCGGTGCGCGAGTGCGATTTCTCTCTCGCCTCCCGAGTCGACGAATTCAGGCTATCGGAGAGGCAGCACGAGCCACCCTCTCATTGCTTCTGATCGCGTGCGCTCTTTCTCTTTCGTTCTCTTCCTCTCGCTTTCTCCGTCTCTCTCTCTCCATCTTTCTTCCGCTCCGTCCCGTCCCTTTTCCCGTCCTAAAATCGACTGCGGGAGCGGGAATGTAAACACGACGCGGTAGCGTTGTCGCGACGACGACCAACTTTAGAAATTGCGCGTGTTCGACAAGACCGGTGGTGCCGGTGCTGCGGTACGCGTCAAACACGATGTGACAATTAGTTAAGTGATCGTTTGATCGATCAATTGATTGAGATATTGAAAAACCGCGGGATGGAAAAATAGAGATGCAGGTTGTGGGTTTGAGGATACTCTTGCGGGATAAAAAATTATACAATTTCTTTTTCGTTGAATAGACTTGGGACCTAAAATCAAAATCGAGTCCAACTTAGAGCAAATTTCACCAATGTAATAATAATAATATAATAATAACAATAATATACATATAATGTTATTAATCTTATTGATAATAATAATAATAATATGTTATATTTATGTTTTTCTGACTATTATACATTGTTTTTTCTCATATTATTGTTATAATAATTATTATTATTATTGTTATTATTATTATAACAATAATAATAATCGATTATCAATGACGATTCCTATGATGACCACCATCGACACCCAAAAGAAAAATATACATACGATCGAACAATAGCTTATAAAAAAAATTCTGGAATTATTTTTTTGAAGCAACTTCTCGCGGAACAACGATTAATAATCCGGAATTTTTTTTTTCTTCAACTTTTCGTCGATTGCTCAACCCTCTCGGGAGGTTCACCAACAAAACGTGCAAAGCTCTACAAGTGCACGCGCCCGCGCCTTCGCCTCTTCCCGCCCCGGTCGTCGCCGACGACGACCAATCTCGAAATAGGTCCAGACCGAAATAGTTTTTGACGGCTAATCGGAACTGCCTAACCCGAGCTTCGGAGAACCAGGACGCGTATAGAAATCTATAAACATTTCTCCTCGAGTTGCTCTCGGTTTTTCAACGTGACCGGTTAATAAATTCTCGACGCTACATACGCATTCGTACTCGACGGTAGACAAATTCGTTACAGGATCTTTTTTTCCATTAAAAAAATTTTTTTTTTCGTTTGAGCAAAACGGTTGCATTTGTTGAGTTATCAGGACGGGTCGATGAACCGAGATTTCGAAAAAAAGTAATCGGGCCTTTATCGATTGCGATTTTTGAGGATAATAAAAGCTGGATTAATAAAGCAGGAATGATTCATAAAAATTTGACCCAGAGAGAAAAATTATTTTCTTATCGAAAACAAATAGTAAAAATCCATGAGATGTAAGTTTTTAAATTATTCAAATGATCACTTATTGGAATTGAATCAAATTAGAAATAGGATAAAAATATTAAATAAAAATCCATGAATAAATTAATAATAATGAATAATAGGTTTACAATTAAATTTTCGCAAACGATATATCTATATAGCTGATAGATTATCTGATAGGTCTGATTGCCTAACTCCCAACAATACCCAAATGTTAATCAGATGTTAAATAAATAAATATCTGCGTTATCTAAATTACGTATCGTCAATCTACATGAATCGAATAAAAGTCCTCGAAGAAAAAAAATGTACAATCAAATTTCACCAAACAATTAGACAAGGATCGAAACATATACACCTAATAAGTCAACTGCTCAGGCAAGCCTCCAACTAGCCCTAAATTCGCCCTAATCCTCGCGATCCCAACCTCATCCCAAAAACCACGTCATTACCCCCGCCCAAAGTCCTCGACGCATGCCTCGACAGTTCCTCACGCAAAAAATCTTTCCTCCATCCCCAGTCGGGCGAATAACCGAATTTTCCACGCGTAAACGCAACAATCTCGGAACTCCCAGCCTCCAACTCCAACCTACGAAGCTCGTGAGCAAAGAGAACCCGAGAATCGCGCGAGATAGATCGATCGTGCGAGAAAAACGTTGGATCATCTCGTTTGGAGCCTGCGCGCGCGCGCGAGAGCAAGCGATCTGGTGAATCTTCTCGCTCAACATTATCCGTGTGGGCAGAAGAGAGGCATAAGAGACGCCCCGAGCATGACAAGCGTGAAGTTCACGCGGCTCGACGAGCCGAGACGCTTGGCACGAGAGATCTTCGGTAGCAGCATCAGCAACAGCATCACCAGCAGCATCAGCATCACCGGCAAGTAGCCCCACATCTCTTTTTCCTTCGCTCCCACTCTCGTCGTGCGAGGCGGTTGCTGATGATGCCGCTGCTGCAACTCCTGCAGCTCCTGCTGGGAGCTTACCTCGGTGCCGTCACCGCTCCGATGGCTGCTGCTGCTGCTGCTGCTGCTGCTGCTCGTCGTGCTTCCCGCTGCATTAGCACGCTAACCAGGCACGTGCGTTTTAACCCGCGCACATGTGAACAGGTGTGTGCAACAACGTCGCGAACTTTGATGCATCGTCTCGACGTAAATACGTACACGCTTCGGTCTCTTCCTATATTATTACATTATGTAGTCAATGATCTACCTGACATTATGAAAAGCACGGAACCATCGTTTGTGTGTGTTTTTTTTGTATCGTTTTTTTTTTTTGAGATGAGAAGGATTATGCATTGGGTTTTGGTATCGTGCACGCACCGATAAAGACCGCTGTAAGTGGAGAAATTATGTATAGTGTATATATTAACTATATATTGAATTGGGCATATATGGACTGAATATTCCAAATGCCATATATAGGTTATGTATAGACTATATCTTATTTTTGGATATATTATTGTCGCAAGTAAGAAAATTATGTATAGTATACATAAAAAAAGAGACGAAATCGAATAAATAAGAAGAAAAAAAAATGTCGCTGCGACAGCTTGCGCAGCAGTGGCGTATCTCGGTTGATTAAAGCAGGCTCGCGTTGGTTTCTCAGCATTGGCTATCTCGCGATGAACAACGATGCGAAAGATTCTTAGAAATAACGTTTCAGTTGAAAAAAAAAAATCGAAATATATATACGTATATAAATTTTTTTTCGACGTTATCGCCGCGCGTATGCGGCTGTGCGGTGCACGTAAATCCACCGTATCATTGTCATTATCGCGGTACGGTTATTAAAGCTTTGTCGTAATCATTGCAGGTTTATTGTTGTGTGTTACTGCAAACGCTACGACGATTGACACGGTGGGTTACGTAATGGGAAGATCTGGCGCTGCAGGGTCGCCAGTCGTGACTGTCATTCGCGTTATCGCACGCCGCGTTGTGTTTCTTATCCGAATTATTATTGTTATTATTTTCTTCGTTTTTTTTTCGTCGTACGACAGAATGTAGATTATACGAAGGCGAGTGAAAAATGTCTTATTGTTTTGTCGCGAAGAAAACGAAGCATGAAAATTTTGATCACGCTTATCTGATTCGTCGTTGAGATCTAATTATTTGAAATTATTTTCGATTGAAGTTGAAACAATGTATAATTTTTTTTTTTAAACTATTTTCTTGAGTTATTGGTATTAATAATACTGGAAAATATTTTGTTGCATTACATTGATGTATATAACTTTTAAATAAATATTATCTATATAATAAATAAATAATTCTTGAATAAATATTATCGATAATACAGAAAATCATTTTCTTGAATAACATTGACATATAATTCTTGAATAATTATTATCAGTAATACAGAAAATTTTTTTTTTGGATTACAATAATACTAACAATAATAATAATAATAATAATCGGAATAATAATAATTATTATTATTAATAATTAATTTTGAAGTATTTGCATCAATAATATAGCAAAATACTTCCTCAAACTACATCAATATATGATTCCTGAAATACCTCTATCTATAAGACAGAAAAATATTTTTTTTCAATCAAATTAATGTATAATTATTGAATTATTATCATAAAATTATTTTCAAACCTCATTTTTCTCCCTTTCTTCTATTTTTCATTTCCTCAAACATTCTCCCGAATCCTTCACACTTTATCGAACAATCAAATCCTTCTGGGCCCAAAAGGACGCAAACATCGTATCATATCATGTGCCACATATGTCCCGCCGTTCGCCGTTTGAAAAATTATTTTGCCACGGCTTTTGTCAGGCAACTTACGTACACGAAAAAAAAAAAGAACCAAAGAATCAAAAAAGAAGAAAATACGTTCGGCTGTCCAAGAGAGCATCGTCGTATTATCATTGTTGTGTCGTTAGCACGCGTCGGTGTCAGAGTCTGGCTCGTGGTTGGTTCTGGGCTCGTGGTCTCGTTATCATTATGCAACGAGGCGTCGAGGCCGGCGGTGCACGCGAATCGTAATGAGTTTTCATATACACAACGAAACGGACCGGCGCGTCGGCAACGACACGCGTATATATATATATATGTATATATATTAACGTGTGTACTTGTATACTTATATATATTTATACACAGACGGATTCGCGAGAGGAAGAAGGTTTTCTCGACGGAGGCCGAACGAGAGCCAACGCGAGTTGTTGCGCTCGCTGAGGTTACGCGTCGAAACGATCTTTGGTCAGGTTCTTCTCGTAACACGTGCTGTTTTCCGATTACGCGATTTACTGTTCCCCCGCACAGTTCTGTGGATGACGACGCAAAGTCGCGACGATGCTTAAGGGGCCTAATACAAAATTGCAAAAGATAAAATAAAATTCATTTCAAATTTTTCTTAAGTTCGAACTTTCTTAAACGACGAAGAAAAATGTTTTCGAGATGTTAGTCTTGAAATTGTCGATTTATTGGATTCTGTATGCATTATATGCTATATAAAAAGCTCGATATTTATGTTTCAACCGGTCAAATTATTTTGTTAATTTAATTAAGAAAAATGAAAATAAAAATACAAAACTCTCGTAGCAAATAGCGACGCTGTCATTGATTAAATAAATTTCAAATAACTAGAATATCCCACCCCCCCCCCTCTAACTTAGAAGTAATAAGAATTGAACTAGGAAGGTCAAATTAGGTTATTTAGGTTATTTCTCCCAACAGCTCTAGGAAGGCCAAATTAGGGTTCATATATTTCTTTTTTTTTTAATTAATTGAGAGGCGCAATGAAAATTCGAAAATGAACCAAGTAAAAACCACCCTATATATATTCGCGAGATCGCGAGCATTCGTCGTCGTGGATTCGCAGCGCCCATCGACAGCGCCGTGGTTGCCGCGAACGATCGCGCGCGGCGCGTTGTTAAATCGGGAATGGCGGGCCAGGAGGCCGTCATGCGGGAGGCGCGATGGTATTTTTATCGGTCTAAATATAGTAAAACCTCCTATACGGAACGCCATACCGCGACGGTATACTCACTGCCCGAGAACGGGGCGCGCGTTGCGCGTTTATTCTCCCGAGGGTCGAACCCGCGACGACCGTAACCGTACTCGTTAACGCCGCGAGAGGCTCATCTCTCCCGAGATTCGTCAATTTTTTCCTCGAGCCAACCAATTTCACGTTTATTTCTCGGATTTGTCCATTTGTTTACCCGTTTTTGTGCTCTTAAAATTTTTTTTTGTATTCATTTGTATTTTTTTTACGCCATCGAGAACATAATTTCTGAATTGCTGAGAACAAATGCAAATCGCGCAAGGGGTTATTGCAAGTATTAGAAAAATAAATGTTAATTCCGGAAGCTAATTATTGATAATTGCAACATTTGAAAAAAAATGTAGATTCATCTTTTTTCCATTAAATTTTTTCTTTTCTTTTTCTAATGTAAATTATCTTTACAAAAAAAAATCGTATAAGTTAATTTCGTAGGATATACGAGATCAGAATAAGACTTCATTTAGTCAATGATCGCGAATGATATCATCATTCTATAAATATTTTTTTCAAGCCGAAAAATTGACCGATTTTCTTATCTCGACTATTCGTTCGATAAATTGGAGCGCGGAGTTTGCCCGACTCACTCACGCATGCGAGTACCGAATAAAAACAAGAAAAAAAAATAATGATCGTAACTCCCGGACCCATTGTGGTACGATATCGGTTTGTGCCGCTTCGACGCAGCGACAATGCACCATAAAATCGTTTCTTATCGGTCGTACGGCGAGCGATTAATCAATGTCGTTTCAAGTTGGAAAGAAAAAAAACAAATCTAAGAAGAAAAAAATCGTCGGAGACCGAGCGAGGGCCAGAGAGGGTGGCGAGAAGGTGGAGGATGAGAATGAGACGGAGGAGGTTTGCTCGGAGTAAAAGAAACGATAATATATACATGAGTCGTCGGACGAGTCTCGCTCACCAGAACTGGAAATAGCCAAGGTCTGAAGAATGCGAATATCGAATCACCCTCGTCACAACCTTGCGTACCGAGTTCTGCGTTTGTGGAAGTTAAAAAGTTCAAAAATGATGATGGTTGATAACCTTCTCGCCTCCTTCCTCCCGGAGAAAAATTTGTGGAGGGACCTGAGAACGTTTTGCGATTCCAAACGAACGCGTGGGAGGACGTTCGGGTTTTGTCGCACGATGGGAAAATCGTCTTCGCGGTATCTTGAGGGAATCGGAATCGTCCGAGACTACGAACGAAGCCAAATACGGAAGTGAGTTACATAAGACTGACCGGCCAACTTGTTTGACCATACTTGATCTATACGTATAGAAAAAAAAATCGAAAATCAAAAAATAATGATAATTTCGTTGATTTATTCCATCGAGAATTTTTTTTGTCTTGATTAAAAATCGATTTGAAATATTTTATATATATATCAATAAATAAATATAATATGTATCAAATGAATATATTTAGTAGTTTATATATTATATGAATTTTTTATTGAGGAGAAAAATGTCGTTAGAATAAATCAACGAAATTATTATTATTTTCCGTTCCTCCATTTTTTATTACAATTTGTAATTCTTATGATACCGATTTGGATGAGTTCCCACCGATGGTTATCGCATAATGGGAGAATCTCGGTAAGGCTCGCGGGCATGGGTTGCGGAAGAGACCGGGAGGAGAGGCAATTGCTCTCGATAAAAACACGACCTTGTCAGGCACGCAGCGAGCGTGCGTGCGCGAATGCGTACTCGTACTATACTCTTTTTTTCTTCAGCGTCTCTCGTTCATGGCATTAGTTGCAATGTTGCAGCAATGTCGCGAACGCCGCTCGTCTCAAAGTTCCGTCGCAAGGTTCGTCGCAAAAAAAATCGGATCAAAACAAAATAAAATAAAATAAAGTAAAATAAAATAAAATAAAATAAAATAAAATAAAATAAAATAAAATAAAATAAAATAAAATAAAATAAAATAAAATAAAATAAAATAAAATAAAATAAAATAAAATAAAATAAAATAAAATAAAATAAAATAAAATAAAATAAAATAAAATAAAATAAAATAAAGTAACATAAAATAAAATAAAATAAAAATAAAAATAAAAATAAGCATCGGTCGATGCCTCGCGAGAGCTGTGACGTTGATTTTATTTTTTCCCCGTCGGCGTGAGCCCCTCGGGATTTCGAGTCGTACGATCTCGAGCGTCCCGACGCCGGACTTCCGGGGGGCACGCGCGAGAGGGTGACTGTGCGAGGAAGAGCTGCACACCCGGAGTCTCCGGGCTTCGCATCACCCGCAGCACCGTCACAGCCGGGGCCAAGAACGCGCGGGATTCCGTCGAGCCGTTCGCCGCACGGTGAACGTTCGCGTCGTCAATCCTCGCGCGCCACTCGTCGACCGCATATGCGACGAGAGAACCCTCGTACGTGATATATATACAATGGTTGATGAATACAAATATCAAAGTTTTTAATTTCGGTTACAATTTATATGTATATTTTATAAAATATACAAAAAAAAAATAATATGTAATTGTGTATATGGATGGATTGAAAATTATATGAAAATGAATTTAAATGGAATTATTTTTCTTATTATGAATTATATCGATCATCTATTATGAATATATATATTTATCAATAATGAAAATTATTCTATTTTAATTTATTTCCGTTTGAAATAAGATTAAAAAATTGATTTCATTATAAATTATATCTATATATACATCGATACCATCTATCTATTAGAGACAGTATATATAATAACAATAATAACATTAATATAATAATCCAATAATTATTAAAAGCAATGACATAAAATCATACATCTATCCAGCCTAAATATATATTATATCATCTATTTATTTCACCATATCGTTACATGTATATACAACATTATATACCACAGATATAAGCTTTGTGGTGGATGGAACGCGGCGTCTGCGCGACGGGTTGGCGTAGTAACGGGGCGCTCGTACTTCCTCGCCGGTTTCGAAGCCAGCCAGCCATCCAGCCATCCAACCAGCAGCAGCAGCAGCAGCAGCACCGACGAGGGAAAGAACGCACGGAGGCTTTTCGTAGTCTCTCTCTCGCACGCGGAAACACGTGGGAACACACTGCCGGGCTGCACCGAGCCGCGCCGCCGCGGCAAACGTATCCCGCATCGCACGGGATGGGAGAACCAGCCGCGTCCGCGCGGCAATGCACACGAAGAACGTCCCGTGGGAATCCGTGTGTAGACCGTGGAGAGTCTAGAGAAACGAGAGAGAGAAAGAAAAAGAGAGAGAGAGAGCGAGAGAAAGAGAGAGAAAGAGTAGGTAGTTTTGTACCTTGGTTGTATTACTATATACCATGGAATACTCGCGACCGGGTGCAACAGCAGCATCGCGCAAGCGACAACACAAAAGCGATCGAGCGTCGTTCAGCTTCGTATCCTTCGTGTGCATTTTCCTTTATTTTTTTTTCTTCCATTTTTCCTTCTTTTTTTTTTAATTCTTTTGTCAGAACTTTTTATATTCTTTCCATTTTTTTCTCTTTCCACGTGATTCTTCGGTCATGTGCGTTGTCCCGTTTACCATCCACCGGGCATTTATTCTCTGATCGTCTTTCTCGCTATTATCATTGGCTACGGCTTTGCGGTAAATGCAAGGACGATTTTGTATTATTTGTTTCAGATGATTGAGGTTATTACGTTGAATCTTGATATTTTTATAGAAAATTACAGACGCGTGTTGTAGGGTTTCTATTATATTTTTTAATTGACGAAGGAGAGTACGAATTTTTCGGCCGTCTATAAAAATCGTTCTGTACTTCCGCACTCGTCTACATATATATATATACAGCCGCGGGCCATCGAGGTATATACGTATATACCTATGGAGCAGAGTACAGTGCAGAGTAGACGCGTCACTGACTGTCGGATGAATATAACTGTAAGACGAACACGGACGAGACTTCCTGGTTACGTGGATGCTGCGATCAATCCCGCACGAAGCACATATATTATTAATCCTCACCGAGAACGGGAAGATAGTCGTGCAAAAAAGAAAAAAAAAGACAAGATTAAAAAAAAAAAACCCTGGTCCAAGACCTCGTACGTGATATTTCTACCTCTCGAAATTCATTTTATATTTTTATTTTCCTTCATTCCTGTTTTATTTTTTTTACTCGTCAACGTTTCATCCGACCGTGACTCCCACGTATACAGGTGAACTCGCTCGTTTCGTGTCTCCGTCTCGATGGTTTCATCCTGTTTCTTTTTATTGTTTTTATTTCTTCCTTTTCGTTATTTTTTTTTTTTTCTCATTCCATTTCTTTTATTTTATTTCACAGTTGTGTGGGGTTGTCGATATTCAGCGTCGACGTCTGCGATGGAATGGGTGGAGGCGCGCCCGGGGGCCATCGGTTCTTTCACGGTCGCGCGCACCTCGACGACGTGTGTTTCGAACGAAGGATCGAGGTGAGACGTCGTACTCGACCGGGAGGCGAAGGAATCTCGTACAAGCGCTTCGTATATACACAGATATATACGTGTGTGGATATAATTATATATATATGTATGAACATATATGTGTGTGTGAGTAAGAATGTTGTTACGGATGGTGGTATTGCGGGGAAAAGATGTGTTGCGGATAGTCGAGTCCCGTGGAAAAGAGCCGAGAGACGAATGTCGGTAGTAACCGGAGAAACTTTACTTTTTTTTTTTTTTTTCATTCGTTGCTTAGAAACAAAAGCACAGTCCCGTAGATCTCCGAGGCGCGGTCTCCAAACGGCCCAGCTACCACTCGCGGAAGAGCGAAGGCTGACCGCTGATGCTTCTGCTACCGCTGAGTTTCACCACAGCGGCTAAGGCGAGAGGACTTTGAGAAAGAGAGAGAGAAATATATATATTTATATATATGGAAGAACATATAGCTATGTGAGCAACCTGAGCACCTAGAAGCCCGCATCTGCACATCTTAAACGCAATTCTTACGCAGATAGTTATTACGCTGTCGTATTTATTTTTCGTTTTTTTTTTTATATATATATTTAGTTTTTAATTTTTTTCTCTTCGATAACTATGGCAAGGATCATGCGATGGCGAGAAGCTTCGACGACGACCGGCCACACGAATAAATAAACATCGGGTAAACGGTATAAGTAATTCTCTGGGAATATGCGAAGAGCCACCGCAGCTATTTGTGGGATACGAGTCGTGACTGTGATGAGATTTTCCGAATGGATGAGGGATGATGGGAGGGGGGGGGGGCGAATAATAGCGACGTGGGTTGATCGTGCCGAGTATTTCTACTGGAATATCGTTTATCTTATTTTTTTTGGGTCGTTGTGTTTGATTTTGTGAGATTTCAGGCAATTTTTAGGCGTGGGAAAGAAATACGAAACAGATTATGATATGATTGTATAATAATTGATGCTTTCAATTGCGTTGATTACGGAGATGCGAGCAAATGTCATCTAGGTGTCAACGTTAAGCAAGAACTTCTATATTCACTTCAAATGTTAAGCTCGCTGGTCCCAAAACCATTTTCCTCACTAAAAACTAGTTCCGAAATGAATAAAAAAATTTCCAACCTAATCGCTTCGTCCATAAAATTAAAACAAAATTTCCCCCGAATGGCGATTCGATTTTTAATTCGAGCGGTTGATGAAACTGCGAGTCTCGAGCACGATTCGAGTCTCGTTCACACCGTTGTGAACGTACCTTTAGCCATGGGGCACATAGAAACGCGCATAGAAGTCATACGGAGTCCTGTACCGCAGGTATGCGAGAGTTATCCTCCCCCCTTGCGTCTTCCCGCCCCGAGAGGTTACAGATTTTTATTCGACGATCGTGCACCACCACGACCGCTCTGCATTCGTGTGTACGTGTGCACTCGGTGCTATCGCTGTGCACGTCGGTGCATCGCGAAGCGCACACGTATGCCGCGACGTAACTGAGGTACCCACGTATACGCTCATGCCACCGTGCTTCAAGAACGCCTCGTGTATATGATAAGTCTTGTAACTCACGACGCGACACTGTGGGTACGCCGAGCATGGGCGAAGAACGAGGGGTAGGAGGGGAGGAGGGAGGGAGAATGGAGAAGAGGGGTGGAGGCAATGTACACGAGTATAATGTATGCATGGTGAAACATAGTACGTTTATGTGAGCGTCACGAGTACGTAGAGAACCGTGTGTTTCTGTATACATATTGTTTGTGCATATATATGCAAACAGAAATAAAGGGATGAGAATAAATAATGAATCATTGAGAATAAAATAATAACCGAAGTATAAATATTAATAGGAATTATGATTATTTATATGGATTAATTGTGATGAATAATAATTATTAATATTATTATTATAATACGGGAATATTTTATTTATATTGATTTAATATTTATTTTCATTTGCTTATTTAACATTATTGTTCATTATTTTATGTAGACACATGATCTATGTATTGAATCATATATTGAAAACGTATTTGAAATACTTTGATTGTTAAATTAGTAGAGGTTATAATTGCTATTCGATATTAGATTCAATTGTAAAAAAAAAAACAATAATTGATACAAATTATTAATTATTATTGCAAAAACATAAAAATTTAAATTATTCTATGATAATTGATCATAGTTGTTTGTTCGAGAAAGTATTGGAAATACATCTTTATCAAATGAATGCCCATTCCTGTTTGAAACTCGATTCCAAAAAATGAATAAAAATGTTGAGCGCATCTTAAAGTTTCTAGTCAAATTCTAACCCTACCCCTTAACCAGGTAGAGTTTCCCCTTCAAAATAGATCTAATTTTTCGATTATTTCAGTAGTTATATTCTCGCGGTAACTAACTATTCCTAAAAAAATCCAATAGCATACATAATCAACGGATATAAATCCTTCCACGAAAAATATACATCTATAAGCGTAATCAAAATTCGAAAATGACCTAAATAACAACAACCCTACTGTATACATATATAACCATGCATAAACGCATCAGCCGTCCAAATCCATACATTCGTCATTCAGATTCGATTCAATTTTTAAAAAAATTAGAAAAAAATCCAATATTCCGTGGCTTTTGATTGCAACTCGATGGAATTCGTCTAATTTTCATTAGATTCTCGATATTGCGTATGCAACGTGGGAGCGAGCGTTCATCGCCGATCGCGCGCGTTTCCACCATCACGTTCGGCACAGTGTCGAAGGCAATTTTCTCGCGAATATAATACTCCGCCGCGGCGGAGTGCCCTCGTCGTTCGGACAAGGTCCGTCATTTTCTCGTCCCACCGAGAGAAATACTGCGGCGCAACACTCTGCGGTCGATGCGTTATTATCGGTGGACGATGAGGAATACGCGGACAGGGATATGGACACCGCAAAGCTCCGGGCTTCGACGAAATGTCGTTCGAAAACGGTTCTCGAAACGATTTTTCGCTATGGAAAATCGTTCGACGGAAAATACATGGATATAAATGAGGGAATTCTTTAATTTTCATTTTCAAGGCAATACCTGAAAAATAGCTTTTCATAATTGAAACTCGATTTTAAAACCTTTTCGTTAGTTTTAAATAAATATTAATATTTTTTTCGCGAAGTTAAGTAAATTTAACAAAGCTGATTAGACTCTGTTCTGGGTCCGAGATGAATTCCAATCAATCAATAAATTTGAATCAATGTTCCTCAGAGAGACGACGTGAATTAAATGAAATAGCAAGGCTCAAATGGAAGGGCTCGCAACAGAGGCCAATAAAAATAAATCAGTTTCACACCTCGTGGAGGAGGATCGCACTGTCATGAAGTAAGCACAAATCACAGCTTCTCCCTACGCCAGAGGTCGCTCCGAAGACCACAAAAAAAGGTAGGAACGCAATAAATTCTACATAAGAATTCCGTTATTCGTAATTCATTCCGTCGTCTTTTTTGTCGGAAGGGGGAGGTCGGAGGGGCTTTGGGACCATTTTGCGGGAGTGTATAATCAAAGGGGTCTGTCACGTGTCCGGCTTTGCGGCCTAACCTCACGCGGTGTAACAAGTCCGGGGATAAAAGAACAGCGGACCAAACCCCGGTTGGGTATTGCTCGGATTGCGACAGAAACCGACCTCTCGTGAATACACTCGTATATAGGGCATTTTCGAGTATGCATACATGGGGCATTCCAAGTGAAAGCGAGCAGTTATTTGCCTTTTATTATCAGATCATTGCAAGGAATTTTATTTTACTTTTCTTCGGCTCCAAACCGACTTCTAACATTTTTCTCTCATCAGAAATAAATATAAGCACGCCAAATCCTACTTGAAGTTCCTAACAAGACCTGTTTACTGACAGTCGGAGCCACGTCGAGTCGGGACATTTATTTTCGAACCATTTTAATTCGATTCATTGACACGTCGTATCATTGAATATTCGAAACTTCGAACCGCCACCGTCGACCTTGTTTCTCGGACGACGAAAAAATTTAATCATTATCCTCGTTGACACGCGGTTAGTGACACAACATCCAACCGTCGAACATCCATCGTCGTGTCTCTCGCTGTAATTCCGATGCATGTATAATTAATCCAACCCGCGAATCAAACCGATTCGATTGTATTATCCCATTACAAACCAATATCCCGCTTCTCCTAAATACATTGCGATGCGAAATAATCCAGTCGAATGGTTAATACAGACACGCTACCGGAATCTCATTCGCTTTCTTTCGTTTTCTTATTTTTTCTCGTCTCAATGTTTTTTTTTTTTTTTTTTTTTCATGTTTCCGCTCTCTCTTTTGCGAGCGCGTGTTTGCTTTGGCATTGAAGGATCACCTCGAGCGCCAGGATCATCTCGGAATGATCGACGTCGATCGTTCCGGATACGCGTGCGCACGTAACATTCAAGGCGGAAGGTGGACGGGTTTGGCAGAGAAAATAAACCAAACAGAAAAAACAAGATAAAGGATTTTTTAGCAGACGTTATTTCTCTGACGAATGTGTCTTTGACGTTCGGACGGATTTTATAATATCTTTGTTTCTTCGGCTTCCGCGAGAAGCGCGAATTATCGACGAGGTGGAGAGAAGCGATCGTGGAAGAGCAATGGCAGAAGCGACTCGCGCGCGAGGTACCTACGGAGGTAAGTTAAGGTGAGTCTTCGTCGTCGTCGTCGTCGTCTCCGTCGTCGTCGTCGTCGTCGGAGGTGGAGGCCGCGGGAGGAGGGGGGGGGGGGGGGGGCGTCGTCCGATCGTAGCGGAGGGAACCGACGGAAGAGGTGGAGGAGGAGGAGGATTCGAGGAGGCGGCCTTGAGAACGCGGACCACGGCGCGGAGGCTCGAGAGAGCGCGCGCGCGCGCGCGCGGGCGCGAACCGAGCGAGAGCCGCGACTCCAACGCGAACTGCTTCACTGGCAAATCACTTGCGGTTCTCATCCCGTAACAATCGTAATGCCACGGAATTAATTTGACAAATATTTCGAACGAAGGGAACGATACATTTCGACGAGGAATGATAATTAAAGGAGCGGAATTATATGTAATTCGAAAGTTGCGGACTATTCGACGTTGAGATGTTTTATTTGTTGTTGTTGTTGTTGTTGTTGTTGTTGTTATTTTCTTAATGAATTGGGGGGGGGGGGGGGCTCGAAATAGAGAATATCTATGAAGGACTATCGTAATGCTATGGAATTATTTTGCCGAATATTGCAACGACGGAAACGGTTAATTTCGACGAGCAGAATTATTTGTAATTCGAAATTTGCCAACTATTTGAGTTTGTGATTTATTATTATTATTGTTATTATTGTTATTATTGTTATTATTGTTATTATTGTTATTATTGTTATTATTGTTATTATTGTTATTATTGTTATTATTGTTATTATTGTTATTATTGTTATTATTGTTATTATTGTTATTATTGTTATTATTGTTATTATTGTTATTATTGTTATTATTGTTATTATTGTTATTATTGTTATTATTGTTATTATTGTTATTATTGTTATTATTGTTATTATTGTTATTATTGTTATTATTGTTATTATTGTTATTATTGTTATTATTGTTATTATTGTTATTATTGTTATTATTGTTATTATTGTTATTATTGTTATTATTGTTATTATTGTTATTATTGTTATTATTGTTATTATTGTTATTATTGTTATTATTGTTATTATTGTTATTATTGTTATTATTGTTATTATTGTTATTATTGTTATTATTGTTATTATTGTTATTATTGTTATTATTGTTATTATTGTTATTATTGTTATTATTGTTATTATTGTTATTATTGTTATTATTGTTATTATTGTTATTATTGTTATTATTGTTATTATTGTTATTATTGTTATTATTGTTATTATTGTTATTATTGTTATTATTGTTATTGTTATTATTATTATTATTATTATTATTATTATTATTATTATTATTATTATTATTATTATTATTATTATTATTATTATTATTATTATTATTATTATTATTATTATTATTATTATTATTATTATTATTATTATTATTATTATTATTATTATTATTATTATTATATTGTTATAATAATTTGGGTTATTTCTAAAGGTAGAGAATATTTGATACACTTTAACTTGTTAGGGTTCGGGTCGTTTGCTTTTTTCAGAGGTGGTTAATTTCTTACTTGGACGGTAAATAATATATACTTTTTTACTGATCAGATATAGAGATCTAATTCGTTCAAAATATATAAATATATATATATTTCCATTTCCGTTGTGGGGTTATGCACAGATGATGCAATCCCGCTTACGACAATATTTCGATGTATTATTGGTTGAAATTTCATTGTTCCCAAACAACAATATACACGTTTTTTCATCCGGTTGTAAATTACCTAGAACGAAGAAAGTGTTTGCAGGATTCAACGAATTTTACCGATCTCGTCCCCCGAGAATTCCACACAATACAGGGTGACTCTACGTTTTTTCGTCTCCCCCCGGGTTTCTCTCGTGGTTCCAAGAGAGCTCGGGCAATGCGAAGGCAGACGTTTGGGAATTCGTTCCGTATAAATAATTCAAAATTAACGAAACTAATGAATAACGTTACGAGATTGCGGAACGATCGTGTGTACGAAATGTTCGAAGTTGAGAAACGCTGATACCGAGTTGCGGCGGAGTGTGCGAGCCGCAGGTAGGTCGGTTGAACCCGCAGCACCACGGCTGGCCTCTCCGCGGAATATACAGACACTTGGCGCGAGGAGGAGGAGGAGGAGGATAGGCCTCTGCGAGGTCACGTGTGTGTGTGTGTGTGTGTGTTTGTGTGTGTGTGTGTGCTTGGGCTGCTATTGCTGCTCTTGCTGGTGCATTTGACCGAACATCGCCAATTTTATTATACATTCATAACACTCTTGAGAATGGGACTCGTCCATCGAATTCGCGAGGTTCGATGGTGAGACGCAATGATTGTGAAATTTATTTGAAAAATTCTGAAAAGCCCGGGTGAGAATCCGAGGTATCCGTAGGGCAGGAGGACTGGGGGGTTTTTCGAGAGACCGAGGAAGAGAGAGAGAAAGAGAGCGAGAGAGGCAGAGGGCTGGAGCTGCGAAGAAGAATCCCGTCTCGTCGAGGTCTCGAGGGCAGTTCGGGTCCTGGGGAGTTGCGGGCGAAGAAAGAACAGACGTGGAGACGAAGAGAGAAAGAGAGAGAGGGAGAGAGAGAGAGAGAGAAAGAGACGACGTTGAAACAGAACCCGAGCTAACGAATCGCTGGAACAAGGGATGGTTCTGCCGGTTAGCGTGGAATCGGGAATATCGGTGACGAATGAACGATTTCAGGGTTGTCGACGTGGCTCAAAACATCTTCGATGTCGTTTGCAAATTATCGTAATATCATTTTTTTGCCCCAACAACGTTCTAAATAATTCATTTCGATAAAACGCATCAATTGCAATAAGAACATTGAGCAGCATCAGGTGAATTAATTTCTTTCAAATCCAGGTTTGGTATTTTCAACTATTTCAACGACTAATATTTTGTTTAATATTTATCTGTCATATATCAGTGCAACAAAATTGTCCAAATATATTTGTAGAAAAAAAAAATGTCAATAAAAATAATATGAAGGAAATAAATTAACTAATTTAAAAAACCATGGTATATGTCATTGAATTCGTCGAGGCCAACGACGATCGAAGATCGAGATGGTGGAGGTAACGTGTGGGTGGGGTGGGTGGGGAACGAGAGGAGGCGAATAAATATAAGCGCCCGATATGAAGATATTCGCCGCGAGCGGTGTATTTAGGTGCTCAACGGGCTGACGAGGGTCTCTTCGCTATCGGAGAATTGGCGAGCTCCCGATATCTTCGCGCATCATCGACGGACCGTGCATCGACGGACCGTGATAACCCCTCCGTCGGTTTATCGAAAGCCGCGAATTTCGCGATAACGTCCGGTGATCGAACGAGCGCGAAAACGAAAGTTCGACCATGCGAGTACGAACGTGAGCAATAATGTCCTGCATCGTGACGGACGCCTTGTGCCTCGCGAAATTGGGTTGATACGCTTCCGGACGAAAATATCCTTTCATACGTTCGAGAAACTCGTCAGCTGTCTCGCGCTCGAGCCTAATTGTATCCTTCTCATTGTGGCAATGAGCCAAGAGAACGTGAAAATCGTCACGAGTTTCACTTCGCTCTTGCAGTCGGCACGGAATGAAAAAAAGGAAAAAGTAAACGATCTTTTCTTTATCGAAATATATATTTATTAATATATGGTACTATCATTATTATTATTAATTAATTAATTTATATTTTGCTGGATCTATTTATATTTCAATTTAAAAAAATGAATATATAAGGATAATGTAAATAATATTATATTATATTATTACATAAAAATTATATAATATGATTATATTGTCTATTATTATTCTCTTATCGTATTATAATTATGAATATTATTATTTTTTAGTTTATTTATATTTTTGAAATATTATATTTTATTATATTATTATAGTTTACTTTTTTATTACTGTATATGTATATAAATTTATGTATTTCTCAAAATAAATAAATTAATAATAATAATAATAATAATAATAATAATAATAATAATAATAATAATAATAATAATAATAATAATAATAATAATAATAATAATAATAATAATAATAATAATAATAATAATAATAATAATAATAATAATAATAATAATAATAATAATAATAATAATAATAATAATAATAATAATAATAATAATAATAATAATAATAATAATAATAATAATAATAATAATAATAATAATAATAATAATAATAATAATAATAATAATGATAATAATAATAATAATAATAATAATAATAATAATAATAATAATAAAAGGAGATATAAAAAAGTATTTATTTCAACAAGTAAAATTCATTTACACACAGCTCTGCTCATTAGATTTATCTAATTCATCTCGATGCCTCAATGCATTATCCATAGCGCCTACCTCACTCAACAATCAACTTCATAATCAAGCACGTGCCCGTACTACCCAAAACCCATATCCAATTTCTCATTACCGCGTTATTTTCACGCAGAGCTGTATTTTTCAAACAAACAAAAAAATTACGGTCTTCCCTTTTCCGGCGGCTCGGTCACGACTCAAATATCTACATCGAAAAAGCGCACTTGTCGATGCGACGTCAACCTTTTGCCAAATTACACCTGTCCGTCCGTACATCCTCGGAACACGCACCTGCAACCGAGTTTCTCTAGGTAAAACTCGAGTCGGGAATGAAGTGGGGAGACCCTGAGGTGGAAACCCCGATCATCGTCGCTACACCCCCTCTGCAAAGTTACTTTACGACGGTTTCTCTCGTCATTGTCAACTTTCCGGTCAACCCGGCGGACCCTTTCTCCTTGCGGACTTACCGGGCCTTTCTCTCCTCGGTACCGTAACGAGCTAAACGCACCCACGACCGGCCTCTCTCGTTTGCGTACCTGAACCCCGATATTTCTCCCATGCACGGCATTAAATCCACCCCGAAGAACATTGCTGTTTTGTACTTCGACGTATTATAAGCTTGACCGGGTCGTGTGGTAAAACCCAAGTTCCGTCTCTTCTTTGAGAAATAAGTTTCGTGTTTGTTCGACTTATCCGGAATGGTTGAACGGAAATTTTAATGGTTGTTTCGGTGGACAATGTCGATTTTGTTAAGAGATGGCGTTACTGACACATTTGTCGGTACGGACTAATGACATTCATGGCGTTTCGAAGGGTAAACATGGGCCATCAAAAGATGGGACGATATCAATTGTCATTGTGCGAAAAACATGGTTTAGCTTCGGAAACGTCGAAGTTTGGACCAGTTTTGGACGAACTTTAGACTAACGATGGCCAATACTTTGATTATCAAAACAATTAATTTCTTTCCGGAAATAAGTGCTCAAATTTTTCGAATAAAATCAATATCACTAACCGAAACACCTACCATCACTCTATTTTTCGTTCAACGAAAGCTCTTCCTTTTCAATCCACAAAATCTCGCTCGCCAACTGAAGTAATTGCTGTATTACCTCTCGGTCGCTGTTTCGTCGTCACCCTTTTCTCTACCCTCGAAGAGTCGAGGAATCAAGCAGAAGGTACAAACTGTAAGGCGATCGAAAGAAAGCGAAGGAGGGAGAGAGAGAGACGGAGGAAGAACGATGATCTTGAATACGACTTTACGGCATAAGCTACGGCGGCGTATCTCCCGAGCGGGAGTAGAATGAGAGGGAATCGAGAAACGGGATACCTCTGGGGATACACTACGTTGGAGTTTATCGGCATACGCACTTACGCACGCGGTCGGTATTGGGTATCATCTTCCAGGAACGATCCTCCGGTTCCGCGGTACGGTGGCTTACCACTCTCGTCGTTTCGATATGCCGGGACTAAAAGCTCTCCGGGTTTCGCCGTCACTGCGGTCCGGAGTCCGACGCACTCTCCGACCAGGCACGTACGAACCGTACAAGACGTCCACATACCAATCGCGATCGTCTCGTCGTTATTTCGACCGCTCAATGCGGATCGCGACGCTGATGCATGGAGTTTCGATAAATAATACGTTGGGTAATAAATTACCGATGTTTTTGTGTTTTATTTTTGTCTCAAAATTTTGGGATTTGGTTGGTTGAGTAGATATGTATGGGCGTTGGAAAGTCCTTTTCTTGCTCGAGAAATCTATCTGCTTCGATTTTCTGAGTTGATTAATTTTAATTAATTTGCAGACGTTTGAAATTCGGGTTTCAGCAGGCGGGAGAATTAAATTCAACGCCGCAAAATTGATTGTGATTAGTTGATTCGAAAAATTGTATACATACTTTACTTGTATAGATGATAAACATACTTTACCGAACAAATCACAAAATTGCGGGAAAAAAATACAAAAACGCCGGTAATTTATTACACAACTTAATATTATATCAAGTGCGGTTGTTTTGGCTTTTTTTTTGTCACTTTGGTTATCGTAAGTTTGGTTTTTCTCTACGATTTTTTGATTGAAGTTCGACTATGGTTTAGAGTTTGGAAAACTAACGAATATATGTTTTTCAATTTTTCAAAATTTTCGGGATGATTTTAATAAAACTCGAACCGAAACGTTTTTCTTCTTCTTCTTTCGTCTGAAGCGATGAAGAATTCGGGTTAGACTCGAGAAATAATAATACCCGAAACGTCATCAAACGGATTATCATTCAATGAATCAAATCCATTAAATTCATATAACGCGGAGAAAAGAAATCCTATCTTTCAAATTAATAATTAATCCCATAGGATTTTATACATTTTACGAATACGTGGACCAGTAAATAGCACAAGAATCTATTTTACGTTCCCAAACTTTTATCAGACATGGAATAATCAGCAATTTCCACCAAAAACTCGATAAGATATCCGAATGCCTCATATTCGTCACACAGAATGACGATATCCAAATAAAAAAATCCCCAAAGAATTACTTCTCAATTTTCCAACGTCCGCAAAATAGTTTAATTCGATAAAAATAAATAAACAACACCAAAACAACGTTCCAGAAACGCCCGGTCAGATGTGCGATAGGTGGGAAAAAAAAAACTCCCCCCACGAACGATTATTAATCCACGAAGCGATTCGAACAACAAAATTATTTATTTCTTTCCACTCGAACCGCCGATACGCGTTCGCTCTATATCCACAACTTTCTCTCTCTTCGCGACGTCGATGCGAGTGTCGCGGAGCGATCAAGGTCTGCCTTATCCTCGGGCCGAGGGTATGCCGATAAGATAAGACCAGCGCGGTCGTGCCGCGCGCGGCGCAGTACGCAGCCGGGCGACTTCCGATCGCTTCGTCGTTCGCCAACATCTCGAGGACGCTCGATTTTTGCGTTCTTTCCAAACGCCCGTCTCACGGAAATACCAATACGCGCAAAAACAACGCCATCTGCAACATTCGCGAGCCAAAAAAAAATCCCCAAAAAAAAAAAAATGCAAATTAGTCTACGAAACGTGGAACGTGAGCGCGTAATTTCCGCACAATTACGATAATCTCTTTGGGTACGACAATTCGTGAAGAAGATTATTTTGGGTCTTTGAATCGTCAACGCCGCACAACAATGCGTGCATTTGGGAAAAACACTTATTGAAAATGCGGTTTTAGAGGATTTGTATGTTGCAAAAGCAAATGATCGAAAGATCGGCGATCATTGTCTTCGATAATCGGCTTTCCCCCGCGCCCCCGTTACTATTCGTACGAACTTCGAACGAAGCGGACGGAGAAGACCAGAAGGAAGTCGTCCGGAGTTTCACCGCGGGACGTGCGCACCTGCAGCGGTGCAAGAAGCAGCCGCAGCAGCAGAAGGAGCAGGAGCAGCAACCCGGGTTACCTCCCACCTGCGTGACACCTGAACGTGACTCTCGACGAGAGTCTGGTCGGTGCACCTGACACGTACCTTCCGACGTCTCGCATTAGTTCGCGGTATTATAGCACACGAATACTCGGAAGCTTCACCTGGGGTGTAAGTTTCTCGTCATGTAAACCGTAAATTACGTAATGACTCGTTCGACGCGACCGAGAAATCGATGACGTTTTTTTTCTCTTTTTTTTTTTAATGCACACCGACAATTACGAGCCCGGAATGCTTGAAAATCGGATCATGCATGTTTTGCGGTTTTCTGTTTCCTTTCTTCGAATGTTATTATATATAATTGTTTAATGAAATGAATAAATGTCAATAAACGTATTGTCGATCGGTGATAATAATATAATATAGTATAGTATTTATGATATAGTAAATAATATTTTTGAGAAATATTAAATACAGTATATTTGTTTTTTCTATATCTTATATATTTATTATCTATTCTATATTATTATATGTAATATTATTGTTTCATTATTATATTCGTAAAAATTGATTCTCATATGCACATCAAGGAATATATGAATATTCATCGATATAAACGTACAGATCAATTTTTAACCAATATTAAATACAACACATAATAATATATCATCTATATATATTAAGAATAATAACCCGTAAAAAAGCGCAATGACTCGGTCGACTCGATTCAGAAATCGATGACGGTTTTTTCTATCCCCACCGACAATTCCAAGCCAGGAATTCTTGAAATTCGAATCATGCACGTCGTTATTCCTTTCCCCTTTTTCCCCCCGAGCCGTTGATTGACCGGAGAATGCGCTGGGCGAGGGGCGCGCGCGTCAACGTGGATAGTTGCCGAGCGGCTCCGAACGTCAACAACCAGGAAGATCCTGTGCTCACTCGGGAGAGCGTATCGTATAAGCAAGATGCCACGTTTATGATAACGGATTCTCGGCGTATACTGTTACTGCACCCGCGAGAACCAACTAGCGAGCGAGCGAGCGAGCGAGGAAGCAGCGGCAGGTACACTCGAGCAGAGGCCGGACGATTGGCACGGAACGGGGCATCGAACCGTGGAAAAAAAAAGAAGAGACTATATCGTATAGTAGTTTGCGGGTGTAGTATGCGTTGTGTGCCTACGGATGCGCTACGTGGCGCTTCGAATATCACTGGCGAGTCGTTGTTGCCTTCTTCCCCATCTCTCGGCACTCCGTTCTCTCGCCCGTGGTAACATTTCCCCCCCATGACTTCGAAGCAACGGTCATTACACTTTGTTCATCGTGCATCTGCGTACGAAGGTGGCCCGTGGCCTTTTGCCAAAAGTAATCCCAACGAACGTCAGTCGTTTGAAAATAATTAATTAGCCGAACGCTAAACCCGACATCTTACAGCAATGATAACGTTTTATCTTAATTCATCAATAAGCTTACAATGTAACTGATTCCAATGTCGATTAAAACAGCCAAGTGCATAATTAATTTTTACCTGTAATACGGCGATCCGAAGGGCGAACAGTAGAAGGGGTCGTTGTGCATGTGCGGTTGTCCGGGAACACCGGGTCCCTGAGGCCCATGGGGATGCGGACCCATGGGTCCGCCGGGTCCGGGCGCGCACATGCCACCGGGTCCTTGAGGCGGCATACCACCGGGGCCCATCATGCCTCCCGGACCCATGTGGGGTCCCGGATGATGGGGCGAGCCGACCATGTGGGCTCCGGGATGGTGGGGATGGGGCGACGGTCCCCCGGCACCACCGGCGCCGGGTCCCATGTGACCGGGATGAGGCGCGTGGGGCGATCCGGTCATCATGCCGTGAGGCGGCATGGGATGGGGACTCGGGGAAGCTCCGTTGAGGTGAGGACCGGGGCCTCCGGTTACGCCACCGCCGGGACCAACGGGTCCCCCACCCCCGGGTCCGCCACCGTGAGGCGTCGGCGGGCCCCCGTGGGTCGGGGTCGTCGCTGGTTGCGGGGGCGGAAGATTCGGACCGCTCGGACCGCTGCCGAGCGGCGGCAGTGGACCGTTCGCCATGTTGTTGAGTTGGGTCAGTGACGCCGCTGCCGAGGCCATCGCCTGCAGGGGATTCGGCACGTTCGGGCCCGTCACTCCCCCGGTTACGCTGTTGTTTATGCTGTTTATGCTGTTTATGCTGTTGAGGGCCGCGTTGTTTACCAAACTGTTCAAATTGTTGTTAACGTTGCCGTTGTTGACGTTGTGATGATGATGATGATGATGGTGATGATGATGATTGTTGTTGTTGTGACTGTTGGGATGATTGTTGTTGTTCGGGATCAAACCAAGGCCGCTGAGGGACGGCGGCAGTGGCGGCGACGCCGCTGATGGGCCACCGAGGCAACGGCCCGTCGCTATGCCCGGGCCTCCTCCGAGACCTCCTACGCCCAACGGACCTGCGCTGCCCGCTACCGGTATCGGACCGGAGTGGAGTATTCCACCTGGGGGGCGCTGCGCCACCCTCACCGGCATCACTCCCCCCTCCACGACGCCCCCGTGACGATTCGTCGACGAGACACTCGAGACTACGGGCTTTTTTGTGTTACTTCGTTCTCGATCTCGGTATTATCTTCCAGCTTTCGAACTTCGAGATGGCCCTTTGGGTCCTCGAAGCACTTTTACTCGGTCGATTCGTGGTCACCTGCTCAACGGCGTGTTCTGTTGGCGTCAAAGGGTTCCCCGTCAACGTTCAATGGCGAGCGAATGCGTTTGAATCACGTGGCCCGAAAAAAGAAGGCGGAAAAAAAAGAAACTCTGAGACACTGTCACCACACACCTGAAACTCCCGAGTATTACTCCGGAATGAATAGTTACACTGCACGATCACGAATCCCAACCTCGTATAATCCTAATCCGTCGACTATTATTCCATCACCACGATAACTAACTTCTCCCGTAAATCACTCGTTTATACATCAACGTAAACAAATAATAACTCTAATATTCCTGAGGTATATTCCGTAAATTAAAAAAAAAAAAAATTATTGCACACGTCTTCGTATTCGCACTTATCACCCACGCACGCACGCACACTGCTGTACCTCAACGACACTGTCAAATCGAATCAGCGAATATAGCTCGTATTCGATTCTTCGATCACGACGACGTGGTTGTAGCACTCTCAGTGAAGATTTGCGGTACACCGGTTCGGGCACGTGGCTGTCACGTTTGGATCGTTGGGACGTCCTTCGTCGGGGGTTTGACCACTGTCAGGGGCGCCCATGGCCCTCGCACTCGAACCCGGGAATCCCCCAATGAGAAATCTCTCTATCATCGAACGAGATATCGTCGAACACCCTTCGGGAACCAATCAACCCTTTTGGAGCCGCGACTCGACGTTCGCACGAAGAACCCTCGCGCGCGGGGGGCGCGTGTGTATATTTGTACGTTCTTATGTGCGTGTCCGTGTATGAACGCTACAGGACTAATCTACTGATGGTACAAACTGTGGCTGGCGTCTCCGACGACGTCTGGAAACTCGCGGGCATGTACGCACACCACCCCCTCGTGGCCAGCGGCCGGCCGCAGCTCAGCCGCTCTCTCTCTTTCTCTACTCTCTCTCTGCTCTCTCTCTCTCTCTCTCTTGCTCTCTCTCTCTCTCTCTCACGCGGTCCTCGACGTCTCAGCAGTTACGACCATCAGTCGCCGCTCGGCGTTCTGCACGAGAACCTCGAGATCCCACGCAAGCACGCGCCAACGAACGCACGCGCTTGTTTCTGCATCTCACGACTTTGACGAATAACATCTGAAGATGTACACGCGTCGCACGATTTTTTCTCTCCTTATTTAACGATCGTATGCGGTCGGGAAAATTTCCCGAAGCAACGATTAAAGGATTCACTCGAATTGTTTGGGGTTGGAGGATGAATGAACGAACAAATTACGGCGTCCGGGGATGAGATCTGACTGCGCTCGGAGATTTCACGAATAGGATGGAAACGTGGGAAACCGAGCTGCCACTTGCTCCGATTTGATCGAAACGATCGATAATGTTTTATACATCGACGATTTGAAACAACGAAGAATAATAATTTCCAAAACGTTCGACGAATGATTTTTTAAATCCCCGTCATTTTTGCCGCACGTTGTATTGTTTATTTTTTCGTCTTCGTACTCCAAATTCAAATCCTTTTTTTCGTCTGCTCCGAATCGTCGTGAATGAAATTCGATCTATTTTCCTTTTTTTTTTTTTTACATGCACATTTGGGGGTTGAACTCGTCGATGAAACACACGTTTATATTGCGATTTAATTCGATCGAGAAGACATCAAAGCGCCCGCGTATTTTATCGCGTACGGTCGCACGACGTACCGTCTATCTCGCATCGACGAACCTTACTCGTCGAAAGCGGTCGCATTACTGCGGAGCGGCGGGCGTGGCGGCGCTAGCATCGTTTTGATGCCGCTGCCGCCGTTTGCTCTCGCAGAGTCTCTTTGGGGGTTGCGCCGACGGAGTGGGGGAGGGGGCGCAGGACGGGCGCGGGGACGAGTCGGAGGTGCGCGCGGGGGTCTTTCCCGTCGGTCGAGGAAGCACGGCAGAGAGAAGCGGCAGCAGGAGCAGGAGCAGGAGCCGCTGCAGCAGCAGCAGCAGCAGCAGCGACGGCCACGACGGCGTGGAGGGCGAGAGGAGGTTCACGCACGACGCCCGCGGCCTCTTGGGTGGGGAGCCACGTGAGCCGTCGAGAAACACCGACTGTGTTCCTCACTCGCGCAACCCAATCGTGGGCTCACTCCTGTGCTCACAATGTATTGCGCGAATCAATTTATTAGAGATATTTAATGGAATATATTTATGATGGGAATAATATAATTAAATAAATAAATATTAATGGACATATATGATCATTTATCAATGAGCATTGATAATAAAACCTATTAATACTGATTAATAATTAATTATTTGTTGAATATTACTATGATTATTATTGTATTATTGTATATGTTTGATAATACTTATTGATATTATTATATTATTTGTATTTTATATATATTATATTATTATTGTATAATATTATTGATCTATTATTATATTTGTGAAAAATTGATTTGGATATGTATATTGATGAGTATATCGATATACATTAATATACATATACAAATTAATCATCATATAATAAATACATAAGTGCTAATTAGATATAATATATATATTTCGTTGTTATTGAATATCATGGCTAATATCACAATTTTTATTCCAAATTTTTCTTCGTTATCCACGAGCGAAAGATTACACCACGGATCCTCCATGTAAAACTTTCGTCAATAAATATATAGGAAATTCTTCTTCCCGGCAGAGTTTCGACTATTTCGCCGAATAAAATATAAAAATGAATGTTTTCAAAAGCCCAGGATTTATATTATTTCCAGTGAAATTCTACAAAAAAAAGCATTACACGTTGCTTTTTCTTATCGCACGGCGCTGATACGGCGGATGCAGAGATACGCTTGATAACGTCAAGTTTGAAATCGAATATTCCGGATCGTCGATACAGCGAAGTATCGTTAATGAAAAATGAACAATGTATAATCTTCGAATCGTTTTTAAAATCGGGCTGTCGTGTAAATTTGCGGTTTAACGATGAATTACGAAGAATCGTTGTCGCTTTATTTTTCCACGCCCTTTAACAACCCTTCGCAAAGGGTTCGGCATTGTCGAACGACTCGCAACCTTCGAACCTCGTGACAATTTCACTGTTCGAACGGCCTTGAATTTCCAAGTGCCCCATCCACACGCCCAGACTAAGATCGATAATTCGAATGTTCGAAAACCGGTTGCGGAATCGTTCACGACCGAAACCCGCAAACGAAACTGCCTAACACAATCACGGGTTTCACAGAGCTACGATTTCCCCCTCTGGCTAACCCGTCAAGAGGTTTGATTTGCGATTTCGCAGTTCAATGAAGAACAAACAAAAAATAATAATAAACAAGAAAAATCTTTCATATATTTTGTTTTTTTACAACCAATAAAAAAAAATTCGCGATGCGCTGAATATTTTCTATCTTGTTATTTTTAATGTTTTTTTTTTCGCTTTTTCATCTTGTTTTCGTGTTCTTTTTCTATGATTGCGAGCCCGCGAATTTTCGCGAAAATGGGAACGAGCTTTTTGCACGGCACGGAGCGCATTCGAGAGAAGCCGGAGAGCCATCCCCTCTCGTAATTCCGATGGAATTGCGAGATCTCGGCGTTGCCCGTCCCATCGTACTTGGTACATAACCCAGTAATGTAACTTGTGTATATAACCAGTTTAGTGTTTGTCTTCGTCGCTCGGGAATTGTTCTTTTCTTCTGTTTCTCCTTTATTTTTATTTATACGTACGTTGTGGAGGGTAGCAGGCGCGAATCTCCCAGGCTCGCGGCCAGCGCGAGTCCGCGAATGGGTCGAAAGGGCTTGGTGACTGGAAATCGAGTTACGAGCCGAGCGAGGCAACTTAATAACTGGATTAAGCGCGAAGTAATTAAGGATTTGAAGAAAAAAAAATGTAATCGACTCGATAACGCACAGCCGAACGCGATTTTTCCGACCGCCACGAAGTGAGTCTGAGCAAACATAAGATTTTTCAGGTGGAAGCTGGAGAGAAATGGATTTTTAAATTATTTCGTTTGTGGTCCATCGAGATTTGGAAACTACTAAAGTGTTGTCTCTTTGTCGAATTCTTGTATCGTTGTTTCGAATTTCGGCAGAAGGAGGCAATGTTAATTAATTGAACATGCATTGAACAACTATGTCGATTTGTTATTTATTTTTTCGTTTATGTATGGATCCAGGATTTTCAAATTATATTGGGTTGTGTAATAAATTCCCGCCATTTTTGTATTTTATTTTTTTCTCGCAATTTTGTGATTTGTTAGGTAAAGTAATACATGCTGTAATTTTTCGAATTACTTGATTTAATTAATAATGGATTTAATTATAATGATTTTATTCAATCACAATAATTTAATTACAATAATAATTGATTTCATTACTAAAACCAACCGTAGAAAAGATGATAAAATCTCTATCTCTGTATCTGTAAAACTTTTCGAATTCTCTAATTATTTTGACACAAGTGTCATACATCCTAAATTCAAGTTTCAGGGTTGTCCACCTTAAGGTCCGATATTATCCGTAAAGCAAGTCACAGAGCTGTCCAAACTAAGACAGGTTCGAAGATTGTGCGGTATAAGTTTGTGCCTCTCATAAGCCGGGTTAAAGAATTGTCCAAAGTGCGACCCCCGGGTTTTTATGAATCACGTGCCAGGGCTGTACAAATACGGACTGGCCTGCCAATAGTCAAGTCCCAGGGTTGACCAAATGACCGCCTCATTGACAGTCCTAGTCCCAGGTTTTTCCAATACGAGACTCTTAAACTGTCAACAGTCTTCAACGGAAGTTTGAGGGCTGTCCAAAATGTCCTACAACCCTTAACGCGTCAAATCCCCATAATTCGCCGTCATCACACCCTCATTCCTCAACAACTAAGCGCACGTGACTCAAATAAATGTGTATTACGGATACTCGTAGCTAAAATTTATTCAATATTGTGCGAATGAATATTCAATTAAAAATAAGAATAATTTACATTCAATTTTAAATACATTTGATTTGAAAAGTCTTTGTTGTTCTGAATCCGAAATAAATACAAAAAATTTTATCAGAAAAATTAAAAACGAGTCAATCCAAAATCCAATCCTCTCAGATGCCCGGACAGTACACCGAGTTCCAAAATTTTATTCTCAACTAAACATAATTCCAAAAATCATCGTAAACCCGGTCGCCATCATCAAAACACTCCATTCCGACCTCCGAATTATCAAACCCACTCAAAATTTTAATAAAACACACGACGCAGACGCCGTTGTTTCGAGTCTTCGTTGTGCGGAAACTTGCGTACGACGTTGGCCGTAAAACGGGGCCACACTCAAAGTTTTCCCAATGAGAGTTCCCAAGGGTACTTCCAGGAATTTCTCTTTACATTTTTCCCCACCAAAGGGGAAGGAAGGGGGAGGGGGGAGGACAAGACGAAAGAGAAGGAGACAGACGGAATAGCCGAGTAACTATGGAAAAAGGGATCGTGGCTGGCCTTTTCT
Source organism: Sussaba pulchella (assembly GCA_963971145.1). Lineage (NCBI taxonomy): Eukaryota > Metazoa > Arthropoda > Insecta > Hymenoptera > Ichneumonidae > Sussaba > Sussaba pulchella. Next base: position 3,127,851 of record OZ020164.1, read on the forward strand.
AGCAGGGTCATAACGCAGGACGGAACGGAGAAGGGCGCGGGTGGGGGCGGGCGGGTAGGGGAGGGAGGATCGCTGGATCAGGTACAACGCCCTGGGAAACAGGTCCAAAACGGTACAAAGGCAATAACGAGGCCTCAACCGCGACCCGGAGACTCACTGTCGAAACCTCTCACTTACTCAATCGCTCTTTCTCTCTCCCTCTCTCTTTCTCTCTATCTCCGTCGTCCTAACGCAAGATCACGACTCAGGTAAATTCTGGTGCTCTCTATGTCCGTCGACAGCGCACAACTTCTCAACTCGAATGCTCCCACGAGCGTCGCTGCGTGCATCCGCAGTATATTTCGAACGAGTCCGACAACAAACGTTTCACGTTCTCCGCACCCATGCACAGGTATATGGAAAACGCGTTGAGACGGTGAAACTGTAGCGTGGGTATCATTGCCCGGGTGTCGTACAGGGCCCGATGAGTCGCCCCCTGAAAATCCCCTTCAAATGGGACAACTCGATGCGTTGCCGAAGAGAAAAATAAAATGGAAATTCCAAGCGGGACATTCCATTGTTTAGAACGCGAGCAATCAGGCAGTGTGGGCAGAAGGGTTCCGCCGTTAAGGTCTTACTGGATGGATATTGAAAGATTGAAATTGTTGACCAATTGAGGAATGATAGTTCTCGATGGCATAGTTATACGTGAATTATTCCAGAATTTTCCAGTACATAATTTAGTAGTTATACTATATATGTAATGGCTGCAAAACGAATGGAACTGAATCGCTCTAGATTTTGAAAAAATTATATCATCAAGATTTAGGATCGACAGATTAATTATGGTTAGTTCCAAATGAATCGACTGAGTATTTGTCCAGAGATTAATTAAAGTAATGAGGAACAACACCGTCGAATTAGACTTTAATTATTATAAAAAGAGGTAAATTACCATCTCTACGTGTTAATTCATCATAAGATCAGCTATTTGTAAGGCTAAACATGTACGACATGATCTCAACTTGTAAATCCGTCCGCCCATTTTGCCCTAACTCTTTGCCTAACGATCTATCCCCAGTAAGACATCATACAATTTTGTACGGTCGCCCAAGAGGTTGGTAAACCTCCGTTGACGTTTTGTTTTTCGGATTTCGTCGTTTTGATCGATGTGAAATCGAAGCGCCGCCATTAAATCCATTTCGATGAGGTCGCTCGTGCGCATTCCGACGTACAGTGGACACAGCGTCGCTCTGGCGAATGAATTATTCCACCTAGAAGAAACTTCGCACAAATGTTTCTCGATGGTAGCATCTCCGCGTGCACCGCACGTCCCACGCGTGAGATTATGACTCGTTATGACTTATTACAAGCGCACCACAGCCGAGACATCGTTGCCGAACCGGTTTTATATCCCTTCGTGAATGAAACTCTTCTCTCTCGCATCTGCATCTCGGATCCTCGCTCTCCCACCGCCCGTGGTCTCAAATACAAAATACAACATCGCGCATAAATCACACATTCAACGGTTTTATCAATGAAAAAATTACGAAAAAAAAAATAAATAATGAATCTATCGATGACAATTAACCCCTTCATTGTCACGACAACCCTGACAGCGTTAACAAGAAATCCGCGACGGATGAATCTCTCACGACCGGGATTGAGTTTAAAAAAAAAAAAAAAAAGGATTACGCAAAATTTTAAACGCGTTTGATTTACGCGCGTCACGAACGACCTTCTTCGTTTGGTTTGGTGGAAGTTGGTTCGGTCGTTTGTGCCGCGGCGTTGGCGAAGAGGCGACGGATTTGCCGCGCGAGCGGCGTACGATCGCGGTGGGGCCCTGTAGAGACCCAGCCGGTTGGGCCCGGCGGCTCGTAGACTACCAAGAATTCTCCGGAACCATTAATCTGGGACCTCTGCGACACCCATGGATCGCTCCGTCTCGGTCACTCGCTCCGTGACCCCTTCCCGCTCGGGCGCAAGGCCCGGAGGCCCGACCGGGCCCCGGATCTCCTCTCCCCCTCCCCTTCCCGCGCGCGACGGCTCGACGTCGTTGGGGTTCGGGGCCCCAGGTAGATTCGGGCCTACACCCAACCTGATCCGACGTGCGTTTTTCGATGTGTGCGCGCGTCGAAGAAAAAAAAACGAAAATAAGGCGGGAAAGACGATGGGCGAGATGGAGAGGGAGAGAGAAAATAAACGAGGAATGAAAGAAGAACGAAGAAACCGGGCATTGTCCCGAAGAAACGTCGGGGTAACGATATATATTCCCCGCAACATTCATAATGGGCGATGGTGGGCGATATAATTGAAAAAAAATTCAACGCGCGCGGGCGCGCGCGCATGAGCGAGTCGTCCGTGTCGCGTTTATTGGCCATCGTAAATGTTGCTAAATTGGGACTCAAAGTTTCTAATAGACCGGGAAGGCCATGAAAGACCGAGGTGAGACGGATTAACAGCGATTTTTGGTGGTTCCGCGTGGAGAGCTGGGGATTGTGGATTTTTGAAACCCGAACGCGTCTCGCGTCGTCTTGAATGGAGAAGGGGGGGGGGGGGGGGAGCATCTAAATTATAACCCCGCGGTTGTTGCGGGCGCGAATATTGTGGAGAAGTGAGTTGAGACGGAATAGCGGGCGAGTCTGTTGAATTAGAAGAAACGGCGGGGACGGAGAAGAGGAAAAGATGAGTGCGAGGAGGACAGAAGAGTCGACATGTATATTGGAGCGGTATTTTTATGGAGTTTGGACTTATTTTGAACGCCTCCCTTCCGCCCAGATTGACTTCGGATACTTAAATAAGAGTGCCCTAAAAATATCGACCATATGTCTTTAAAATTGGCCAATTAAAAAAATGATGTCTAAAAAAACGTTGAAGGGTTGAGGACTACCCTAATGTACATATATGTATACAGGTAGAAAGGTGCGATGTTGACCGACATACGAGCACGCCCTCACAACGCGGAGACTCGTGACGGAGCGCGACTAAATCCCGGACCGAAGTAGGAAAAACGAGGGACAAATTGCAACAATTCGCGGTGACAAGATCCTTCGTTCCGGACGGCACGGATTGTCCCGAGACTCCACCGAGTCGGGATGCGCACCTGCCGACGTGCGTCGAGTAAACGACCGAGACGAAGATGATTCGTCACGTCGTTTGCCCTGCAAAACGTTGCGTGACATGTTATCCGTAATAAATCTAGATTATTCGTCGATGAACGATCGTTGATCGAACCAAGACATTTTATTGACACACGTGTCTGACGCAGCGGCGTTATTACTCGGTACGTTTGCTTTGCGCACGGATAAAGAGTCGAGGAGCAATTAGAAGAGAATAATGAAAGCTCGGCACGAAGAGGAAAAACTTTTCTATTCTTAGGCGTGAAATTAGGGTGATGGGTCACTGCTCCGATGGTAAGTAGATTTACCGACTGTTGCGTGGAATTAGCTAAACACATGGCGTTGCTCTTCTCAAAAACGGCTTAGAAAAATGTGAAAAATCTTTGAAAATCGATATAGAACTGATCAACAACGATAATCCATTTTTTTTTCTCGAAATTGCAAAAAAATACCTCTGTAGCGCCGATCAACAGAGTCGACATGATTATAGTTTTGTAGGTTTTCGTTCGGGTTTGGGATATTCGATTTTCCGTAGTACATCACCTTAACATAGAAGTTCAAGTGTACGACGTGGCTTTCTAAGAGTAACACTGGTTTTACAGTGCAAAGCGTCGCGGTCGGACCGGACTTTGTCGATCGGATCATAAAATCGACACGGATTGAAAAAATGATGATGATGATGATGGTCAGCGGACAATACATATATATATATAAATACATACATAGATACATACATACATACATACATACATACATACATATATGTATACATATGTTTATATATATATGACTCTCTCAGTTGCATGATGAGAAAAAGTGGGTCGAAAGGGAAAGCGCGTGCTCTGCGGTACTGTTAGAAATGTCAGAAGTCTGATGGAACACGCGTAGTTGTCCTCATAGTGATTGTCAGCGCCAAAACATCGCTACGTGCACGTAGATGTCGATACATGGATATTCAAATATAATTTTCAATCTGTTTTCAATATTTTTCTCCGTAATATCCGCTAGATAGATATTTTTTAACATAATTGTTGCCAATTATTGTATTGCTCCGAAGGACCTTCGAGTTTCGTCATCTCAATTTACAATTCTATCAGGATTTCGATGATGAACAACGAAAATTTCCTCAAGATATTAGAAAAAGGATTCGAGAAAATTCGTAGCTAGCGGATTGGACGATCTTAATATATTACATCATAATAAAAAACCAATAATAATAATAATTCATGATTATAAAAATATAATACATATCTATTTATATATATATAGATTATTATGGAATCTTACAATTATTATTGCATATATTAACCTGTTATTATCTCAAATCAAACATACGCAATCATTCTTTTGGTCCAACGTCTCCGAAAAAAAAAAGAAAATAAATATTCGCGCCAATTTTATCGATTCGCAAATAAAAATACGTCAAATTATCATAAAACCACGTGTTTAAAATCAGAGTCATACGTTTTGGGAGGTCGACGTAGCTTGATCGAGGATCGACTCTTGCCACCGGTTTCCCGACCGCAAGAACAAGAACGAAGAACGCTCCGGCCCAGTTGCTTTCTTCTGTCTTTCGGTAACTCTTCTCTCTCTCTCTCTCTCTCACACACACACACACACGCACACACGAGTTTCAGCTCCTGTTGGTGGAGTTGCTGCTCCTGCTGCTCAAGAAAGACACGCCGAAGAGCGGTTGGGACGGAGGAGGAAGACGGGGGAGGGCAACGACAATTAGAGGCCAAATAAAGACGAGGAAAGTCACAGTCGAGCGGTCTGCAACAAGCGTGTGTGCGATTTCGGTCACGGCGTGCGCGTCTGTACGTTGACCCCCGTGGAGACCATTTACTCACTCACCGTTCCCATACGTTTCTTCCTACGTACGTTCGTGTACCTTCCTCGCGTGTTCTTCTGCCCGCGCGACCGCGAAAGCCTCTTTCGCGACGACGAGAGACCCGACGCCCGTTTTGCGGTTTGCGAGAACTTCGGTGACGCGCCGATCGAACAGGGGCGAGTAAAACGCGATGCTTTTCGTACGGGGACGATTGCGACTGAGATTTGACGGAAACTCGGGGGTGGATCGATGTTTCGAATATTCAATGTTGAGATAACAGGTTCAAGAATGGGATTGAAATGATTCAGAAAAGGTTCCGAATCGGTATATTTCGTTACCAGGATAATTGCAATTATTAACTGCTCGGTTTATAGTCGATCGAGAATCTTTTCAAGATGCAAGCAATGACATAAAAAAAATATTGAATAAACATTCGAGCCCTGGCGACGAATTGAAAAGAGAAAATAAAATTGAACGAAATTAATAAAAAGTCTTGGCCGAGTGTCCCTGCCGTAAAAAATGAAGAAACATAAATCGTCTGACATGTAATAAGAGTCATTCCCTCCATTAAAAAAATCATTATTATTATTATTTTTTTGCCGAACCATTACTTCAACTCCAACGACGAAGTAACGGTAAAAATATAGACAAATTATTTAACGAGTCTCGATCGTAAATTTATGTATTCTCATTTGTGCGAACGATTCAGTACCTGTCGAAATTTGATCGATAAGACCGAAATTTAAAAGAAAATTAAAGAGAAAAAAAAAAAAGGATTCGCAACATATTCTCACAGTTGAGATTATCGAGTAGTACGAAAAAAAAAGAAACGACCCGTTCGGTAACGCTGACTCGTTGAGAGCCGATTTATCGAGAGTCGCGAGCGTGAGCTCCCACCATCGGCACCACCCCGACCACTATCGCCTCCACGAGCGAGAAGCAGAAGGAACGGAGCGTACACAGCTCGTGGACCGAAAGAGAGAACGGAGCTCTCTCGGTTGGCTCGCGCGAGCAAGCGGCACTTCTTTTTAAGTAGACTATCCTGTCGCCGGCCGATAAGTAATCTTGTACCGGAACCTCGTGATACGTCGGTTATACGTGTCCTTTAAGAGCACCCGAATATATTTTATTCGTCGACGTTCGAGTTGTGAGCGACGCATTTACATGTGTCCCGCGCAAGCAAGAGCGTCGCGTTACACGCGACGTTCTCCCGCGATTTCGGTCCAGCGTCTCGTAAAATAAAGAAGCCTTGTCAACGTCGACTCGCATTTATCAGTGACGTGGACGGATACGCAAAAATGTCCATTTGGCTCTCTGTTACCTTTTTCGTCCTTCATTTGTTGAAGTTTGGGACAAACGATTGAAGGAAAATATGTTGGTTGATTAAATTGTCGACATTGAGATATATATTTTTCAATAATATTGAATACTTTTATTATAATATTCATGATATAATGGAATAATAATATTTTTGATAATTAATTTTTCTATTGAAATATATATTTTTTAGAAATATTTTAGACTAACGTTGGATTATTATTTTCTAAATAATATTCAAGATTATCATTATAATATTGATCTTATTTTCGTTAATTAATTTTTTCATTGACGTATTATTTTTTAATTAATATTTGATACTGTCATTAAAATATCATTTCCTAAATAATATTTACGACCGTCATTAGAATATTGATAATATAATACAACAATAATATTTACGTCGACTTTTTTTTCCATTACAATACGATTTATTCGATAGTATTTAATACTGCCATTTAAATATCATTTTTCAAATAATTATACAAGCCTATCAATATAAAATTGATATCATAATACAACGATAATGTCTCCAACTAATTCCGCCATTAAAATATTATCTATCAAATAATATTCAAGACAATTATAATAATATTTTCGTTTATCCATCGTCCCATTGACACATCATTTTCAAACAATACTCCAACATTAACTCCCCCGTTTGGAAAAGAAACATCAATATGTTTGCCGAATAATGATCGAAGAGGTGCGATATACATATATACACATATATATCAGGTTGCAACGTTTGCTTGCAAAAGGGCAAGTGCAAACTGCGGCACTTGAAGCCACACATAGATCCCAAAGGTATACCATACATCTATAGACACCGCGGGTGAGAATCTTAGACGGCGTTTTCGCTGTGAGGTTCCGTTCGCTTTCGCGGTAAACCCTGTGGCGTTAAGGGCGGAGCTGGGGAGTTACGTGGGCCGTGGCAAAGGCGAGAGGGAACAAGCGAGGCTTTCTCGAGTATCGGGCAGCCGATATGCTTAGCGGCTAGCCAACTACCCTCGGGCCACCCCAGTTTTACCCCAGGCTCCCCATCCGACGCTCTATATATATATATATTGGGCGGAAGGATGAGAAAGAGAGCATATACACATACATACAGACATGCAGACATATATGTGCTCTCTTTCTCTCCCTTCCGCCCAATAAGACACCCTTGCAAGGCCGGGTCAAATTGCTGAGCACGTTCCGTCGCGACGGAACTGTATCTCCTTATCGCTCCTGAACGGGATTCAGGAGATAATTCCTGATGATGAAGAATCCATAATCCTAGCTCCGACTTTCGACAAATTATACCCTTAATCGCAGATAAGATTTCTTTTAATTTTGTTGAAACGAATAAAAAATACCTTAATTGACAGCTGGCAAAATAATAGAAAAAAAAAATCTAAAAAAAATTGGGAATTCGATTTTCAACATGCACTTCAGAGTGTCTAAATATCATAAATATTTCAGATGGTAAAGCTCAAAGTTGTCCGTTATTTAATGGAATGGCTCATGTATCTTTTTCAAAATAATAACAATAACATTTAAAAAATATAGCCATATATTAGCCAACTATACCATATAGCCATATATATTTTCCAAATGCTACAAATACTGCATAAAAGCACTCGTACATGAAAAATGGCGGCAAATGGTCATAAAAAAACAGCACAATATTGAAAAAAAAAACTTACATACACAACCCTGCCGTAACTCGAAGAATCAGCAGCTCGTATGAGACAAAACCACGCGACTTGCATTAAAAAAACAAAGTCGGAGACGGAAAGTAAGAGCCTCGATTAACGGAAAGATCGATCGAATAATCGATCGGGTTCGCGCGTCAAACGACACCGCCAAAGCCCGGGAAGAGAGAAAGAGAGAGAGAAGGAGAGAAAGCTCACGTCGCTCTCATCCGCGGGAGGCTTATTCGATTGAGTTATCGTGACGGGTGGTAAACACGGCGTCGATCGCGTTGCAGCGCGTGCATTCGCCACCCCGAAAGACAACGTCTTTCGCGCGATCCGGAGCGACAAGCCGCGGCGTGTGCCGCCACAGACCGGTCTTCCAACCGTTCACGTTGACTCGGGACGTCCTCACCGGGCTGATGGAATTACAACCTTAAGCCCCTATCGTCGTTCATCCTACGGTTATAACCCTCCCGTTTCGCAATCTTTTCGGCCCATCCAATTACGACATCTCGGCTGTGCATAGCTGCGTTCATAAAAAAAAATCGTGTTGCATGTTCATTGATCCGTGCGACCCGCACCCATTTTTTTTTTTATCAAACACCACACCGGGGTCCATTTTGGCCCTGGACAGATTTTGACTGCACGCCATTTTGAAACGACACGGGCGATCGGATTGGAAAAATTCTTGAAGATACTTCGAGCATTGTCGGATCGATTGGAATTGATTACATGGATAGTAAAAATTCAAGAAATATTTAACTTTTTTGAACAAAAAAAATCAGTTTTGAGAAAATGACGGGGTTGGAATGATTTTCTGTGTTTGGTGTGAGGGTTCATTCGTGTGTAATGAGATAAGACAGAGTAATAACAACCCCCAAAGGTCTGTCGGGGCTCAGAGGATCCCACAAAGGCTCGGCGTTCGAATCTTCATAAAATTTGCCAACATTCTCGCGTTCTTATCGTACTTTTTCGGATTCTTTTTGACCAAAAATTTTCTCAAAGAAAAATCCAGTATAAAACTCATTCGTCCTATCTTGTATTTTGTTTCAAATTTAATCTTATGAGCGTCAAAATCTACCGTATAATAAATTTGGAAACAGACAGCGCGACTGTTGCGAATTGTTATCCTTATCAGACGATAACCTCGTAACCCGTGAAAAAGACGAATAAAGGTCGCAAAGAAAAAGGAAAGTGACTTATGGGAACGCGACGTTGGGTGTGCATTAGAGCATCCGCTAATAGCCCCCGGCGATGTTCGCTCGCGGGGTGTAAAAATGTAGTAGGTAATTAATTGGCGCGTGATTAAAACCCGCTGAGACACTCGGAAGGTGGAGCTGCTTGGGGTGCAGGGTCAGAGATAGAACTCGAGTCGCTCGCCGCCGCGGGTCACCAGGAGCAAGGAACTAACGCTTGTACTTTCTCTCCCCCTCCCCGCCCCCTTATCCCTCGCTACCCGCCCGCTGTCTCTCTTTCGCCAGCCGGCCAGCGCCGTAAACGTGTCTTATTCGGTTGTTCTACCTAACGATAACTAATGGTGACGACTGAACCTGCCACGTGGTCGTAGCTGGTTAACAATTTTTTTTCATCTCCTCTTCCGGTAGCGATGAATTGAATAAGAAAGTAATCAGTCCCACGTTTATTTTTATTTATTTTCTTATGTTTGTATTTTGTTATTATTTTTAAGTTTCTGCGGCTGTTAATGGAAAAATGGAATGTTTATATGATAATGTTGTTTACCGTCAGCCGTATTTCGATTGTTCTAGAGTGGGGAAATTTGGTACTAAGGAAGGTCTCATAACAAAATTAAAGGGAAAAATCTGAACAATCATTGATTTCTGATTCTATGTAGAATTTTACTTCTTTCATCTGTCAAATTATCGATAGTTTGATAATAATAATAATTATCATTATTATTATTATTATAATGATAATATATAATGATTATTTAATAATAAAAATAATAATAATAATAATAATAATAATAATAATAATAATAATAATAATAATAATAATAATAATAATAATAATAATAATAATAATAATAATAATAATAATAATAATAATAATCATAACAATAATAATTATTATAATTATAATAATTATTATTATTATCATTATTATACACGCTTCGCGGTTACAATACGACTACTCACTAAGCTCCGCGACAATACAACATTACCAAACCCTTGAGGCGTGAGTTCTACTTGCAATTGTCTACCTCTTTTTAGCTTTTTGTTTCTCCACCGTCTTTCCGGTCAAGCGTGCGTGTTGGGATGAGAATATTCAAAGCTCCGTGTACGGCGATTAATCATAGAACCGCGTATTTGCCAGCCGAGGGAGCGTCGCGACGCTGCGGCTGAAAGGGCGCCGCGTTCTGTTCCGGGTAAGAGAGATTTTCCCGTGGCGCGCGGGCGGATCTTCGTGTGTGTGTGTACACGCAATATGCGCTTTTCCGACGCACGAAATTTCGTTTAAACACGAACGAATAGACACGGCACTTAGTGCGTGAGACCGGACCGACGACAAATCACGAAGCCGCGGCGTCAGTCGTCTCCGTGGGTCTGGAAAGGGGCTGGGATGGGTGGAGAGAGGGTGAACAACAACGGCGAGAGAGGAGGCGAGAAAAACTTGGTGACGGGCGGGCGATAGTAGCCGTTGCGATGCTGAGCCACTGCTGCTGCTGCTGATGCTGCTGGAGCTGGTACCGCGGTCCCGAGGGGGCTGGTAGTTCGACTACGTGTGCCAGACACTTTGGCACGCATTCTTTCGACCGAATGATTTCGTCTTTTATCAGTCACTTTGCAATTTTTCCATCTTTTGACTATTTTGACTATTTTGTATTTATTTATTTATTCATTTATTTATTTATTTGTTCATTTATTCATTTATTCATTTATTCATTTATTCATTTATTCATTTATTTATTTATTTATTTATTTATTTATTCATTTATTCATTTATTCATTTATTCATTTATTCATTTATTCATTTATTCATTTATTCATTTATTCATTTATTCATTTATTCATTTATTCATTTATTCATTTATTCATTTATTCATTTATTCATTTATTCATTTATTCATTTATTCATTTATTCATTTATTCATTTATTCATTTATTCATTTATTCATTTATTCATTTATTCATTTATTCATTTATTCATTTATTCATTTATTCATTTATTCATTTATTCATTTATTCATTTATTCATTTATTCATTTATTCATTTATTCATTTATTCATTTATTCATTTATTCATTTATTCATTTATTCATTTATTCATTTATTCATTTATTCATTTATTCATTTATTCATTTATTCATTTATTCATTTATTCATTTATTCATTTATTCATTTATTCATTTATTCATTTATTCATTTATTCATTTATTCATTTATTCATTTATTCATTTATTCATTTATTCATTTATTCATTTATTCATTTATTCATTTATTCATTTATTCATTTATTCATTTATTCATTTATTCATTTATTCATTTATTCATTTATTCATTTATTCATTTATTCATTTATTCATTTATTCATTTATTCATTTATTCATTTATTCATTTATTCATTTATTCATTTATTCATTTATTCATTTATTCATTTATTCATTTATTCATTTATTCATTTATTCATTTATTCATTTATTCATTTATTCATTTATTCATTTATTCATTTATTCATTTATTCATTTATTCATTTATTCATTTATTCATTTATTCATTTATTCATTTATTCATTTATTCATTTATTCATTTATTCATTTATTCATTTATTCATTTATTCATTTATTCATTTATTCATTTATTCATTTATTCATTTATTCATTTATTCATTTATTCATTTATTCATTTATTCATTTATTCATTTATTCATTTATTCATTTATTCATTTATTCATTTATTCATTTATTCATTTATTCATTTATTCATTTATTCATTTATTCATTTATTCATTTATTCATTTATTCATTTATTCATTTATTCATTTATTCATTTATTCATTTATTCATTTATTCATTTATTCATTTATTCATTTATTCATTTATTCATTTATTCATTTATTCATTTATTCATTTATTCATTTATTCATTTATTCATTTATCAGTTTTTGATGTCAAGGTCTACCTACATTGATAACCAAGTGCCAAGATTATTACAGCGATTACGATGCAGCAGACAGGTGGTTTATTCGAACGCGATAAATTATATTTATTGACAAGCTAAACGAATCCGTTCGGTGGCCGATTAAACGACAATCGCTATTCAATATTAATATTTCATTCAATCAATTTAGTCTGTCATTCGAATTCTAAAATATATCCATGAATCCTACCCATTGAATCGAAAATATAGAAAAAATGTTTTATCATCGACCGGAAATTGCTCGGAGATCTCAATTAATTAATCTTCGGCAAACTCGTCGAATTAAAAAATAATAATTTTCATCTCACCTCGATATTAATTTGGAAGACAATTTGTTTAATTCAACGTAAATTGGTACGAGACTTTTGGACGACGGTGAGGAATCAAGAGAAATATTTCCGTCGGAAAGTGCACGTCGAATTGGATGTGACAAAAATTTGCAACGGTGCACATATAGCCGACCTAGGATAGGGGATGCAGACCTCACATACGGCTCGACAACCGCACTGTACCAGCATCGAACAGAGCCGGACAAAGCGAGAGAGGCAGCGGGAGAGAGAGAAAGAACGAGGAAGAGAGAAAGAGAGAAAGAGAAAGCGAAAGAGAGAGGTGGTATGGTTACAGCCATAGAGAAGGCAAATGACGAGAGCGCGTTTATGAAATTTGTAGCTAATGGATACCTCTTTCAGCTTCTGGGGCAAAGCCGGATTAAAATCAGACAGGCTGCAGGCACTGTCAGTGCTGCAACTGCACCAACGGCGAACGACAGTGCGCGCCTAATAGTAGCTCGCTATCTACACCGTCGAAATATCCCTGTTTTCAGAGATTTTTTTTTTTTTCAACTCACTCTCAGGATTTACTATTTTTTTTGCATTTATTTTTTTTTTATCTGCACGAAGTCGGGAGTACACGTAAATGCGAAACTAGCTCCCTCTCGGGTGTGCTTTGCGGCAAAAACCGATTCTAATTTTCCGCAAAGTTCACTTTTGCGCGAGATACTGAATTAATTGATCGATTGATTGATAAATCAATTTGCGCGAATTAATTTTCCCGATAATGCTGCGTCGCGCGACTGAATTTTATTTAGAGGTGAAAAAAACGAGGTATTGCGGAGTGAGTTTCGTTTCAAATGAGATATGAAAAATTGTACATTGTCCACAATGCATTGCGATGACGGTTGGACATTCGTCAAATAAATAACGAGACTGTGAAGAATTGTCGTGAGAGCTTTGAGACTCGGATTGTGGACTCGCGTTGTTGACAGCAGCGCGGAGCAAGCGCACGCGGATCGAACGATCTTGTCGCGGGCCCGTGAGGGTGCCAAAGGCCGGGGAGGGGGCTGATTCACGCACCCTCGCGCACCTTCGACCCTCGGGTGCGCGTACGGCAGGGAGGAGCAAAGGCGTTTCAATGTGCAAGCGTAATGCATACGCTTCGCCCACTTTTTACCACATGATTATTTATCAGTACCTACAATCGACCCTCGTATCGCGATCGCGTATCAATCGTTCGTTTACGACTTAACTCCGGGGGTCGTTCGGGGTCTGGAGGGTCCCACGATATTTTTGCGGTTTGAATTTTTTGCGAACCACGCAGAAATGATGGAAATAATTTTCTTTTGCTTTCTGTTCAAAATTAATATTTTCGTACTTTATTATAATTTATTATAATATTATATTATATTATGATATTATAAATTTAAGGGAAGATTAAAAAACCTCGATTTATTAATTACTGAATTGATGAGTCAATCATTAATTACTTAGGAATACATAAATAAAATATATTTTGAACATATTAAAATGCCAAAAAGTTATCAATATTTTAGTAAAAACGTCATTTTTTAAATAATAATTTTAAAAAAAACCATTTGCTCCTTATTTTCGAAGACTAAAAGAATACATCAGCGTTGTTGACATTATTATTATATCAATAATTATAATGATAAAAATTGGTAAAATAATAATAATCATTATAATTATTGGCATAATCATTTTTTTGATTCATTAAAAAGAAATGATAGCAGGAAAAAATTATTTCTCTTTAGAAATTTGAGAAATGTATATTTTTTATATTGGAGGAACAAAAGGAAATAGTTGCAACACAAATAGCACTCTAAAACTCTGTTAAAATTATGATTTTCGAAAAAAAAAAACGGATTGCTCTTAATTCTCGAGGACTCAAAAAATACATTAGCATTATTTTCCTTCCAAACCAACAAAAACCCTGAATCGGAGCACAAATTTCAGCGATTGGGGTAGAATCGACCCCCTGTCACCGCTAAAAAAATTCCCCCGAAGTGCGACCGTTTCCGGATTGACGTAACAATAATTCTCAAAAAAATTTCAAAGCTTCTCTTATCGTGCAGTTCCCCGAATTACGATGAGATTTTGGTTTCGGATGTGGTTGATTTGCCGCAGAAACGATTAAAATAAAAGATCGAATCGAGACTGAGAGCCCCTGGGCCGTGCTCCGCTCGGCCGGGCTGTAGAGAGGAAGGGTGGGTGGCGGATGGAACGAGAGGGTGGCAGTGAGCGAATCGGGGTGTGCGGGTGGGTAGTCGAGAGGCGGGAGGGGACTCGGTGCCAGGGTAGGTTTTGATCAATATCTCGCCCCCACCCCATACACCCACCCTTCGCGGTGGAACACCATATCCCCTGCACACCCCTTCAGCCCTCTCGTCGTCGTCAACCCCCCCGACCCCGTTCCCGCCCCTACCCCGACTACCGCCTCGCTTCCTCGCCCCGTTAACCCCCTCGCGACGTCACCATTGCACGACCACCATGAATAACCAAGACCATGCAGCCACATACAGATTAAATACATGGAAAAACCTCACGATCAAACTAGCCCTACGAGCCGATTCCACTAGCCACCCTTATCTATTTTCTTTCATTTAATTATTCATTTTTTTATTCATTAATCATTTTTTTTTTTAACAATCAAACGTGGTTTGTGCCGTCTTCATTCGGCAATGTCTAAAATTTTCGATAATCATCGCGCTTACATTTTCGAAATAGAACACAATTGAAAAAAAAAAAAAAAAAAAAATTCATAATTTTTTCATCCGTCTATTTTTTTCCTCCCAATCAAATACTAATCAAAAACCGTTTCGACGGTCCTCGTGGAAAATCGTAAAACGTCGAAACGATGAAGAGTCTCTCCGCAGACGCTCGAATTTCGTTCATACGACAGGAATATGCGAGCGACGAACTGTTTGAGATATAACGGGGGATGAAAAAGAGATCTCGACGGCGGGAGGAAGGCGGACGGGTTGGGAAGGATTCGGGGAAAGCTCGGGGAATTCCGATCCCGCGATATCTCCTTAGTTCGCGATGATGCTCGCGCGGCTTAGAGAGACCGATGGAGCCTTCATCGGCGTCTTCGGGTGCCTCTACAAGCGTAACACACCCGATAGGACAATGCCCCTGAGACGTTAGACCGTTTCGTCGCGCGGCCTCACACCGGGCCAACGCCAATTCGACGTGGTTTCGGGTTGTGCGGTGTGAACACCTATCTGTCTTTGGATATTCGCTTGTACTTGGACATTCGGAGATTCGGCAGCACCGAGCGTAATATGTTCATCGTGAAGATCGATATTTTTCCCGAATTATAGAAGAGATTGCAAATTATTTATTGGAACGGATCGGGGTTTTTCCCGGGGAGATGAGCCGCCATTTTGCATTTTTGAGGCTCTCACTTTGTACCTGAATATAAACGCATTGGATTTTTAATGGGAATGGGTTTATTTTGGAGTAATATTTATTTGATTAATGAGAGGTTATTTTTATTTTGAATATTGCAACGATAGAAAAGTATTGGATAGAATATGATTCTTATTGTCTTAAACAATTATTAATATATGGGACAAATAAAAGAGAAATGATAATTGCAAGGCGAAAATTATTTATAGAGTACTTCTCGTTTAGAAGCAATCCGAAGCGTAAACCGTGTTGGTATTGGAAGAATTGTTGTAGCCCCCAAATAAGGGCCTACTGGTTTCTTTTTGGAGAAACGAAATCCCAATATAGGGCCAGAATGGCCGGTAGCCGGGTGGAACGCTTATCGGAAAAACCCGGTAGGGAAAACCATGGCCAAAGACGAATTTTCGGAGTCGGAGGAAATGGAAGAAAATTCGTTGGCTCGCAATGGCAAAGATCACCAAGATATTCAAATTTAACATTTTTTAACTATTATTATTATTAATTATGTATTATTATTAATAATAATAATGTTAATTTCAATGATTATTTCATCAATAATCCATCTATGAATATATAGATGATTCTATATAGATTATTATCATTAATAATAATAATGATAATACTATTATAACAATTATTACTCATAGAGGAACCTATCTATAAATTGTTAATTTACGTATAAATTATTTATAAATAGCACTGGAAACGTATTAATAGTTCATCAACGATGAATATTCTATATTTTTCATGTACTCCATATAAATGTATATAAATAAATTTCCATTGCGCGATTCTTTTATGCGCGTGCGCGCGCGCTATCGCTCCGCCATGATCCGCTTCCACACGTTTTCCGAGCGAGCCAGAGACACAGCCAGCCTCCGTGACTTTCCGGAAGTCAGCTGTGGCTTCCGCGAGATCGAACCGCGCGGCCGATCGAGCTTGAAACTCGTCCGGCGCGACTCGTCGGGTTCACCGAGACGATGAAAAAGAGGACGCGGCAAAAGGTACGAAGCGGGAAGGGGAACGGGGAATTAAGTGGAAAATTCTGAGAGGAAGAGTTTGAGTATGGAGTCGAGGTAGGCGGTCGAACGCGGCAATTACGGAGTTCTAATTAGTGAAGGCGTGTACGCACGGCAATGAAAGTAGTCCCGCGGTTGCATTGGCGGGCGCGCGACCGCCGCGAAATTCAAGCCTGGAAATCGCGTCATCTCCGGGAGGGTTCCCTGTCAAATGAACCCGAACAGAATTATGTTTCTAAGAGATCCCCTAACGAATTGATCTCCGACGAAACGATCCACAGCAAAGAGATCCTTGCCTCAAATTACAATTGTTCAAGGACTTCAATAGTGAATAGTTAATTGGAGGTGTTAGAAAAAATGTAAACTAAATCGAAGATCCTAAAGAAAACCTTAAACCTAAACCTAAACCTGGAGAAATCCTGAAACCTGGATCTAAACATCCTAAAGAAAACCTAAAACCTGAACCTGAAGGTAAGCAGAAGAACCAAGGGCAAGTTGACATGGATCATTTGAGGTCCATAGTGTTGAAGGATCAAGAAAGACAGATCAAACTACTAGGATCTTTGTTAACCAGGAGGTCAGTCGACCAGATTGCTCTTTGGCAGTATATCGCTGCTTGACACGCCTCGAGTCAATGAAACGCGGATATTTCGAACAAAACAGAAATGAATCAACGATACGCGTACGTATTCGACTGAGAGTTACAACGGCGAATCGCAGCATCAACGGCCAACAGGTTCGGATCGAAACTCGACGGACTTCTTTTCCATAGCAGGCGAGAGAATCGAAAAGTTGTTTACTGAACTCGATTGACAAACGCGTTCTTTGTAATATATGTATATTAACTTTCTCATCGCTTGTACGACTCGCGAATTGGGAAAGCATTTTGTTAAGAATGAAACGTTGAAGAAATGAGATTGAGAGTTGAGATTGATTTTCTGGTACACAAATTATTTAAGATCTCACTGAATGGATCGTAGGGCAAAAAGTTAGTCCAAAATTGGTGAATCGTGGATTTACAAGTCTAGATAATGTCGTACGAGTTGAGCTTCAAAATAGGTAAACTTATAATAAATCAACACTCAGAAATGTTGATTTACCAATTTCAATAATAATTAGTCTCAAACAAAAGTTTGAGATTAGATAGTTTACATAGATTGATTATCTCCGAAAGAATATTCAAAAGTAGCACTAATCATGGTACAAATTATCGCAAAAACTAAAAGTTACCCGAACGTTTTTACTGATTTAACTCCATAGACAGTAAAAAAAACATCACAGAAAAACCAGAGCGTGTATCCACATTGATTGAATCGAATTAATAATTTAAAATCCACTCAACTCCCCGGGCATACAGCATGACGGTTGATACAACGTGGAAAACGAGATTAAAAAAAGACAGAGAGAGAAAGAGAGAAAAAAAACAAGTACCTACAACTCGAGGTTAACAAGAGGCAACAAATTTGACCACGGTGCTGCCTGTAAAGCGACAATAAAATCGCGACAATAGGCACCGAACGGTCAATCACAACGAGCACTAACTAATAGCGTTAAATCGTTGCTAAACGACGCGGCCCATTTGGCTAAAAGATTTATGCGACCGCGCAAAGGTTCTCTCGCGCGGTCCATCGCCGCGATACGTTCCCGCGGCATTGTTTGAGAAAATAACGCATCGCATATATATATTTCTTAATTAGTTTCGCTCCAAACGCGTACTCGAACGCCGTCAACCGTGGTCGAAAGTTCGATAAATTACCGACAGTTTTGTCGTGCTTCCATAAATTACCGCGGCGCACAGTCGATCCACGCAGATCGTGCGTCAAATTATATGATAAAAAGCACGGCTGCCGGGGGGGGGGGGCACATGCGAGTTTGGTTGCAAAGTTTGACGCGTTGCAATCTACGATGACCACATCTACAAGCGCAGTCCTGTGGTATAATCAAAACCTCGGATGTGTGCGCGCGTGTGACTCAAACTTGTGGAACGTTGGTCACCACCTCCGTCGAATGGGGACCAAAGGGCCGGTAAAGGTCGGCGGAGGAGGTCCGTTCCGTCATGAAAAGTACATCCTCGCCGCGGCTTTCCTCCCGCGTGCGCTGCGCCTTCGGCCGGGTTTCCTCGCGCGATGTAACCAGAAGGGCCGATATAAAGAGAAGCGCGAAGGGCGAAAGAAGAAGGAAGGGTCGCCAACCCACATTGGGGAAACCGCGCGCGCACGGCGGCGACGCGGTGCATTCGTTGCGCCGCTCGTGGAGTGATCTATCGCTTTAAGCCCCCGAAGCCCAGGTTCTTTCGCGGCTACGCCGTTGCTACTCAGGATTCCAGTTCTCCCCACCGATCTCTCCGTCACCTCCTCTTCCTCTTCCTCCTCCTCCACCTTTCGCTCCCTCCTCCTCCTTCACCGACGTCCCCTCGTCCTCCTTCGTCCTCCTTCTCCGCCGTATCGCCGCGAGAATCGCGCTTCTCTTTCCGCCAGCGCCTCAGCGGCCCCCGCGCCTCCTTCACCTCCCGCAACCCCACCCACCACTGGCTGGAACCTGTTCCACCCTTCCTTTCCTTCGTGCTCCGGTCGCTCATCGTGTTCCGTCCCGCTCCCTTCCTCCCTCTCGCTCTCTCGCTCTCTCGCTCTCTCGCCCTCTCTTACTCCGATCCCGCTCCTCCACCCTCTCACTCCTAGCCCCTCGCTATGCGCCACCGTCGAATCACCCACGTTTCCCATCTTCGTCCCTCCCTTTCGCTCCACCAACGCGTCCATCCTCCTCCGCGCCTATCCTCTTCGCCCCCGCGAGCCCTCGCTCGCTACGACTCTGCCCCCCTCCCAACGTATCTCCGTTGCACTCCCGCGCAACCGCGCGCAACGTGTGTGTTCGTCCGTTGCATCTGTGTGTAACGACAACCGTGATCCAACGTTCGTGGACCCGAGTGAGACGCGGGAGGAACCGAGAGACATGGAAATCCGTTGTGTAGAGCGAATGAGAACGAAAATTGTAATACGCCGGTGGGGGACGAAGACGGAATCGTTGGAAGAGCGAGGAAGAAAGATCGGAGGAGGAATCGTAGAGTCCGTGCACGCGTTGCCATTGTTTGCCGCTCGTGTCTCTACCGGCGTTTTCTCTTTCTCGCTTCCTCCACCGGTTCATAGGTTTTTCCGTCTTCCTTTCACATCGTCTCGTCTTTTTTTCCGGCTTTCCTCTTTGCCCCCCTAAACCCCCTTTGCCGTATCGTGCTCGGTCTCTTTTTTCCTTCGGAGAACTATTCTTGCCGTACGACTTTGCTGGCTGGTTGCTGATGGTTCTATCTTTCTTGTTTGGTTTCGACGACGCCTCTCCACGCGAGCTCTGTCTTTCTTTCTCATGCACACACACACGTACATGCATACACACACACACACGCTTGCCGTCCCTCTCACATTTTACCGTGGCTCTCTCCACTGGCGTCGTCGACGCAGCTTCGACCCACGAAATCTTTTTTTTTTTTTTTTTTCATCTTGTTCATCGCTCTTTTTCTTTTTATTTTCTTGTCCTTTCTATTCCTCTTTGTCGACTCCCGCCATCTCCCTCCCACTCGCTGCGCCGTTGCCTATAGCCGAGGGGCCCAGATGCACTCGCGGGCCCGAGCCAGTTCTCTTTTACCCTTTTTTTTCATTCTCCTTCTCCTCCTCCTCCTCCTTACTTATCCGCGCGCACGTACCACTTTTTTTTCTACCCCGTTTTTTATTCTTCATTTTTTTAAATTCTTTTTCAGCTCTTCTCTCCCTCTTTCGCCCTTTCTCCGTTCGTCCCACGGTGTCCGAAGGTCCGTCCTTTTCTGGTCCGCTATGCGATGCACGGACGACGGAAGGTTACTGGAAGAGGGACGTAACTGGGGCGATGATCCTCCGTGGGAGGACCACGCGAGAGTCTCTCGTTCCCCATCTCCTTGACCCCTCCGTTCTCTTCCACTTCTTTGCTTCGCCCACCCCGCTTCTCTCGGTTCTCTCCACCGTTCGCTTCGTCGTTCCCATCCCCCCATCGTCGCCGCTACTTCCACCTTCGGGCTTGTGCTCGGCGTCCCGGTCGTCGAAACATGTGCATCGCGCGACTTTCGTCTCAAACAATCCGAGGCACCGCGCACCACGCTCCGTCGTCTCCCTCGGCTCGGCAAGACTGGTTTCTTTCGAAGGTGTACACGCATAACGTGAGCCTGAGACAGAGATAGAGAGGGATGAAGAGGGAGAGAGTTCGTGCAACCGGGGAACGCGTAACCGTGAAGCAGGTTCAGGAGTCTCTTATTCTTTTACCCGGCAAGGAAACAAGTTTTGCTCGCGTGCGACCCAGTCAAATTGTAAATACCGACGATTAGCCCGACGCACTCGGCCATTTTTCGTCCATCCCTCTCTCTCCCTCTCTCTCTCTCTCTCATCTCTAATTGGACCCAATTAAGAATAACACGGGTCCTTCCTCTCGTTTTCGATGTTATCGAAAAACAAAGTTCTCGTTTATGATTTGTTAATCAACCCCCGTCGATCGAACAGTGCTCGCAACCGTAACGGCCAGACGGGGCGGGAAAAAAACGAACGAGGAAAACAAAGGGACAAAAAAAAATGTGCAAATAACGAATACGACCAAAAAAAGAAGACGAGTCATCGAAGGGAATGTGGTGGATGCGGGAGACTCGGCGACGCCACGATTCCTCGGTCTAAGGTCCCGCGACGGGGAACCGTACGAAAAACTTTTGGACGACACGCGAAGACGGAGACGGGGAGATGAAGATAGCGGAGTCCCGACTTTGGGTTGAGAAACGATACACGACTCTTCCCCGATCTTCATCCCCCCGAACGTTTTCCGCATAATTACACCGGAGTTCGCGGAAATTTCCGCGCAACGTCTCGCCGGGGTTGAATCGCTGAGGGAAAACAAGAAGCGAAGACGTGTAAAAAAGGTGATGCTGGGTTTTGTGCGTTTCACATGGGCCGCTCACATGATTCCCAACGGGATAGACAAAGCGTTGAGCGCCCGAGCGCGCGCGCGCGCCCACCATAAGCGGAGGCTTGTTTGGCGCCAACGGGGACAGGAGCGCAGACCGTAGGTTCGTGTTCGGGTGCCGTCGTCGGAGTCGCCGACGGGTTCTTGCGCGGGAGGGGTCGTGAAACCGGGCGCGAGCGCGACGTTCGAGCGTCGCGCGACCTCGCGGGGGTTGAGAGAAGATGCGAGAAAAGGAGAGCAGATGCTGTGAAATGGATGGGAGAAATAACCTGAAGAGCAAGAAAGAGAGAGAGAGAAAGGGACGAAGAGGAGGCGTTGTGGGTGGAGACTGCGGAGAGGGAACGAAGGAAACCGAAGAAAGAATTTTGAAAAAAGGAAAAAATAAAAATGTTTACTAAAAAAAACGCCGAGTCGGAGAGGTTTCGGAAGAGATGGGAAGGGGGAGGAAAAAGGAGTCGCAGAGGTGGCAGGCCTACATTTCAAATACTGCCTCCCTCGCCACTTTTTCCTTTATTTTTTGTTTCTCATCGCCTAACCTCCCCCGACGATTCGCGTCGTTCTCCGACGGATGAGGAGGGCCTCCCCTCCCAGCTCCTTCGGTCTTGCTCTTGCTCTTGCTCTTCTTCGCTGGTTCGTGTTGATATCCGTGCTTCTTCGGCCAGCATCCTTTCCCGTACTTTCTTTTATCTTTTGTGCGCCTCGAATCGCGAGACTGTGCAGGGCACGACGGAGCGGACACGGCGGATCCCGAAGAAACAAGAATATACGGACCTACAGGTAGCATAGTAGCGGAGAACGTAAGGAAGAACTGGACAAACCAGATTGCGAAACAGACAGCGTAGACCGGAGACGAGAAATGGAGATGAGGAAGAGCAAAAAAAAAAAGAGTAAGAGGGGAAAAAATGTGTGGGAGAAGAAAAAAACGTCGTTGAGAGTCTCGCGCGCGCTTAGACGCATACTTTGGAGTTGGACCGTGTTTGCAGCTTCCGTCTTATCGGGAGAATAAAACCCTGAGCAAGGGGGAGGTTTTTGGGGGGTAAGGAGGATCGAGTATCGTGGATATGACGGTGGCGACAAACTCATCGGGAAGATAAATATTTATCGGACATGAGATCGGCTCTCGCGATACGTTAGGGTGTGTTTTTGAAAAGAAAAAAATTGCGGTAGGTTTCGTATGAGGAGTATAGACTATCAGTAAACATGTGGCTGAATTTGAGACCCATAGGATTATTGTAAGAGGTTCCTCGGTCATTGTATAGATTTTAAATTTAATTAGTACGTGACAAAAAATTGTATGGAAAACATTTTTGTACGGTTTTAATAATTGATGTTGATAAAAATAATTTCATTATGGAACTCATGATTCTTTATTTCTCTGAGGGAGCGTAATATAGTGTATTGTACTCAATTTCAATCCCCGAATATTGATATTTACCGGAAAAATCTATTTTAACTGGTCAATCAATTTTTTTCTCGTATAAATAAAATGTAGAGTCGAAAAAATGATTGCGAAACCTCTTGAAATACTCCGATTAGGCTGAAATTTAGCCAAATGTTTTTTGATATTATATCCTTCGAGTCTGAGAGCTACCGATCTTTTTCCTTATCAAAAACACTCACCATCTTTAAAATCTACAGAGAGATCTACATGAGAAACGTGAAAAGGCATCGGTGACGATTATCTTATCCGCCGATACATCTTCCCCAACGTCTTTACACAATAACTCCCCGCTCAGGCTTACATCACCCTGCACAACTTTTTCCCCCCTCAAATTTACACGATCACGTGACTTCCGTCTTCGTAGACCGTCGTTACGACGAATTAAAAATTCATCCCAAAATTCGTCCGGTCATTGTACTCCCAACGAGTAATTATTCGTTCGAAATTTATTTCCAACGAACAAAACCCTCGGAAACATTGTTGTTGTTTTTTTTTTTATTTAAAAATTTTTTTATTTTTATTTTTTCTTATTTTCCATTCGTTTGTATGACGTAGAAGAAAAATGCATCCGCAGGAAGAGAAGCGAGGTAAATGAGTGACAGAGGTGAAATAAAGAGGAAGAGAGACGAGCATCCCCTTTAACAGGCGGATTGAATTTTTCTCCCCGACGCGGTACGAGAGAGAAAGAGGGGGAGAGAGATGGAACTCTCGTACTGGGTGCGCGCACCCTCACCCCATCCCCGGCTTCTTCACCGACCTCCTCCTCTTCCTCCTCCGCCGCTTCTCCTCCCCCTCCTCATTCTCCTCATCCTCATCCTCCTCATCCTCCTCCTCCTCCTTCTCCTCTTCCTCCTGCTCCTACCCTTCCGACTCCTCCTCGCCCTCCTCATCCTCCTGCAACTATGGAGCCCGGCGTTCTCGGCACAAGCCCGTAGCTCCGTTGCCACCCCCCCCCCCCCCCCCCCCGCGCGATCCTCGCGCGCTCGGCATAAGCCCGACGCGTCCCCGAGCTTTTCCGCGCGCCTCGGACAATAAT
This sequence comes from Sussaba pulchella, assembly GCA_963971145.1. Taxonomy (NCBI): domain Eukaryota; kingdom Metazoa; phylum Arthropoda; class Insecta; order Hymenoptera; family Ichneumonidae; genus Sussaba; species Sussaba pulchella. The sequence goes on from OZ020164.1 coordinate 3,152,098, forward strand.
TTTCCGGTCCGGGTTCGGGGTTGCCCGTGGCAACTACCCCGCCGGCGAGCCGCACGCTCGGCAACCCCGAACGCGATGGAATTGCCCGAGCGTGGGTGGTGGAAAAAAACGTCGGAAAATAAGAGAAGACGAACAAAAAAAAAGAAATGAAAAAAAGAAGAGAAACGAGTGAAGGGGGTTGGTTGTTGGAACGAGAAGGAGAAGGAGGAGAGTAAAAGACAGAAGCGAGAGAGGAGAGAATGCGAGGGGTGTTCGAGTTGCTCGGAGCCGGAGAGAGAGACGGGGTTGAGAAAAAAAAATGATGATGAACAGAAAAAAAAGAAGGAAGAAAGAAAGAAAAAAAATTGTACGAAGAAATGTGTATAAGGGCAGAGGAACAGAATTTTTGTCCGTCTTCAACCCGTACCGAGGCCATCCCCTCCACGACTTTTTGATCCTTGACATTTTCGAGACTCGCGCTCGTCTACTCTTCGCCTCTCAAAATATAATGATACATTAATTAATAACGGAACATTATTTTTTTCTTCGTCTACGTGAACCCGAAATAGTGAAAGTAGTGATGTTAGAAAGAATTTAATCATGACCCATCGAAAAAAAAAATGAAAGATTTTATTAAAACAATAATATTTAGATATGTTAAAGATAATTTTATTTCCCTCGAACGAACAGACGATATTAACCCCTTCGCAACCCCGGACGAGATATATCTCGCGAAACCAAGTTCTCCGTTTTAGGCTCTTGACGAGATATCTCGCCAATTAATTAATTAATTAATGACATATGGACACGGCCTTATAGACGAAGGATTTCGCTACTGATTCTATTCGTACCGCTTAATGGCAAAAATAAAAAGATCAACTTACATCAACTTTCAGAAATTGATTATATTTTGATGCTACATGAAATATTCAGAAACATGGAGCTATGCCTAGAACACCATTACTACATTACGAGTATCTTTATTGTAATTATTTTCTTTTTTCAAATGGAAAATATTATGAATTTTTCCATACATCTTTTTTATTCATTTATGATTGTTTCAATTGATCAATAAAAATAATAATATTATCAATTTTAATGATAACAATAGTGAAAACAAAGCTTCCTCTATGAGGAAGCAAAATAATAATATTATCACTTTTGTTACGTATTGGGATCACAACATTAAAAGTATCAAGATACGATATATCTCGTCAAAAATGTAAATCGGTCCGCATCGAGTCGCAAGATGTCTCGTCAAGAATATCAATAGTCCGTAACCCCAAACGGACGATTAGGGTACGCGAGATATCTCGTCCGGGGTTGCTAAGGGATCAAAAACTCCACCTCCCACTCGATTGAATCATCTCCATCACAAACTGACTAACCGAACTATCAATAAAAATTCCCACCGCAAAATCATATCATAAAACACATCGAAAAAAAATCACGTCGAGATTGCTTATCATTTCCGCGTGATTTCCATCGGTGTGACTTCGTCGCGTTGATCGACTCCCGGCAACGACGAATAGTTTTGACAGAATCTCGTTTGGCCCTTCAGCTTCACGTCGGACATCTCGTCGCCGCCGTGGACCAGTCACGGCTGATCGCCCACAGGGAAACATCCGGGAGGGTGAAATTGGGGGGGAGGAGGCGAGGGATTATCCTTACACGAAAAGGACACGTACCGTCTCCTCCAGCTCAAAGCAGCAGCAACGAGATAACCGTCAGTCGATCAAAGTCAACCGGGTGTATCCCCAAACAGTAGTCCCGTACATTTCGCCGCGCGAAATCCTCGACAGAGCTCTCTCTCTCTCTCTCTCTCTCTCTCTCCTTCTTTATATTGTTCGCTCTGCCTCTTTGATCATCAAACTCAACAACTTTGACCGACCAACCAGAATCCATCAACGACACATACGCGCCAGCTAATTCAATAAGGCGCTCAATCACTTTCATTCGTTCTATTTGTGAATTGATTTCTTTTATGGTTTTGTATTTTTATGTCGGTTATTACTTTATGGTATTTGTGTGTTTGTATTTTGGAATTTGTTACGGCGTAGAGTTGAGTTTTTAGATTGAATTAGGGTTGAGCTTCGTATGTGGCGGATGGAAGGACGACTGTATTTTTTGGGACGGTGCTCTTGAGGGGCTTCGGCCTCAGCGTGCGAAACAAGAAAGAAATCATTCATTTATTTATGCTTTCTAGATTCATGGCGATGGTTGATTATGAGCGCTTGCTGTGCGCTGGCGACGGATTTTATTATTGATTTCATTGAATTACATTGTTTTTTTTTACTATCGTCGCTGTGTGAATGCCGTTCTGTTAATTTATTGTATTCTCGTATTCTCGCTTGTGTTCTTTGCTTGCCTTATAGGTCAAGGCTTGGGGTTAAGTTACTTAGGTCGAGCCTTGTATGTAACACATCTGTAAGGACAATGACTCTATTTTTGGTACGGTACTCTTCGTCAGCTTCGCCCTCTGAGTACGAAATGAAAAAGCCGGTCAAGTGCGGGTTGGAATCGCGCGCAAAGCATTTCGTACCATTTTTTATAATAATTTATTTCCAAGTAATCTATGAAACCCAGGACATTTCCTTAACAATTTTTCTGTAAACTTCAAGCATGGCGTTTCATTCCCTCATTTTTTTTTAAATATCAGGTTCAGAAGTTTTGGAAATAAGGAGAAGTGGAGATGCTCTATTTACGTAGATTTTTCAAAATATCTTTTTAAATATGCTTCTTGCAGTTATAAAAAAAAATTATCCCGCTCCACATAAAAAGCCCTTTCAAATAATATCACATTATTTTTAAATTTCACCGTCACTTTTCATCCACGCGTTCGATCTTTCAAAGCCTTCTTTCTACCCCACAAAAACCTTAAAAAAACCGTCAAAAATACATCACGAACTAACCCTTCGTCCATCTCACACGTTCGCCACGATTTCTCAACTTCAGACATCAACCGCTCCAATAGAAATATTTTGACATCGCATCGGCGGATAAACCACGCGACGGCATTCTTACGAAACACCGGAATAACCAAACCAACCACGAGAAGGGCGAAGGGCGGTTGGGGGAGGTGGGACAACACGTAGAATCGGAAGATAACCTCGTCCGACAAGGCGAAAAAGAGTCGTGTGGATGTGGCTCTGTTGGATCGGAGAATACAAACGTGGATATATAGCGGAGCGTCGTCCGAACCGAAATTGGAGCACACACGGATTCTGTATTTCTCCACCACTAACGTTACCAAGCTCGGCCACGGGTGTGGATGTGTATAACGGTGCAACGTCGAGTAGCCGGACGCTGGAACGTTTCTCGTGTACGTGTGTGTACATACCGCGGAGCCGGAGATCCCGCGCAACGTTTACATAAGAACCGCCATCGTACATAAGTCGTACATATGTACGTGCTACACGTGAATACGTGTATGCGCACATGTAGAAAATACACATGGCCACGGTGGGACACATACATGCATTTGGACGTTGGATATACGTACGTGTATGGGGGATTCCATGTCAAATCGGGGAGGTCAAGAACCTGACTTTTGTCGATTTCGTTAATGATTTTTTTTTTTATTCGGCTTTTATTCGACTTCAAAAATACCCTGGATTGGTTGACGAATTTTTTTGGATGGTTCTAAAACCGTTGACAAAATTAAAAAATAATTTCGAACGAGTAGAAGCATACTTCGAGGTGATTGAAATTTTTTTTGTGATTCCAATGAGTCAAAGAATGAAGTTTGCCGAAATTTTTGAGTGAGATCTTGATTGCAAGTATTTTTATTTTTTTTCATTGAGAATATAGTGAATTTTTTCATATGTATATTTTTTTATTTCGTTATGATTGTTTCAATTAATCAATAAAAATAATTATATTATCGATAATAATGATAATAATAGTAAAAATAATCATAATATTACAAATTTTCCTACGGGTTCGAATGATTGATAATATTTTTCACTCTGGAAAAAAATAGTTGCAATAAAGATGCTATTCTGAAATGTTGACATTCTTTATTTTTGGACCTTACTGGAGTCACAAAAAAATTAAAATTTCCGTACTTTTTAGGAGTTCTTAATGTTCAAGGGTTGTACAAGATTCAGAAGATCCTGAAAAAAAATCCGGGGTTCTTCAGGGGTCGAATACAACCCAAATAGAAAAATCATTAACCAATTCGTCGGTGGTCATGCTTTTGACCGTCCGATTTGCCGTGGAATACCTCATGCACATGTATGCGTATGCGCGTACGTATATACACGTGGAAATACACGGACCATGTGCACTCGTGCACTCGCTCGACTGCGCTCGACGCTAGACTTCGAACATAGTCTATGTGGCTACGACGACCAGAGAGAATCGTAGGTATATCGTGTTTGTTACGAGATACTGTTCTCTCTATATCTTTTGGTCTCTCCCCTTCTCTTCCCTCGCCCCGGTTCGCCTCTCTAAACGCGGATGGTTTATAATATATACACAGACGAACGCACACACACACACACACATGTATATAGGACACAACTTGCATCCCCGCACTGTCGACCAGTTCATGGATATTCATGTCGATCTGTGTGCACGCCCTCGATGTATATAAATACAGCGTACCGTGTACCGCCTTTACGCTCATGTCTCATCCAAGATGTAACCGTGTGTTTTACATCCACGGGAATTTCAAAATTGATATTAAACAATCAAATATGAATGACGGTCGTGCGTTTGGAATATGCATTTTTCCTGTTATCTCTGATGTATGACGAATATTTTTCATCAGAATTATTGTGTTATCAAATAATAGGCTGCAGTGGGTTATTTAGGCTATTTTTCTGGATATTCCGGGTTTTTCTCTGTCTCATCCAAGATGTAAATGTGTATGTTACATGTACAGGAATTTCAAAATTGACATTGACCAATCAAATATAAATGACGGTCGTGAGTTTGGAAGATACGCTTTCCCTGTTTTTTCTGATATGTTCCAAATATGTTTCATCAAAATTATTGTGCAGTCAAATATTAGGCTCCAGTAGGTGACAACATTTATTAGATATTAACAAATATAAATGATCATTTTGTAATTAAATTCTATGATGCTCTGACTGACATTTTTTCATCCATTTTTTAATGAATAATCAGTTTCTTCCTCCTAATCACAACAAATCCAAATTACCAATTTCTTTTACTCTTTACGATTCATCCGGAGTCTTCTCGCTCAAATTCACGACGAACCTAATCACATAAAAAAATAATTCATAATCTTCTCCTATCAAAAACAACAAAAAAAAAAAGAAAAATAGCAATAATTCGGTAATCAACGAAGAAAACATCGACGAGGATGGTTGATCGACGAAATAAAGAAGTAACCCATGGAACCCCGGAGTCGTGCGAACGCCCGGGTGTTGGTGCCGCCCTCGAAGATTCTTCATCTTCGTCTTTCCGTTTTATCTTACGTATCCTACGGGTTCCCCTCAGTCTGGCACGCTTGGCCCCCTAAGTCCGTCGGTCTGACTCGTTCGTTGGCTCCGCGTCCGGATCTCTTCGATTCTCTTGGCTCCGAAACTCGGACTCTCGTACACAATCCGAGGTCGTGCGACGCCTCGACGGACGCGCCGAAAAGCGCGTCCACTGAACTGGTTAGGCCAGAACCCGTCGTCGCGGCGCCTGGCTCTCCCCCTTCCTCTCTCTCACTCTCTCTCTTTCTCTTTATGTCTCTTTGTCTCTTTGTCGATCACACAAACACGCACGTAAACGCTCTGTCTCTCACCCAGGCTCGCCCTCGCTCAACTATTCCGCATAGCTATCCGCGCCCACGCGCCACACGAAATAGTTGAAGATACGAAACCCACGAGGGAACCTAGCGAACTACTCGGCCGTCTTCTGCGTCAACGTCGTAGTCCGTGCATCGCCCCAAGGCTCGTGAAACGGATTGAGCTGGCGTGCAACAGGCTGCAACGTGCGGGCATATCCATCTCTCTCTCTCTCTCTCTCTCCTTGTCTCTGTCTTTCTCTCTATTCGGGATGTATTCTTTCCGTAACTCGCACTCGGACACGAGCTTGCGGTCGATCTGCATCAACGACGTTAAAAAAAATCCATCAGACTTTATAGATCTCACGGTTACATTTTTATTTTTATTGTTACTTTCATTTTTTGGAAGCAGATCAATTTTGGTTACACCGTCTAGGGCTGAAAAGTGGAATTATCAATTATTTTTCCAATAATACTGCTTGGAAATGAAACAATTATAGGGTAATTAATCGAATCGACTTGTATAATTGGAGTTGTTTCGCAGTGAACTGATGATTTTTTTTTTTTTTTCGTCGAATTTAACTAACTCGGATTTATTTTCGGAAAGACGGAGATGACATTAGAACAGGCTTCCGCCTTCTTCGCCCCCTTCCGACGCCCGCACCGGCCGCAGTATTAATTTCAAGCATTAACGGCGAGGGACTGAATTTACATGACAGAACAGGAAGAGCGCGAGAGAGAGAGAGGAGGAGAGAGTCGACGACGTGCGGAGCAGTGCACCGAAGGCGAAAGCTCATCGGCCGCGTAATTGCGAGGTCTAACGAGGTTAACGCGGCTGCAATACGCCGCCCCCTCCCCCTTCAACCCCCCGGAACGACAGCTATAATGAGGACGTTGGGATCCCCTAATTAAGAGATTCGCCCATTCTTCCGAGACTTGTGCGCACGTGCCGGTATCGGTACAGCCACGGATTTCAATATATTTTCCTTGATGTCATTTGCGTCCGATTCGCGATAAAAAAGCATCAACGAATGCCGAAGCAAAGGAAAAATAATCGAAAATTTAATCTAAAAACTTTTTGGTGACCTACATTTTGGCGATTGATTGGGACGAGAAAAAAATAATTCTTTTGCACTGACGAAATTTATTATTCTGATTATTCCGAGTCTGACCCAAATTTAGTACGAAACAAAATTACTTAAATCAAATAATAATAATAATAATAATAATAATAATAATAATAATAATGATAATAATAATAATAATAGAAATAATAATAATAATTGTTACATTTAATAATCATAATTATATTATTCTGACAATTAATGTATAATAAAATTATAATAATAAGTATAACAATTATCTTATATAATATTAATAATAATAATTGTCGCATATAACAATTATAATTATTGAATTATGATAATTAAAATATAATAATATTGTATTAATAAGTACCATAATTAATAAATTATGATAATTAAACTACGATAATATTATATTAATAAGTATAATAATTATACAATTATTAATAAGTATAAAAATAATTATTCTATATAAAATTATCTATGTATATCGCATCGTGCGTACGCAAAGGAATGAAGGGTGGCGTGTGACCGAGTTTCGTGTCTCCCTCCGAAATCGTGTAACCCCCGGGGCGTACGGCTCACGTTTTCGTAGTCCGGTCTCGGTCGCGTTAGCGCCGACGTGAACCCCCGCAGCATCAGCATCATCCACGAGTCTACGAGTATGCGTTGAAGAGAACTACCGACGAATCGCTAACGAGCCCGCGCCACTCAGGTGACGAGTCGCGCACGCGACTCTCGACCGACCGAGCTCTCAGCTACAATTCTCGGTTGAAGACACGCCAACCCTCCGACAATCGCAGTAACAGCCCTTCGGCACTGATACAACAACGCTGCGAATCCGCCTATTTTGGTTGGAGTCCGAGATTTTATTTGTCCTAGGGCCCGATCGATGTTTAACCCTTCACCGTTGGGTGGATTCCACCCGGGGAGTTTTCAAAAAACGATTTTGAGCAAACTATCCGTCCGAAGTGGTTAAAAAAATTATGTAACATGCTTTGAACATTCCAGATGATGTACGAAAAGTTTATTTGTGAGGAATAAAATGGCAGCATGTTAGAAAAAAATCATGAAGAGATGAAAACGGAAACAGAATTCGCCGGTCGTCGGTTGATCGACGGGATTGAAATATTCAAAAATATTAAGAAACGGTGGAGTTATTCCGTTTTTCCGACGAAATGGATTGATCAGGTTGGCTCAATATCGTTTAATATCCCTCTAATAGGCCATTTTTAGCGCCTCTGTATTTAAAAACGATGTTTAACAATCTAAGTTACAAGAATCCGATTTAATTATTCAAAACAATGGACTTATTTGACTTTGCCTCAAAACCACCGATATAAAATACAACCCATCGTGGATTTTACCCGCGTATTACGTGTTCCAACGTTTTACCGGTCGTTTAATTCAGTCCCGGACAATCCCAAGATCCAGCCGGGGACGCGTGCCGAAATGATTTCTTCGCACGAGCGAAACCGCGGTTGATATTTATTTTCCCATGAAAGACGAAGCGGCCTCGTGGGGACGGGGGAGAGGTCGGGTCGGAAGGGAGGCGAGGGGGTTGAGAACGGGCGCGTAAAATTGAAAATCTTCATAATGCGGGTCCGACGCAACGCATACTAAGGCCCGCATTAGCATACATCGCTTAAATCTTGATTCAAGTTTACGGAAGGAAACAGGCTTTCGCATTCCTTAGTTGAGCCTCGCTCTCCTGACGGTGATGGTTATAGTGCAAATGTGGAAGAGAGAGAGAGACAGAGACAGAGAGAGAGAGAGGGAGAGAGAGAGAGAGAGAAAGAAAGAAAGAGAGAGAGAGAGAGAGAGAGAGAGAGAGAGAGAGAGAGAGAGAGAGAGAGAGAGAGCAGGGAGAGGATGCGAAAGAGGTGGAGTGGCGAATGAGGATGGGAAGCCCAGGCGGAGAAGGGGGGGGGGGGGGAGAGAAAATGGCTTGGGAAGCAACCAAGGGGCAGTACACGAAGGTAGAGTAGCGCGAATCAAGAGAGAAAACAGAGAGGAGAAAGAATAAGCGAGTAACAGAATGCGCAACAGAAGTACAGTCGTTGGCCAGCGTTGGTTTTCTTCCATCCGATCTCTCGCTCTCTCTCTCTCTCACTCTCTCTTCTGCTATTCACTATTCAGTGGTTCACAGTCCGAAAGTTTTGCCAATACGTTTCAAGGTACGAGAAAAAATTATTTTTGTTCCATTTTTGGCAAAGATTTTTTTATTTCAGAATAAATAACGCTTTGAAAATGCCTTCGTCAACTGATCACAATGTGAAAACAATGAATAAACATTTCATCCCTTCCGGAATCAACTATCTAAAGGTTATTCCACTTCAGACAATTAAAAACGTGAGTAAAAAAAAACGAAGATAATTCTCCCAACCATCTTAATAGAAATAAAGAATTGAAACAAAAACTATTTAAAATCGGCGTTCCGTATTACCAAGGAAAATACATAAGACGCAAGCCTGCCGTTTCCCATTCAACGGCATCTCTCAATAAATAATTCAAAAAAATAGCAACCAAATTTTCTTCGCAATTTTCGCTCGACGATTATCGAATTATTTTCATATTTTCTCGGCAATTTCCATACTGCACGACGGCCAATGACCGTCCGCCACTTGCGTACGGTTTTAACGTCACGACCGACGGTCTGAGAGCCACTGTCGAAGCGAACGCGCGCGTACAACGGACAAGTGCACCCACGAACACGTTTGTGTATGTCACGGTACGTGTCCATGCATCTCGCGTAAATGCGATTGTGCGCGCGTGTGTCGAGAGAGTGTGTGCGAGTGCGCGGGTCAGTGTATTGGTGCGTGAGCATTGCTAGCCTCCGGCAAGCTACCCTACTGCCAAACCTCCTCCACGATTTCCTCGATGCTGCTGCCGGTGCTGCCGGTGCTGCTACCGCTGCCTTCTCCTTCCCCCCGTCGCACGTTTCGTACCGCGAGCAGCGCCGCCACTACTACTGAAATCTTGAGAGTCCTCGCATATACGTAACTGGCCATGTACAACGTATTTACCGCTCTACACATAAATATATTACATTGGGGTGTGCACCACGCACAGGGTGTTCCGAAAAAAAGGGATGTCTAATCCGAGTTGGTTTGTTCTTTCGAGAATATTGAATGAATGAGTGGTCAATTGATTTATTTAATTGGACGACGAAGTGTGGATGGATTACATTATATATATGATTTATGTGCATTAAAATTTGATGTAATATTCATGTAATTTTACGTGATAGTAAATAAATGATTATTATATACAATTTAGTTGGTATAAATATATTTTACTTCGTCAAGTAGTTGAATGAATTATTCATTTAATTATTTTTATTTCATTCGATCGATTATTTGTTTGACTTTATCTATTTATTATGTAGGATCTTAACCCTTAATCTTTTATCTTTTTTCGGCATCTCGACTCTAAGTATTTGTCACTCGTGCCTGCCTCTTCAAAAAGTACTCCAAAGTGCTCTCGAAAATTCCACAAAATTCATGAAATCTTATCAACAATTCTAGTATAACGATCAATAATTATATTGCTACAATAATCATTTGTTCAAACAATATATTCATACAAACAAATAAAAACGTCGTAAAGACACTCGTTTCTGTCTAAGCTTTTGGCAACTCAATGTGTACCAAAAATTCTACAAAAATTCTAAAGTGACGTATAACCATCCTACTTTACGATCCAATCATCATTTAATTTTTAGGAAAAAAGAATCTATCATAAAAAAATACAAAATGGCCGCATAACGTTGTTGGAGCATGAAATGATTCTAGAATTAATCAATTCCTCAATTAATTCAACGAATAGCAATATTTCATTACAACGAAAACGGTCCACAAATCTTTTTTCCCTCATCGCTTTCTAGCACCCGGAGTTTTCGGTTCTCGCGATAGCGGACACGCGAGCGTCGCCAGAGGCACCACGGTTGAAGAAGAAGAAACACAACGGAGCACGTCGAACGCGGAGGCGCGAACACGTTTCGCGACATGTCCACGCTTTACACCGTTGCGGCATACGCGCGAAAACGGTTCTCGACAATCGTGCGAATTCCACGTACAGTTCCATTCATAAATCGCGAATGATCGATGGGTCGATAAATCAGTGAGCCAATGTGGTATAACCACGGACGCGACAACAACGACGGACGTCTTCGCACAAAGAATCTCGATTCCCCGTACGATGGCGTTCGATGAAATGCAAAAGAGGGTTTGTTGCCGGTGCGAACAAAAAGAAATAGAAAAAAGTACAAGAGACGCTACCGCGGAACAAACAAAAGCGAATGGATAAAGAGAGGAAGAAAAAGGAAACAGAAATCATGCGAAATGAGGAATGCGGACGAAAATCACGACTTGAGTGTGAAAACTATTCAACGCGACGTGGAACAACACGCGCTGTACCACGTGTACACGATAGATTGATGATGAAATCAATATTTCATATTAATTCGTAATAAAATTGATAACTATTGGCTGTGTTAATTGATTTTCCACAGATCGTAGACATTCCGTTGTAATTAATTTGATTTATTTTTGTTGAAATAAATTTTAAAAATGATCTATTTGATCAACAAGCAATTTCACGAGATTAATCCTTCATCATCACACTACCAAATAATATCAGAGCCGTCACACTGGGTGGATTTCACCCAATCAGTTTTCAAAAAAACATTGTAAGCAAACTATTCGTCCGAAGTGGTTAAAAAAATTAGAGAACATGCTCTAAACATTCCGGATGATGTACAAAAAATGTATTCACGAGAAATAAAATGGCAACATGTCAAAAAAAAATCTTAACGAGATAAAAACAGAAACAAAAATCGCCGGTCGTAGGTTGATCGACGGGTGGATTATTCCCAGTGTGACGGTAAAGGGTTAACAATTTTCGATTCCTCTTAACGAACAAGCCATTGAAATGGAAAAAATTTCGGGCGGAATACGTGACGACCGATGTTCGGAATTTCTTCAACACCACGTACATCCAAGGTGAGTACGATGTGTGCTCGTGCTCGTTCTCCCTCTCCTCGTTCCTCTCTCTGCCACCGAGCGTAACGTATGTATACATAAGGCGTAGATATGTACCAAACGCGAGTGCGCGCGCGTACATAACGTGATATAAACACGGATGAGAGCGTGTAGGTGAGCCAGGCGTACACGTACAGCAACGCGAGATCGTCGCGTCGTACCACGTTTGTCCCTGTGTGTGAACATGAGGGCAAAAGAGATGGAGGACGAGGATAGATAGAAACATGGTGCAAGGGGGACGGAGAGGAAGGTAGAGAAGGAAAGAGAGAGAGAGAGAGAGAGAGAGAGAGAGAGAGAGAGAGAGAGAGAGAGAGCGCGAGAGAGACGAAAAAAGAAAGAGAAAAGGAAAGAGGAAGGGAGAGAGGCAAGAAAGATCGAAGAACCGTCGCAAATCTATTGACCGGCGAGCTATTAACGAATGGATTTGCTATTGACCACGAATACAGGCTGTCTCATTCGTCCGTGAACACACACACACAGCATCATCAGCAGCAGCAGCGCCAGAGAAAATCCGAGAACAGAACTCAGCCTTTTTTTATTTTTATTCCAGCTGAGACACGAACTTAAACACGCTCACCCTATTCAACATAGCTGATGAAAAGATGAAAAAAAGAAAGAAATAAAGATGAAAAAAAATCCAAGAAAAAGAACGAAGACAAAATTAATAAAACGCGACATAAGGGAGAGAGAGAGGGAGAGAGAAAGTACACCAAGGAGTTTACCCGTCGCTGGAAAGGTAATCACAGGGCTTTTGCTATGTCGCTATACGTGACAGACTATTTCGCATCGAGAGTGACGTTTCGCTGCATAAAGCTCCTCTAAATAATAATGATAATAATAATAATAATAATAATAATAATAATAATAATAATAATAATAATAATAATAATAATAATAATAATAATAATAATAATAATAATAATAATAATAATAATAATAATAATAATAATAATAATAATAATAATAATAATAATAATAATAATAATAATAATAATAATAATAATAATAATAATAATAATAATAATAATAATAATAATAATAATAATAATAATAATAATAAAAATAATAATAATAATAATAATAATAATAATAATAATAATAATAATAATAATAATAACAATAATAATAATAATAATAATAATAATAATAATAATAATAATAATAATAACGAATGGAATAAGAAAATAATTTTTTTCCAAATAGGTAAACGACGTTGCGAGAATGACGAGCAATTTCCAACAGTTTCTTTGAAAAAGAGAAATAAATATACATATACTTTAAAACCTCGTTTTTTAATTATCTTTCACATTTCGTTTATTCGACGAAACGCGACTTCACAGAGACGCATGATTACGCGAACGTTATACAGATATAAAGTACGTTCATTCGTTCGTTAGATATTGCAAGTACGAAGGGGAGATGAGCTTTTCATCGCAAGAGCCGCGGACATTCTCGAGAAGAGACGACCGGGAGAAGCTCGAGCGACCCATTCATGCATACGTACATTCGTGTCGCGTAAATATATTTTATCCCTATATACATATAGCCAGCGGGGAAGAGACGGAAAACGGACGAACCGGACTTTCGCGATTCGGACAAACGGCGAACGTTACCGAAGCGAGAAATCGTCGTCGCACAAACGCGAGCGACAACCCATCCGGCTATCGGTATAGATCCGCGCGGAGTCGCCGACAAACTCGGACGGACGAAGGGGAACGGTTGCGGGATTTCGTTTGAAAACCCGAAAGACGACAAAATTTTCGCCGGCGATGTGCGAGACGAGTTTTACGGATAGGGACAACAGTAAAGCCGCGGGAAAACGGCCCGCGCGGTGGCGGTGACGACGGCGGTAGCTCGGTACCTCGCCTACGAAGCTCGCGGAGCAGAGGACGAGAAGGGCTCAACGCTAGCGTCATCGTTATATCGATCATCCGAAATGTTGACCTTATTAGGTCGAGTCGAATCATGGTTTTCGTTTTTTTATTTTTATTTGTCAATCTACGATCCGAATAATCAATATCATGGATTATTATTATTCAAAACAACCTCGTGTTGCAATTTTCAGTGATTAGGGAATTATGATTATTGAATTGAATTAGATTTAATCAAAATTTTAGAATTATAATTATAAATATAGAAATAATATTTTTATCGAATCTAATTGAATTTCATTTGCATAATTTTTGCAATGATTGTCAATTGCATTAATTTAGACCTAAGATCTCTAAGATTATACTGATTTAACTATATAATGAGGAATGAAGATAATAATAATAATAATAATAATAATAAATATATTAATTTTAATAATCAAAATAATTGATACATTTATTATTATTATTTATTATTTATAATAATAAATATATTAATTATAATAATCATAATGATTGATATATTCATTATTATTATTATAAATATTATTAATTATTATTATTATTATCAATTTATTATTTAATAAACGTATTGAATCTTTCCATACAGTAAATTGGAAGTTCTTTCGAATATAATTGTCTAAGAAGAAAATTACAGCTCGTGGAACGTTAGAATGTCATTCATTAAAAAAAAACGAAAATTTTTCAAAAATTAAAAAAATGGGCGTTACTTTTATTGCAGAGTACTGGGAATTTATAAACGTTGTGTTAAATAGTCGTCATCGAAATTTATTATCGGCCCCAATCGACCCCTGTGCCGACAGTCCAGTATAATCGCACGATAAACGTTCTCCGGAATTTCCGTTTCATCTAAAAAAAATTAAAATAAAATAAAATAAAGACGCCAATTAAGGGGGACACGCGTTATTTCCGTTCCGGCACATTTCGTTCGATTCGAAAAACCGATGAAAAGGAATTTCGTCGAGAGCGGTCTCTCGCTGGTGCTTGCGCGCGCGGCCGGCGGCCACCGTGGGAGCCTCGCGCGCCTCCCAAGGACGTCTTCGAGACCCCGAGCGCGATCTCTCGTCCTTTGTCGACCGGCTTTCTCGCTGCCGACCGGATAAAGACGGAAAATCGCGGCAAAGAATAAAAAAACGGACGAACGTACGAAGAAAAAAAAAATAATAAAATAAAAACAATTGAAAGAAAAAAAAATAATGAGATGATAAAAAGAACGAAGAGAAGATAGAAGACGATCACGACAGCGAGGAGGCATGCAAATTTATTCGTCGTGGATGTGGAAGTGCGAGAACGTGTGATTGCGTCCGCGCGGAAGGCTTCGAGGGTAAGAAGGCCAACGGCGAGAGCTATCTCACCGATGCTGCTCCTGCCGCGGCTCCTGCTGCCGCTGCTGATGCTGCGTCTGCCGTTGGTCCAGCCGCGCCGACAGGTGAGCATTCCCCGGTTCGCCCCTCCGAACGGAATTCAAGGTGGAGGTGAATTACCCGAGTCCGAGCACGCTACGAATATAGACGGGGAAAAGACACGAAGGAAAATACGTTTGAAAATAAAACGACGTGAAAAAAAACGAGAAGAAGGAAGAGAAATAAGAGTAAGATCCTTCGAGCAACTTCGATGATACGTCGTCGCGCGAGCATCCCACGTTAGAGCGCGCGAGCGCGTCTCTACTGTTCCCCACGTTCGGCTTGTTCTGGACGTTCTCTCAACCAACGGCATCGTCTTCACTACCACGGATAACAACGAGCCGTACCGAGCGATTCCGCGACGGCGTACGAAAATCGCTGCATCGGGCACAGTGATTGGCCACCACCAGCCCCCCCTCCCGTCCCCCCGCTCCGAAGAGCGCGTAATCGGTGAGGAAAGTTCTACGACTTGAGAAACGAGAGTATGCCAATGACTGTCTGTTTGATATTGGAAGCAATCACTGTGGAAAATTGGACAGATCCAAAACCGATGGTATGCCAATAACCGTCGGTATTCTACCAGAGGCAATTGAATCGAAGAAAAAAAAAAGTCGGATCATACAATGCTGTACAACTATTCTTACTTTACTTTTGTCTATTTGAAATAATTTTACGACAGATAATTCAGATTTTCAAAATTATTATTATTCATCATTCTGATTAATTTATTAATTATCAATTATTTATTATTAGATTATATATTAGATTATATTATTTAGAATTTATACATTTTTAGGATTTAGATTTTTGTAGAATTTAGACATTTATAACATCTTTAGAATTTCTAGGATCTACATTTTTGTAGAATTTTGAAATTTATAGCATTTTTACTATTTAGAAAATTAAGGATTTCCATTTTAATCTATCTATTCATTCTTACCTATTCAATCATCGATTGAGACGTATAACTCGCGAGTCTGCATCGTAGTTTTCAATTCCGCAATTTTTCCCGCGATCGACATTCTTAAGCTGCCAATCGCTGTATCCAAGTCCGCGCGAGCTCGCGCCCATTCGGCGTACATAGAGCGCAGCAACCGCGTTTTTTTTCGAGCTCACCGTTGACCCTGAATCAACCGGATCCATCCGAGCGTACAGAAACGACGCTCGTACAATCCGGAGCTAGAGCAATGGGCTCTCCTTTCGTACACACATATATATATATATATAGATACAACGGCCCTTCGGTATTTACCGCGGCGCTATCCCTCGATCGGACACGCGGGAGCACGCGAGTTACGTATTACTTTCGCCGATGCCGATTGCGATGGGGTAACGAAAAAAAAATCGAAAAAAAAAAAAAAACAAAAAAATAAGTAAGGATCGATGGGGGATCGATCGTTCGAGCGATCGATCGTTGCGATACGAGTTGGTTAATAGCAGCCTCGAGGGAAACGTGTTGATTCTCCGTATCTCGTCGATACGCGGATACCAACAACGAGAGGACGCCTCGAACACATCGGCTTACACGCGATGTTTTATTCGCGAATCGCAAACGTTGACCGATCCGAGCGATCGCGAACGTAAGATCGGATCATCGTACACGTGAAAAAAACAATTAAAAACAAAAACTATTTATCGGTACCGGCCTTGTCGAGGTGTCGAGTAAGAACGGAGACAGTCGCGCGCGCGTGGACGCGTGCCCCCGTAAACTCGTCGGGTTAACTCGATTACGTTCGATTAATTGCCAATTAAGGATAAGTCAAATCGAGAGACTCACCCACGCGCTTCGGTAATTAAATAACGGCTTGACACACTAACCATCCGTCTCAATTGGATCACAAGGTTATTATCAAAGCTCGAAGAAGTTTTGTGAGGTCCTTAACGGAACGAAGTTGCTCGATCTTGAGTCACGCTCGGTCCACAATCAACGATACGGAGACGGATTCGAGAGGCTGCACGATCATTGGCCAACGGAGCGTAAACGCGAACGGGGGATTCCCGGATTTCGCGATTGAAGTAAGGACATCCAAAGACGTGATGTAGTTGAGGGAGGGAGAGAAGCGTGGCTGAATTCTCGACGTTATGAATAATAATCCGTGATTAATAGAGCTCTAAGCTGGCGTCAACTTGGCTGGTGCATGAATGGCCGGTTTCTATTGACGGTGTAACCCGTATTACCGCTAAACCGAGCAACGCGGACGGAGTATGAGCCTCGGGGCGCTTGGAAGCGACGAGAATCATCGCCGGGGATCTCGTTCGACGATGGGAAAATCGGATATTCCATTGTACTTGCGCTGATATGGAATTAATCTTACAACGATTGGCTGCTCGAACGCGTTCGGCTAACGTGAAAATTGGAGGACAAAAAAAATTGAGGATCAGCTTTGCCGCAATTTAATATATATTACCCCCCTCCTTTTCAGTATTTAAGCAATCAGTGACTCAATTGTTTTTTTTTCTGTTTTCATTGATATATCATTATATTATATTATGATCTACTCAGTTTATCGTATTTATGTTATACAGTATATAATATTATATGATATTATAGTACCTATATCATATTTCATTATGTTATTTATTTATTTGATTCATTTACATTTGTATACTATTATTTTATATTTCATTTATATTCTTCAAAGTAGTTTATTCAGGTTATTTTGAGGCCTCATCGCTACTCAGATTGTTAGCGACTTATTGAAAGCAGATACATACTGAATAAAAAAAAAACGGGCGAATTTTATATAAATGTTTCGACGAGAATACACGCCTTTACACTTTATATTACACGCCTTTTTTTTTACAAGCAACTATTAATTCGCGTCTATCAATTTAAAATTTTCAACCAACTCTGATTTTATGAGAACACGTGCATACAGCGTACAGTGTGTACACAGTCATTGGAACCCAACTGCGAATGTGGCCAACGTAGTGATCCAAAATTTGCCAAAAACTTCAACATTCATGTACAGTAATTGGCCATAGCCGCCCGTAATTATTTGTGCACTGGCACAGCAGCGTAACTAACGCAAATATATATATATATATACACCGACGTTACGAGTTTAATATATGCTGCCTCTCGTTTCTCCGATATTTATGCATAGCCGCGTTATCAAGGCGTTAACATCGACGAGATTCCAGCACCACATATACGTATCACGGCGAAACGTGTAACTAGCGTGTACAAGCAACTATGTAACTCCTATAACTATACACAGGGCACGAATATGTATAATAAACCTGCAGCCGCGCTTTAACGTACGTATTAAAACCCATATATGCATACATATATATATATCCTACACGTAGAGATATTTATATGTACAATAATATATGTTTATGAGTCCGGGTGTGGAAGCAATGGCCGGATTCACCGACGGTGTGTGCCACACGTCCAGAAGCAGAAAGCACCTCGCGACCGGGTGTAACTCATTCGTATTTATCAATGACTTTGATAGCCACGTTAATGGAAATCCTCGAAACTCGGCGAGTTATTCTCTTTCTTCGTTCCCTCTTCGCTCTCTCTCGCTCTCTCCAACGTTGAATAATACGACGAACACGGATAAGCGACATCACACGCGTTGCTCCCTGCACGTAACAGCGCACTCATTGAAAATTCGTACGCCCGCGCACGGACGGACAACCACACACGCACAGACACACGCGAAAGCCGATAGGCGTACATAAGAGCACGACCGTAGCGAGCAACGAGTGTACCTAACATCAATTATATCTGTATCAGCGCATTTCTCGGACAAATAAGAGTAACAAACGTTACGGGGATGAACGAGATTAAAATATGACGCAAGCGCAAAGTGAATACAAAACGCGAGACGCGGTTCTACATTCGCTACTGGGGCATATGTACATAACTCGTTTTCGAGTACGTCACTTTATCAGCGTCTTATGCGTGATACACGATACCGGATGTAATAGTTTGTTATTTTTTTCTTTTCTTCATTTTTATTTTTCTTTTTTTTTCTTTTCAATAAAAGTCGCGATACGCGAATGACACACGGACGTACGTGCGTCAGCGATAACGAGAGATAAAGTAACGTCGTTATCAATTGATAAGAGACGATTATTCGATAATACGTCTACATTTTCATCGAGTCTTGTCTATAGAGAGAGAAAGGAAGAAATAATGATAATAATATATAATAACAATAATTATAAAATAATAATAATAATAATAATAATAATAATAATAATAATAATAATAATAATAATAATGATAAAAATAATAATAATAATAATATAAATAATAATAATAATAATAATATAAATAATAATAATAATAATAATATAAATAATAATAATAATAATAGATTATTATTATTAATTACTTTGTAGTCATATTTGCGCCATATATATGCGACCGAAAGTAAGACCTTTGTTGACCTTCACAAGTGTGCAGTAAACCTTCGTACGTGAAAAAAAAAATGTAATTTCATAAAAGTTTGGATGTCAGATTTCCATACAATGTTTCGCATGCCCTGAAACTGGAGTAAATTCATACTTGATGTTGCAGTACCACTCGCGACCGTCGGAGGGCAGGAGGAGCTACACGACAATGGCGGGAAAAAAGTAATGTATTCAAAACAAGTTGCTCTCGACATCTTTCTGACTTCGAAACTTCGGTGTATAACTAGATCGTTCGCAATTTCACAGCAGTGACAAATATGATGGAAAAGTTAAGACGTTCCGAGCAATTCATTCGCACCTTTATTTTTTTTCCAGCCACATAAAATTGTTATAAAATTTTGTTTTAAACATTCGAATCATGGAATCAAATGAAAACTGAAAATGAGAATTCGTTTCGGAGTTTTTTTTATGCTTCGGTGGTTCATTTTGTGGTAAAATTGTCGTGGACATTAAGGGATTAATACTGGGATGAATTTCCGGTGCGGTAGAAGTCTGTCTTGGCGGCTTAAGGTGACACACGCACCTATAAATTCATTTCTTTCGCTTCGGCTTCCAAAAAAGTAACTACAAAAAATGATGCGGTAAAATTCTCACGAAGAAATCTTGCAAGCCGCAAAATCCACCAAAAAAAAAGACGCAGCATCGCCATTTTCCATTACATCCCTATAAAAAAAAATAGAAGAACGTGTGATAAATAAATTGAAACAACAACAAAAAATTCCCTCGATATCTTCATTTATCTCGCCAAGAAAAAAAAACGTCCTCAATCTTCACTTTCCCTTTTCTTTCCAGGTTCATGTGCCTCCTCAAAGTAAATTGTTTTTGCGAGTGGGAAGACTTATCGATAAGTTTTTCCGATTTTCCTCTCGACCAAGACGCGGGAAAGATGCTCGAGTTCCGACAAAACTCCATGCACCCAAATGTCGTCGCACATCCCACCAGCGATGGGTTCGGGCCTTGCGGTGAATTTTGGGGGCGGGAGGGGGGAGGGTGTGTGTGTACGCAAATGTCCGAACGCAAGAAGTGGCCGCGAGGGTTGCCTGTATGCGCTATTGCTGCTTGGTTGCCGGTTCCACAGGTGGTCGTATGGGTCACGACGAACTGACCCGACCTCACGCTTACGCGCGCTTTCGTCCTGTACTCATTGGTTACATCGACGACCGGGCAAGAGACCGCCGCAGAGACATAGAGCGATAGCGCGTTAGGGGATGACCTGGAGCAGTCGCTTCTGTCGCTCAACCCCTGAGGCACGTTCGTAGATGGACACAAAGTCGGTGGGTTACTCAAACTCCGAGATATATCTCTCGTCGTGTGCAGAATTCCCTGCTGGAGGAATGAAGAACATGATGGGCCGAGAAGGTGTTGAAGGTGACCACGCAGGGAATAGGATTACGTAGCCATTCTCACTAACGTTATTTTTCATTTTTTAGCTTATGTATGAAGAATTCATTTTTCTTGAGAAATTTGCTTGCTTACGAAAGAATTATTTATAAATTTTTTTTAAACTATTTTTACCACAGTGTTTGTTATAATTTTTATTTTGAGTGCTGATTAAGTGCTACTTTGTGGAATTATTTCAGATTTTTTGCGACCGTAGCTCAGAAATTAGAGGGGGGAGAATCTTCGATAACGACTTTGAAAGTAAATATCTCGTGACTGAAGGGTTGAAATTGAAACATCCTAAAACATTTCTGTCCCATTTCGGAAGATCCCTGTCCCCATTCCAAGACAGTCCCTCAATAGGGTGAGTGCAAAAAAAAATGTATCTGACTTTTCAGTCTATGGGGCGGTTAAAAAAATGATAGTTTTCAAAAATCTCATAATTTCTGTTTTTTAATCAACAATTCATGTCCATGTACCATATTTCATCATAATATCTATTAAAAAAGAGAATATAGGGACTGTGACGCACAGACAGACAAACGGACTGACTATAACCAGAAATGTTCACTACAGAACCCTAAAAACACTTTCCTTGAATTTTTCATCCGACACACGCCCACAATTACGTTCGGGCGAATGCGATTATTATAAACTACGTACCAAGTGAAAACAAATTTTACGGTCGACAACAGGATTGCATTATGCAATCGCCGCAACGACGAATGCGCGCGGAGTACACGCAGACGGTCTTAACGACCCAATTATATCTGTCCTGCCAACACCGAGAGATATAACTTTATCGGCGCTGGCAACACAGACTCGTTGTTGATGTCGCGACTGTCGTCCTCACCAGCGGGACTAGACCACATCCGGCCGCGACGAAATTATATTCAAAGCAACGAACAACGCTTTTTCAGGTGAAAAATATATAATCGTTCGCACGGCTTTTTGTCCTTTGGTGTTTTTTAAAAGTATTTTTTTTATATTATATACTCGAAGGAAGGAATAGTGGTAATAATAATTTTTATTTTAATAGTATAAAAATTATTATTTTGATATTTTTCTATATTACATATATACTCGAAGGAAGGAATATTGTCAATGATAATTATTATTATAATAATATAATATTATTATTTTTGTACAATAACAATGTTATGATATAATAATAATAATTACTATTATTGGTATTTTTATTATTATTATTATTGTTATTATAATAAATTGAATAATTATATTAAATTATTATCATAATAATAATAATAATAAAATTATTATTATTATTATTATTATTATTATTATATCATAACATTATTATCGTATAAAAATAATAATATTATATTATTATTATAATAATTATTATTGACAATATTTCTTCCTTCGAGTATATTATATAGAAAAATATAAAAATAATAATTTGTATAATATTATATTATTATTATTTTTATAATATTATAATATTATTATTTTATCCTCCAGAATACAAATAAAGAATTCCCCACAAAAGTCGATATTCGTTCGTCAAAAATTTCGAAGATTCTAAATCGTTAAACCGTGAAATCATCGAACAGTCAATTCGTAGCTATCGCATTGGAACGGACATCAGACGCCCGGTTGATACCCGGTGCACCCGCGAAGCTCGCTCGCTCGAATGCGTTTCGGTCGCCCGGTTGCAACGCGCGTCCGTCTGCACGAGACCCGGTGAGGCGCGAGGCGGAGAAAGGGGGTTGCTGCTGACGCCGATGCTGCTGGAGGTACTGCGCGGTTGCCATGGAAATGTGCCACCACCCCCACCGCCACCACCCAGCCTCACCACCACCGCCGCCGCCGCCGCCGCCGCGGCCCAATGTAATTATTTGAAAAACGCCCGCCGCAGCCCCCGTCCTACCCTCGCCATCGCCACCTCCGCCGCCGCTGCGGGCTCTCCCACCCGCGAGAACACCGCCACCGCACCGACGCCGTACCATCCCCCTTCCACCCTTCGCCCCTCACCCGCCCCTCAGCCGCGCTGCGCTCTAGTTCGAGCGGGCTCGGGGGTGGTACAGCCACACGACAAAACTACCATCATATCCATCAACCGCGACGCTCGCTGTTGCTCTCTCTCTCTCCACGCCGTTCCACAATTTCTAAATAATCATCCCTTACGTCAACATACCATTTTTATGAACGATACATCGTCACGAAACGCGACAACTCATTCAAACTTCACCCCCACTCTTCACCGCGTGGAAAATAATTTCCAAAAAATATTAAACGAGAATGAGAAATTAATATATCATGAAGTTCAATGGGGATGGTTTTTTATCAATTTTTTTCAGTCCTAACGAAAAATAGAATTTTAGTCGGGGTTGTACCGAAAACCAGGAATATTTCTCCCCCATCCCCGCCCCTCCCTTTCCTCCCTCATTCGGCCAACTCCACGCATACACCTATCGTCACCACCTGAATGCTCCAAGGATGTGCATAACGCAAATGTCACGATGAGGATTCGGGGTCCATTCGTGGGGCAAGGGGGCGGAAACCCGGGGATGGGAACGGGAGGGCAGAAAACTCGAGCGTGTAAATACAGCCCGGACCGGTCATCGACTCGTTTCCCGCTCACGGCTCCACGTCCCAGCTACGAACGGGTCAACGTTCAAACTTTCGCAAGAATTCGTGAACGAATATCCGGGAAGCCGGAGGGTGGTCGACCGGGTGTTTCGCGGGCACGGAGGAGGGGAAGAAGGAGGGCGGGTGGTCGTTCGTCCCGTGGACACTTCGCTCGGCAATTTACAACGCGTTTGCATTACACACGCGTGCGTAACGCGGACGCGATGAAAAAGCTTTTTGACCATCGGGTTTCCGACGATGACCGCGATGGTCAACCGGGAGAGCCCCAGTGGCCGTCGATGAGGAATCAACACTCACGAATATACAGAAAAACAGTAAAATCTATCAATATCTGTGTACCGATGAAAATATGGAGAAAGAAATGTTTGATATCGTTTCGGGGCTTTTTTTTTCTTACGTAAACGCAACAGGAAATTGCGACATTTTTTTTTCTCTGATATTAAATTATAATGTAATTATCAAATTTAGGTTTTTTGTCAAATTATTGGTAAATTTTGAAAAGATGAAATTAGCTGATAAGACACTAATTAGATGAATTCATTTTAGTAGTGTAAAATGAGTGGGGAAGAAATTTGGCGTGAAAATGAACAATTCGAAAAAACCTTTGAGATGTATTAAAAGCTTTTTTCATTATTTCAAAAATGTTCCGATTTTAGCGAACACGAAACTGTCGGAAAAAGAATCGAAATTTAACACTAAACTATGAAAAAACCACCAATTCATTAATTTTTCGCAAAAGAAAGAAAATCATCCACACCTACCAAGAGTGTCGCATACTGATCAATAATCCCTGTCATATTCTTTTTATTCTGCCAATTTTAAGGGGATCAGTCAAGAAAGTTTCCAACAATCAAAGCAAAATAAATAAATAAAACAATAACAAACGAAGAATATAAAATTTTTTTAAACAGAGCATAACTAATCTCAATAAACAAATAAAATCCCGACTGATCCTGAATCCCATTTATTCCAAGAAAAATTCACGTCAGCAATTCTCAGAGAGACTCCCTAGAGTTAAGGAATTCTAAAATGGTTCCATAACGAAGCATAAAAACCAAAAAAAAAGAAAACCAAAAAAAAAAAGATGCCAGAAACGAAGACAGAAATAGAGAACTTTTTAATGTTAAAAAGACGTAAAATGTCAAGTACTCCGCTCATCCATTGCTCCTCCTCGAAGGACTCCCCCCCCCCCCCCCCTCTTTCTCTCCCCCTCTCCCACGCTCGCTCTTCTCGTCGCGGTCGGACTTGCGCGCTTCGATCGCCAATTAAACGCTCGTCTTTCCGCGAGCATAGCCACTACGACGACGACGATGACGTCGACGTCTGCGACGACGGCGATGGCGATGACGGCGACGTCGACGTCGACGACGAAGGCGAAGGCGGCGCGTCTCTTGGGCAGCCGGCGTATGAGCAAAGGAGAAGGAGGCAAGGGAATTTGCGGAGCCTTGGGGGTAGGTACGAAGACAAGACCGTTGCGACGCTCACTTGTTGCTCGGCCCCGACTAATTGCCAAGTAATTGGCCACCGCCCCCCTCGCCCTCTTCCGTCCTACTCCCCGTACCGCCCCCTACACCCCTTTTACACCGCTCGGCACGCCGTATAAAGTTTGCTTCATTGTCTTTAATAACGGGGTGACCCCCGTGTGCTAATAGCTCGCGAAGCATTTATCGTCGTTGCACAAACGTCGCCAAACTAACTCGAGAAATCCTTGCGAGTCTCGACCCACCGAGGACTCCCGAACAACTCGACGAATCACCTGTTTGGCCTTCAATTGTTCGAAACACCGTTTAAACAGATGTTACCCGAAGTTTTCTTTTTTTTTTTTTTTTTTTTTGGGGTTGGGGGGGTCAACCGAGGTTGGAGAATGTGTGAGGTTTGACCTGGGTACTACTGGGTACTATTTTTCGACATACGTTAAATGTGTACATGGGGCACTCGTTTCTGTTCTACTTTTGTTATTTTATTTTTGGAAGACAATTTTTTTTTTCAGTTGAGAAAAAATTCGAGTTTTTCCGAAATTTTAATGTATAATAATAGTGTTTCTGAATTTTAGAAAATCGATATTCCCGTGTCATTTTAATTTTGTTTTTCGATAGAAAATCGATATTTTACTTCGTTTCTATTATTTTTAATGAAACAACTTTCTTTCTCAACAGCGTATCGTGAAATCAATTATTTCCAATCAATCAATTTCATGTAAGTACCCAACATTCAACCCAATATTGATTGCACTTTGGCCATTTTTTCCCCATCGTTCTAACGGTAATTATTCACCTCAGTCTGAATGAAAATCCCTACATTACCGATGTTCCAGACCTCGTTCGACATCCAACATCTTAATTACACCACATTCAGATAAATTTCATATAATTTCTTCTCTCACAATCGGCGAAACTTTTTTCCTCCTTACTTTGTATTTTTCTTTCAGAATTTGATTAAAACTTTGGTATTTATTTAATTCGTTTCAGCATTTGATTGAAACGATTGGATAAACCGATTTGGCTCGATCGTTCATTGCCGCGTGCGTTAGAGATCTCGGAGAGCAATTACACGAGACACCGAGGCAACCAGCATTATGGAACGAAGAATGCGGCCTATTACACACCGTCTCCGTTCGCACACACAACTATTTTAATTTTCGAGATTTTTCGCGGCTCGACCAGGCAAAACCGCAACGTAAGTTCAACTTAAATCGCCGGTTCGTATATGTATACGGCCATGGGGTATTCCACGGCAAATCGGACGATCAAAACCCCGACTGCTGCCGATTCAGTGCATGATTTTTTTTTTTGGCTTTCATTTGACTCCAAAAACACCCCCGATTTTTTTTACAATTTCCCTACCTTCCTACAACCCTTAAAAAATTAAAAGCTCACACATGAAGAAAAGCATACTTTGACATATTTTAGAATGGGATTTTTTTGGCAACTCTTTTTATTTCCAATATAGAAAATAATTTCAAAATAAATTCAAAAAGTATTATTAATTATTTGAAACTCTAAAAGCATGATAATATTATTATCATTTCTAATATTATTATTATTATTATTAGTCTGAATATAATTATTTTTGTTAGTTGATTAAAAAACGACAATCTTAAACGACACACCAAAAAATAAATATCAAAAATTGATATTCTTTGTTTGTGAAAAAAAAAAAAATTGCGGAAAACTTCATTTTTTGATCTACCAGAATCGCAGAGGAAAAATAAAAATGTTCAATTACGTCAAAGTACGTCTTTCTTCATTTCAGAGTAGTTTTTAATTTCTCTGAAGGTTTTAGGGAGGTCCAAAAATTCTAAAAAGAATCAAAGGGGTTTGTGGGATCAAATAAAAGCAAAAAAAAAAAAAATAACAAACTAAATCAGCACGAACCAAGGTTTTCACCGTACGATTCGACGTGGAATCGCCCATGGCCCATAGCCCGTACACGAGTATTAAACGGGTGTGGTAAGAGTGAGAGAGAGAGAGAGAGAGAGTAAAAGAGAGTGAGAGGAGCCAGAGGAAAAGAGGGCTATGGGGTACAGCCGTGCAGAGTCCGAGGAGGAATTACGTGCTTCGCATTCCGTAGAAACGTAGCCGGTAGCCACGTTTTACCAATTAACGGATACCTCGAGAAATTTCCGTGCTCAAAGTACCGGTGACATGCCGCCAACTAAATCCAGAACTTCGAGCAACCCAAATGTCCAATGGAAACAGACATTTTCGCTAAAATACCATCGAGCAAACGCACCGATCTAAAATATTGAACCTACACACCCGCAAAAATCATATTTTTCGATCAATAAAATTCGTTTGATGAAACAAACGCACACGACGATTGCCATAATGGGAATCTCCCAAATCAAGGTCGTCCAATGTTTTATCGTTTATCGAATCGATCACGTTCTTATTCTTTGTTCGATCGGTGAGAAAAAAATCTAATTTTTTTGGTCGTATTTTTTTTTTCCATAAAGATCAATCGGCGGATTTTACAATATATTGAATCAATGCCACAATCACAAACAACGCGACTAACGCGAACGAGGAACTGAATCGCAGTTGGATGAAGAAGCTTCGCTCGACGACGAGAACAGTGCGAGCACATGTGCGACATTCGAAGGAAGAACGTCGGGCGAAAGTCGAAAACGTTATTCCGGTTGGTAGAAAAGCTCGCCGGAACAGATGTGCGATTGTGTCCCAGAAATGAATGGTGACTCATTTCGATCCCACCAGTGTGCTGTACCACATAAACCCGCGGCACCCCACGTTGCGAGGGTAGCAAACTCGGTTATAACGCGTTAATACGAATTCTCGTGACGTTGGCTTGGCCATTGTAAAATCCTTGTGTTCGATTTACCGTTACGGCTTCTTCGATTTGTTCGTATAACGTTTTGGACATTGGAAAAACGAAACGAATAAATTAATAAATTAATAATTCTTTTAATTAATAAATTAATAAATTAATAAATTAATCGAGACGTTGTCGAATTAAAAATTGACAGTTTAAAAAAAATATTTGTGGTCCAGCTTTTGAAAAATATTGTTTTTCTAATCATGTAGATGAAATACTTATCACAACATTCCAATAAAATTAAGTAATTGAGATAAACGACTTGATTCGATCCAGTAGAATCTCAAAAATAAATAATTCCTTATTTAAGAAAATAAATCGCTAACAAAGGCGAAAGAAAACCAAAGAACCCAACAAATACAAATAATTACACATTTGCTAAAAAATAAAATAATAAATATTAAACAAACCACGTATCAGAAACCCTGTCGAGTTACTTTCCAAAATTACACCAAAAAAACCCACCATGTGATAAGATAAGCCGGTGTTGATGTCTGACTCCCCGAATTACGCAAAAATCTTGCGTTGTTGAATTTGTTTCTATTATCGTCGCATGTAACGCGAATATATGCCCCGAAGAAAACAATTTTCGTGCTAAGTGAGTGTAGACGCGTGACAACAAGGGTTTATGTTACACACGAGAAGAAACACACAAAGCGCGGAGGGCTTCGAGGATAAGCGTCGCCGCCTTAATTTGCAAACGGGTCCGGAATTTATTGAAGACGTTGCGGTGACGATGGAAGCTGCGTCCTTAGAACCAAGAAAAAAGGGATGAAAAAGGAAGTGAAATAGAGAGAAAGAGAGGGAGAGCCCCGAGGGTGAGCTTCGGAGCGTTTCGTTATGACGCGACCCGTGCATCGCTCTTCGGGCTTTTGCGTTTCTCGTTTACGATCTCTCCGGTCCCGCGATACTACCCCCTTAAGCCCGGGGAGTAAAGAATGCCGGGCAAAAGTGCCGAGAACGGAGGATGAAAATCTTTCGGCTCGAGGGAAATGGAAAAAATTCACATAGATCTGTGTATATACAGGATGGTCCACGCAACTTGCACACCTGTATAAGTCGTGAAAGTATGCATCGTATGGAAAAATGTTTATATATGACGTTTTTACGGTTTTTAAGGATGCGCTGCGTAAATTTAGCGTAATTTTGCGGAATAGACGTTGCATAATTTGTTTGTAAATGAAATGCTACATTGTTAGACCATATTGTGAAAGAACGTGAAATTTTGAGTAACAAGTTACTTAATTATCTTAACTGGAAACCTTAATAACTAACAATTAATTTCATTTTGTTTCTTGAAAATGTTCTTCGCGTGGAGCACCCTGTATATGGGGTTTGGGACAACAAAAAAAAGAACGATCAGCGAGGAAGCCAGTCGTGAAGGAGAAAGATCCGAGGATGTTTAAATGGCTATATACAGACAGTTCCCGGTCAAGTTGATCTAATTACGTGACGACCGAATTTGCATTGCACTCAACAGCATCTACAATAAGTCGATCGTGCTTCCCGGGGCTTTAGAAAGGATTTAAAAAATGATAACCAGATGATAATAAAAATTGAAGATCCTACCAAAAGCTCTAGTAGAATAGTTTGCTTGATAGTCCGATCCTAATAATATTAATAATAATAATAATAACCTAAATAAAAATACTAAATTATATTGATTAATCAGTTCTACAGCTCACCGAGTTAAAAAATGTTGCATCCATCTGCAACAGTCTCCAAAATTATATCCATCAAAATAAAAATAAAAAATCAACCCCCCAAAATTCGCAAAAATTCCGTAACCGATCGAAAGATCCGAAATTAAATTGTTCCGTACGATACCAAGCGATTAACGTCCGGACCAATATCCCTAAAAATTTGTAACTCACGGCGCAAAGTGTTTTATTTATTTTTTCTTCTTACCCCAACGCCCGGAAAGTTTAGAGTTAAAAAGAGAATGAATAAATATCAGAGGGTCACGGGAAATTCGACTTGACCCAGAATGCACCGCGAGTACGAGACGAGCGCGCGGGTTGAAGAAGGAAGAATGCGAGAAGCGAGTGAGTCACGAGCGAGAGAGACAGAAGTCACATCCTAGGGGTGGAAGAATATCGGTGCTGGATGAGGGTGGAAGTTGAGACGGGAAAAAGCGCGCCGCGTTGGCTAGACGCCGTCGTAAACTTTACCGGAGGTAACTTTGAATTTTAGCGAGGAGCTACCGAACCATCCCTACAGTGGAAAAATTCCTTGCTACGTCTCGTCCTCTCCTTCGTCGTGGATAAATGAGTACTTGCCTTCGTCCCAGCTACGCGAAGAAAACTACCCTCTGAACAGGGGTCTAGCCTACCAGCACCCCTTGCACCCTCAAGTCCATCGTCGTCCCTTCTCGACTATAACCTCGAGAAGACGGGCTCGTTTCGCACTGCGCGATACCACGTTTTGCAGCTAAACCTTACGCAACATTCCTATTCTTTCGATCAAACACCGCACGCAGGGTCTATTTGACCCTACACAGACTTTGGATGGCCGCCATTTTGAATAGACCCGTGCGATAGGGTTGAAAAAATTCTCAAATGTACTTCGAACATTGTTGATCCAATTGATATTGATGAAAAGTGCGATTGGAATTATCAACATGCATGAAAAAATTATTCTTTATCATCTTGAAAAATGATGAATATAGGAGATTAATAATAATTGCAAGGAGAGAATTATTCATATTAGTAATCTTCATTATTTATAGGAAATTGATGTATTGGAAAGACCGAATAGAGACTACAGATAATGTGCGAAAGCGACGAGTGGACGAATAACAGGAAATAGTGTAATCATTTCAATAATAAAATCCAGAATTTACTGAAACACATCAATATGCGCTCAATAATCATGAATCCAATGGGTGGCCTCAAATAAATCAGTTCACAAGGATAATAACAAAACTATATCGAATTGTAAAAGATTAGTCGTTACAACTGTAATATATAATTAAACCAAACAAAGATATAAAAAGTTGAAGTGACCATAAATCAACAATAAAATCAATCGAATTCGTCTTCGTCTCTCTTTTCATTCAATGCAGCGGTGAAGATAATCCAGGATTTTGAGAATGGATTGGCGGTGCAAATCGTTCGGTGCCACCGCTTATGCGGGAAAACACCCTACACCTCCCTTTCCCGCCTCCCAGACACCGCCGTGTTGAACGAATTGATCGTGAAGACGCTGAGCGATAAATGAAGGACGCACGTGACGACTTTGGATTCCGGCGCAGGTGCGACAAAGCACGCCTTCGGGACAAGAATAGAATCCTCAGTGCAGTTGCATCCCCCACGGGCGCTATCACAACCCATAAAATCCTATCAACGCCAACTACGTGCGCGTCACTCCGAACTCCCCGACTTTGGGTAGGTCTCGAAATCCCGAATCTCATTCGGCCGAAAACCATCTTCACGCGGTACAACGCGTGAAGCGAGCTACGCCACTATATCTATATATACGTTTTCGGCAGAATGAGATTCTGGATTTCGAGACCTACCCCCGACTTTCACTTCTAAAAAGACTACTACCGAGTTTCAGCAATCATCGTCTACTTCCTTAAACCGCCATAGCACGAGGAAAAAAGAAGTGAGGAAGGGAATAAAAAAAAGGTCCTCCAGAAGCAATTAAAACTCATAACTCGCACTAGTTTGAAACGAATAATTTTCTCATTTTTCCATTAATTTTGATTGTTTCCAAAAATCAACACGCATGGAATAAATTTGGATTGATTCCATCTCCATTAAAAATTAAACGAAATAATAACAAAAATAATAATGATAGTAATAATAATAATAATAATAATAATAATAATAATAATAATAATAATAATAATAATAATAATAATAATAATAATAAAAATATCCACCAATTGCAATTAAAACTCATAACTTTTCCATTTTTCAATCCCTTCCAATACATTTAAAAAAATCATCGCGCACGGAAATAAATTTCGATTGATTCAATATCCATTGAAAATAGAATAACAGAATTTTCTCAAAACTTTATTTCAAGGTTGAAAACAGCATGACTCAAAAAATTATTCAGGCGTCGACATTTCGAGGCAAACGTGACCAAAGGAATTTTTCGTCCACGCACACACACTCGTCGCACCCATACAACCCCCGGGAATTATTTCCGCCACGTTGGAACCGCAGAATCTGCAGCACATCCCAGCAAGATTTTATCATAGAAATGTCTTACCTCTCGATATAGATACGTGGCCGAGGGGGATTTGGGCCTGGGGGTGTGTGAAGACGACTAGGGAGAGAGAGAAAGAGAGAGAGAGAGAGAGGATTCGGTGTATTCGCACACCTTCCGATACCCCGAGGACGAAATCTTAGCGCGCGAGAGGGTGCAGGACGTGCACGCACAAGACCCGACGATGACGACGGTGTTGGTGTTGGTGGTGTCGGCGGTGGCGGCACAGCAGCGTCGGTGAGAAAGCTCGGGGGCGAAGGGCGTTCGAAGCCAAGCAAGCAGGGTGGCACGAGGGGGGGGGGGGGGGGGGGGGGGGGGGGTTGCCGCTCCGTGAGTCCGGAGGGAACGTAGACACAGTGGGTTGGAGGGATAAGAGGGGATAATTCCTCGACTAAATATCGGTAAAAATCAATACTATCTCTTTCCTCAGGGCCCGAAGAGGCCGGGGGAGGAGAGGGCATCGCGTTGCACACGACCGTCGTGGAGGTTAATAATGCACGCGCGAAACTTCGAGGCAACCACACGCCACGGGCGAGAATCCACGAAACGTCGTGTGTGGGCCGAAGAATTTCGCGATCGGTTACAAGGGGGTGGCAAAAAGAAAAGAACGTAAAAAGCTGAAAAATAAAGAAAAAAAAGGCTTGAGAATTGAAATGAGAGTTCAAACGATTCGGAGGTAACAAAAGGATGGAGAAGTTTGATCAAGTGGCAAAAGAATCGTCGCGAATCCTCCGCCCTTTTTGCCGTCTTTCCGGCCCGAGCGATTTATCCACCCCAACGCCTCGTCGATTAATTATCGGCCGGGGAGATCGATCGGGCTCTCGATAATCGATGGAAACACAAGAGTCAGGTGCGCAAACGAGCGAGATGGAGAACTTTGGGACGTCGAGAGGGTGAAAAGGGGGAGGGAAAGAGCGAAGGTAAAAAAAGTTTGCACGAAGAGAGAAGTCGCGTGTGCACCTGGTCGGACTTTGTGACCTCTCTTCGTCGTTGTTGGCCCCCCCCCGACAACGTTGGTCGACCCGGTCGACACTTGCGTGACTACTAACGAGAGTCGGGGTCACTCGGGGAATTAATGATCGTCTCGGGACAAACGTGAAATCGTTCTTTCTCTTTTTTTTTCTAGCTCGATCTCTCACTCTGTGTGTGTGCGGCGCCCCCTTCGACCTGCTTGACTCCCTTCCCCCCGGTCGGCAGTCTTCGCTCGTCGTTCAAGAATTCTCATTGAAAACGAACGGAACCGTTGGAGTTGGAACCAACTGCAGTGACAGGTTCATTAAAGAAAAATGAAAAGAAGTTTCACTTAATTAATTCGGATGGAAAAATAAATTGGCTGAACATTTTGAGATACGTTTGTATGTAGATATATTTTTTATTCACTTTTATTTTATTTTTTTTTTAACTATTCCGACATATTTCTTGCAGAGAAATTTTTTGAGAACGCAGAGGTTGGGGCTAGACAATTTCGACAATCATTATTCTATTTTATTTTATTTACTTTTACTCTATCATTTCCTAAGATTCGATTGGGATTGGATGGATATGATAGATAAGAAGATATCATTTCCTGAAATTAAGATTCATTCCAGTCTCAAAAAAAGACGGAATGTTTTCGGTATGCCAAAAATGATAACCGAAAAGAACCAAAATATCGCAAAATTGCTATATTATTCAAACTAAAAAATCCAAAAAAAAGTAATAATACATTTTTCAATAGTCAAATATTAATATTGAAAAACCTCGAAGACATATCTCGATCTCTATCACGGTTTTCAACTCCATTCGATTGCATTCGCAACATTTACTGCATCCCACATCATCTTCAGCCAAGCATAAAATAACCTCGCAATTGCGATTCATATTCATTACCATAATCATGACAAATTGTTGTTTATCGCCCGATGCGATTGATTTCCATAAACGTCGTTCATAATCCGACGACCGGACATTAGCCGGAGCTAAAAACTAAACGATCGGCCAATATCGTATGATGTTTCACGCGGAATGGCGGAATTTGCCAGTCGATGTACGACGAGTCGTACGCCCGTCAATCCGGGAAACCTCGACGCCGCTATCGGCAGGTCGTAAAAGCCCGGGGAAATTATTGCTCGACACACTGTTTCTCGCTTATTGTGTGTGGCGAGTTAACGTTTTATTGCCACGTTGAAATAATAATGTCCACGACGGATACCTCGTCGGGATTACAACTACCGACATTATCGCGAGTTTTGATATGACGAGGAATACGTAGGACACGCAAGTACGACGTTAACGCTGCCGAAGATTTTTTTATTTTTCTTCTTGGGCCAATGATGAAGTTACTATTTCCAGGGATAATACATTTATATATAAATACTCGAAGGGTTGCTTGGAAATATAATAATAAGAATATTTATTATTCTCCGAAACAGGTGAGAAATAAATAATCAACAATAGTATACATATATTAATTGGTTAATAGTAGTGCAAATAATAATAATAATAATTATTATTATTGTTAATTAATTATTATTAATTATTATTATTTATTAGTATTATTATGATAGTGCAAAAAATAATAATAATTATTATTATTATTTACACCATTATTAATCAATTAATATATACTATTGTTGATTGCTTATTTCCCACCGGTTAATAAATAATTAGTAAATAATAATAAAAATAAGAATAATAATAATAATATACTATTATTATTTTAATCATGATTAATTAGTTAAAATATACTATTATTGATTATTTACTGATCAACGGTTTCGTAGAAACTATCATCCTCGATATGACTGTCCAAAAAAATATATAATACCTACTCAAATCGCAAATTCGAAAAAATTATATTTTCTCCAGTGAATAACATCGAAATCAATTGCACGACACCGGTAATTGGCCAATCACGTCCATTGAATAATTATCGTTCGAACAACAATCGATTAACACGATTCCCATTCGTTATACAAACATTTTTATTTTATTATTTTTTTTTTTTTACAAAAGTAGGGCCATCAGCCGTTCGCCCATATCCCGACTAAGCCGTTCAAGGATTACACTCCTGTCCTCCCAGTGACGGCATCCAAGAATAAAATCTCCCATCTTTCTCATTCTCTATCGCACGCTGTTTCGCTTTCTCCTTTGTTGACTCTTTCCCTCTTGCTCTCTCTTTCGCTCGCTCTCCGGCTTTCTCTGTTGCTCTTTCTTGCTCGCTCGCGATCTTTCTCTATCTCGCTTTCTCTCTCTTTTCCGTGTATTTTTCGCGAAGCGTTCGTGACGCTACAACGCGAAAGTGCAAACGGAGGTGGCGGTGGACGCGCGCGAACGAACTCGGACCCACCGAGCACGAGCATCCTCCTTCGAAGGAGCAGAAACGGCAAGGGGGGGGGGGCGTTACGATGCCTACTCCGACGAGGTTCTCACTCGATTCTTCATCGAAATACAGAGCAAAAACTAAACGGCAAACCAAAAGAGAAAAGCAAAAACTTTCCCACAGCGAAATACGTAAAAATATCGATCCAAAAAAATTTATAAATTACCGTATTTGTCGATAATTACGAAAGAAAAAAAACGACAAATATGGAGAAGGATAAACAAATCGTCGGGGAGTCGAATAATAAATGGGAAAAAATTAAAAATCGAGGAACATGAGAACCACCGTGCTTCCCCTCTCTTCCGTCGCTCGTAACACGGGGTGGCTAGGAGGGTTTAGGGAGAAACGTGGGGGAAGGGGAGGTAGGTCGCGTACAACCGTGCACAAAAGTATACGCGTCATAGTAGCCCCCCGTCCCGATCCTCTCCTTCCGAACACGGCAGCACACGGTACAATCGGTGTGAAAAACTTTTTCGCGCCAAAAGTTAATATTCTTCAAATCGTCACGGAAAAAAAAGAAAAATACAAATTTTTCATCGTTTTTAAATAGCACGGCGTGTAAACGTGCTGCTTATCAACGCCCTTGCACTTAACGATCCGAATACATTTTTATTTTAATGATAAAAAAATGTTAATATAAAAAAAATTAAAATTCTTTTTTATGTTTCATCGAGAAATTTTATTTTCCATTGCGAGAAGGTATATCGAACGTCTTTCGTGTTTTTGCTGCTGTTTTACACCCACGTACACGATAAAAATATTTTAAGTGAATAAACGAAGGATTTTTTTTGTTGCTTTTTTCGTCATTTTGTCTCCCTCCCTCTTTCTTTTTCTCTCTCTTTCCCTATCGGTCTCTTTATATGTAGCGGGCAGTCGAAGAGCCAGACGAGAAGCGGAGTGATTGAGACAGATACGAAAGGGCGAGACCGTCGACGCGAAGGACCGACGGGGGCACGAGGAAGGGGTGGGAGGGGTTGACTTATCAGTAAGAATGCGGACTAACCGGCGGATGAGCAATAAATAAGTGTCTGCTACCTGTGTGCCAACCGCGTAGGAGCGTATGGCCGCTATCTCGGCAACGTTGGCGACTCGACATAACCCAACCACGCTTCCAATCTTGTGTTTAACATATCTGGTCGAGTCTCGGAACAACGCGACTATCCGTTCGCGACGATATTTCAAATATCATTTTATTCGTTGAAAGAACCCCGCATCGGCGACGAAGCCGAACGAAAATTTATTCCGGGTCTGAAGGCAAATGTTAATCGTCGTTGCGTCAAACGACGAATACAGGAATCGTAGAAAATGTGTGGTTTTGTTTTAGAATTCGAAACGACCGAATGGTGGCTATTGTTTGGATTTTTTTTTACCGTTTTGTGAGGTAGAAGGAATTTTTTATTCGCGGTTTAGTTG
The DNA here is from genome assembly GCA_963971145.1 of Sussaba pulchella. Classification (NCBI taxonomy): domain Eukaryota; kingdom Metazoa; phylum Arthropoda; class Insecta; order Hymenoptera; family Ichneumonidae; genus Sussaba; species Sussaba pulchella. The sequence goes on from OZ020164.1 coordinate 3,188,987, forward strand.
GACAATTGATTTGTTTGCATTTTTTTTCGGTATTTATTTCGCTCGGAAATTTTTTATATTCGGGAACTGTTTTGTTATTATAATAATATTCATTATTAATAACGTAAATCCCCGAACTAGCATAATAATAATAATAATAACTATAATAATAATAATACCAGAACTCGACGAGAATCGGCATTTTGGCAAAATAATGATAATAATAATAATAATGATAAAAAATTATCATGATCAATTTTCTTTATTCTATTATTATTTGAAAAATGAAAAAAAATAACAATACAAATCAAAAATGATCATCAATAATATTATTATTATTATTATTATTATCATAAAAATAATCATCAATAATGATATTTTTATTTTTTTAATAATATTAATATTATTAGTATTAGTATTACCAGTATTAATAATATTATTAATTATTATAATAATAATTATTATTATTATTATAATTGTTATTATTATTATTCTTATCATCATTATTAAAAAAATTAGAATATTATTATCGATGATTATTTTTTATGTGTATTGTTATCTTTTTCCATTGTTCAAATAATAATAAAATAAAGAAAATTATTAATAATAATTTATTATAATTATTATTATTATTATCATCATTATTTTGCGAAAACGCCGATTCTCGTCGAGTTCTGGTCAAATATAACAAAAGTTAACCAACACCGAATAACTACTTCGAGGGCTCCCTTAACAATCGTCAAAAGCATCGTCATACAAATACAATTGTACTAGACAGTGTTCAAAATCGCATTCATTTCAAAACAAGTGTTTGCAATCGTGTTCAACCGTTTTCCCATCGTATCAAGATCACGACGAGTTAATTATCCAACCGGTTGTCGATAATTACTTTTCCACGGTCACTCATCTCCGTCGTTGTACCTCACGCGTCAATCGTGCATAAATCGTGTTCGTATTGCGCGAAGCGACACGGGACAAATAAAATGTGTCCGAAAAAAAAGTATGAGGATCGAAATTCCGACGGATCAATGTTCCGCAGGTTCAAAAATTCTCAAATTGCAACGCTCCAAATATCACGGTTCCGTGACGTCAACACCCCAAATAAAATTACATCGTCTGGTTCATATTTCGACGGATGAATTCCCAGTTTGGGTCGAAATCCCGAAAACGTCCAAACCCCTCCAACGTCTCGTTCACCCGCGCCGACAATTCATCCAATTTCCCCCCATCCTAATTCTCTCCACCGATTCGCCAAAAGTTTTCCTCCCTCCAAATTTTCCCTCCTCGTAACATCAAATCAAACCCTCGAAATTTCGATCCCCATTCCCAATAAAAATCATCAAAAAAGACTTACCCTTGGTCGATTCTGTCAACCGGACCACCGGGACCCATCATCGCCGGGTGTCCCGGACCCATGGGTCCTCCCATAGGATGTCCGCCAGGTCCGAAGGGACTTCCCGGTGGCATGCCGTACTGAGGCCCGCCGAAGGGTTGACCGGGCGAGGGAAAGTGAGGATTTCCGGGACCGGGTGGTGCGAATGGTGGTCCCGAAGAACCGGGTCGGCTGACGAATTGCGGAGGACCACCGGACGGTGATCCGAAAGGACTCGGTCCCGGACCGTTGTAAGGAGGTCCGGAATTGTTCGGAGGTGGTGGAAAACCTCCTTGATTAGGGGGTGGACCGGGACCGGGGGTTGAGGAACCGCTGGGAGCGGGTGACGCGGTGTATTGAGGGGTACCGGAACCCGGCGGTGGTCCTCCTTGATAAGGAGGCGCACCCGCTGGACTTCCGGCACCACCGGGAAACGGACTTGGACCTTGAAAACCTCCGGCATTGCTCGGCGGACCTCCCGAACTGTTGTAAGGACCCGAAGGTGGACCACCGCCCTGACCTACGGAATTTGGGGTGAAAGGAGAGGCTTCGGAACCGGGCGGCGGGCCCTTCCAGGACGCCGGCGTCCCCGGGTCCTCCAGCGTGGTTGTGGCTGCTAGTGGAGTATTCAGGCGGCTACAGCCTGGAATATGTAGAACGAGAACGTGTTTCGTTAACATCCATGGGGGGGGGTTTTCTTCGTCGTGTGGGAAGATTCGTTATCGTGAATATGGTTGGCAACTAAGTGCGGATTTTATCGATAGGCGATCTTGGCGTGTTCTTTCGTTTTGTCGACGTGGTCGAAGCATCTGATTTGTATTGTTTTCGTGTTGTTCGGACTTTTAACTTTAATTTGGTAGGAAAATTGTATCGATTGGTTATTTTGGTTCGTTTTTATTCCGATGTAAAAGTGGAAGAAGAAGACGCGCATTTATATATTTTTATTTGCGATATTTATTGTTGCGTTATCGATAAGATTATTGCGATATATCCGAAATGACTGAGTTGCCAACCCAATTTTTTTTTTTTTCGCGATTTATTCTTCTTGTGAAAATGTTGAGAATGTGGTAGAATGCAAGATTCTAAAAATTGGAAAGTGTTGTAGATCGAAAACGGTTTTTGCTAGAGCCCCCAAATTTTGCGGATATGTGCAGCTTTGTAATTTCTTTGTTGGCTATAATTTTCGTCGTGATTGAAACTGTGGCTCGGATTTTATGTCGTTTTCAAATTAGCAAAAAAAGGACGTATTTCATTATAGCGATAGCAAATTTTGAGATATACATCTTAATAGTTCTTCACGAATTGATTTGTACCTAATGTTGGTTGGTATTGCATTGAGTAGTCCGAACCCATGGACAAGTTTAGATTTTGTAAGATTTTACATTTGTCAAAAAAATTACGTTCCGTTCTAACTTGTCCAAAGTAAATTTCAAATTGTTTCTGTGATGTTATTTGTAGAGAAAATAGCCAGCGTTGATGGCTCAATGAGAACCATTGACAGCGAATAGCGCTTTTAAGTTTCTTGTAAGCGGCGAGTCGAAGGTGAAAATAATATTCCTAAATCTCAGTTCTGTTTCCAATTTTTTGATAATGCATGATAATGGTTAATCGGTCCAACATTATTTCGATCCGATCAAGAATTTAATCTTCGTGACACTATTTTATAATCACTAACGACGCAAGAATAATTTATCGAATATAGCACAGTAGAAAACATATTTTCTATCGCGCAACCCAAAAAGTAGCTCCGCAAAGGTAGTTCTAACCATTGAAAAACAATTCTATCACTGCGAATCTTATGCATGAATTTGGTCTACGTCACCTGCTAAAGTATCGAAAGAAGGGCTTCGGCATCGTGAATTAAACTGAAAAATACGATATCCTCAAAACTATTGACTACGAGCACTACCTGCGCATTTATAACTCTCATCGAAGATCGGATTTTATTAACCATGAAACAAATATTGCTAAATATTTCGACATCACTCAAATTCTTAGTCCTTGCCGTTTACAATATAAGACAAATACCTCTGCGAGCTTTAGAATTGAGCGAATTCTTGGCCTTAGCCTAACTGTCTAGAACAAATAGCGCAGTGAGCTTTAAGACCAGAGAAATTCTTAGTCCTGGCACCTAATCGTATAAAACAAATATTACTATAAGCTTTAAAAGCAAGCGAATTCTAACCCTTTGGATCGGAGCATAATAAAAAAAAATAGCGCGATGAGCTTCAAAATCAGATATATGTTTACTCCTCACGCCTAAGCATATGAAACAAATATTTCTACAACCTCCGAGAATCCAACGAATTCTAAGCCTCCGGACCTAACCGTACAAAAATATTGCTACGAGCTTCAAAGTCAGACGAGTCTTCAGCCCTCAAACCTATCAGCATAGACCGCATATATACCAAATATCGATGCTTGTTATAAAATTAAACGAATCCTCAGCCTTCCGACGTAACCGTATAAAACTAACATCTCTAATTGCTTCGACATCGGACAGATTCTGAATCTTCGCACCTAACGATATGAAACGATTCTTAACGTTCTAACTTAACAGTATGAAATAAATATTGCTGCAAGCTTTAAAATCAAACAAATGATCAGCTTCCGGACCTAACCAAGTAGAACGAATCTTGCTACAAGCTTCTAAATCAGATAATTTCTTGGTCCTCGCACCTAACCACATTTAACAAATATCGCTACAAACTTGAGAATTTGAACAAATTCTCAGCCTTTTGGCCTAATCGTATGAATCTAATACCGCCGCCAGCTCCAAAATCAAACAAATTCTCAGTTTCCAGACCTAACCGTACAAAATATTTCTGCAAGCTTCAAAAACCAAACAAATTCTCAGCCTTCCAACCTACCCGTATAAAACATAACATCGCTACGTGTTTCAAGAATCAAACGAGTTCTCAGCCTTGCACTAAACCTTCCAAATCAAATATCGCTGAATGCTCAAGAATCATCCAACGTTTAGCCCTTGCGCCTAACCTTCCAAAACAAACATCGCCGAAGCCTCGATAATCATCCGAACGTTTAAGCCTCGCACCTGACCGACGAGCGTCGAATCAACGCCACCAAAATTCACCGACAACTCTAAGCTCCTCCAAAACATACGACGAACCAAAGTCAGCCAGTAGCCTACCTCAAATCGTGACATAAAAATCTATAAAAACAAGTAAATAAATAAACCATCAATCACCATTGTTAGTCCCATTGGCCTTCATCGTTGCCAGCAGCAATCTCACTCCATCGCACCCGTTCGCCACTTTGGGAACAAATAACCTCTCAAAAAAACCTCTCACCACTGATCCAAAAAAAAAAAAAAAAAAAAAAAATACAAAAAACCGAAAAAAAAACCAAAAAACGTAGTTTGCCAAAAACAAAAAAATGAAAAACACCACCAAATAATCCGCGCACTCGCGTGTCAAATTAGATTTACCGACGAACGTCACCAAAAAAAAAAACACGAATCCGAATGTTGTCGCGACGTTTCTTAGGTTATGTACCGGCGACCTAACCTAAAATAACCGTTTGAAACGCGACTTTCCCGTGGTCTCACAGACGCGAACGCGCGATCCGTCAGTTATCTCGCGATCTTCCTCGATTCCTCGTCGAGCACGTGACTCCGGTTTATCAACAATCCAACGACAATGGCGAAACGTTGAAAATAACGTACCGTAACAATTCGCGGCTATTTGGAACATACGATTGCCGGCATTTTCGGCACAATTTTTTTTCGGGGGGGGGGGGGGCTTCGCCGAGGAGTCTCACCTCAGCACCACGAAAAAAAAACCACACGCGGTCATCCGCGTCTCCTCGCCCCGCCCGATCTTTTCTTATCGCTATCCTCATTCATTTTTTCTTCTCTCTTGCTTTTCGTTCTTTTTATTATTATTTTTTTTTTTTCACACCGTCACATCGCAACGAACAAAAACAACGTAAAAAAAAAAATAATCCGTCTTAAGGGGGGATTTCCGTGTTACCCAAACACACACGCGAGTGAGGGGTAAACGGTGCGAGGGAGAGATTTCGGAGACAGAGCCAAGCGCGAATAAACACCACCGGAGTCAACGGAGCTTCCGTCGTTCGTTGCGAGATGCGAGATGGCGCTCGTGTCGTATCTACCCCACCGCCGCCCCCCGCGACTCTGCCCCTCCACCGAACCACCGTCGAGTTTTCGACGATTATCCGTTTCGCGTGAATTCCATGCACTCATCGACGATTTTGCGCGATTTTCAATGATCAATCGTCGCGCATTCGCATCTTCGTTTTTTATCCGGCGATCGATCTATGCGTCACTCAACGAGCAACGTTGTCAAATCCTTCGTACAATCGCTCCAAGGACTTTGCACGCCGCACGAAGGACGCCGTCATGTTTTTTTTTTTCGTTTGTTTTCTCCTACGACGCGCGTCAAAAAAAATCTTGCCGATTTGTTGGTTGGTTTTTGATTTTTTTTGCGTTTATTGTTTTTTGATTGAGAGACGTAAAATGGCGGTTTGTTGGGTGAAGATGGCGGTGGGTGATTTTGATTGAGGGAGCGTTGGGGTGGATTCGGAGGTTATAGAATCGGCATCCCTCTTCCGGAAGCTATGCACACTCGACGAGGATCCTGCTGGTGCAGCACACGCGAGACCTTTGACCTCCCGGACCACGTGCGCTCGGGTCACCCGGTGTGCCGTACACCGAGTGTCAACTGGATCTTTTTTTTCCTCTTTTACACCGATTTTCATTCGCCCTTGATGTGAGGGATCGAATTCTCGTCATTTTTCGGGTCGGAGGAAAATTCGTACATCGTCCTCAATAACGCGTTTTCGGGCTCGTTTTCCGCACCATTTTGCGAACTGCACGAGAAAATGGAGGAATTTGGGGTATAAAATTTGAAAAAAGACACACGCGGGAACACTATCCCCGGGGAAAGTGGGAACACACCCCACGGGGACTCCGGGGACCTTGCAACGATCCACTGAATTTTTCTTTTTTTTTATGCACTCTTGCTGCACGAATAAAACAGTTTGGGTTTTTTTTCTTTCACTCACTTTGTCAACAACACGAACGATGAAATTACTGTATTATGTTGTACGTTATTATTTTAATCGTGTTTCAAAGCAAACCGCACATTGTTTCGTTAATTTTTTTCGTTTATATCACAACACAGCAGGAAGATGATGCAAAGATGTTGAAATAATGTTCTGTTTGTGAAAAAAGGGAAAAATGGTTTGATTAATGGATTATCGGCGTTTGGTATTGCCCGAGGATTGATTGGGATTAATTTATCGCACACCGAGTTGCATTACGGCGATCACAATAACGCCCATCATGTCTATGGCCTCGGTCCGATCGGTATCAAACTTTACTAAGAATGTGTACATTCGTATATCTGTGGTTTGGAGGCAAAACCGAAAAAGTTAAATTTTTTAGAAAAATGAGAAAATATGATTCCGGTAATTTAGACTATAACCGACGTTTTAAGTCACGGGTATGCCGAAAATTGCCCATACAGGAAGAAATAAACGAGATCAACCCAACAAAATAAATCCATTCTGGAGGCAAAACCGAATAAATCCATCTTTGCTTTCTTTTATCTATAAGTTATTTAATCCTTATCATCATCACGTTATTAAATTTATTAAAATCTTACCGGAAGCTACCTTAAATAGTACCAAAAACCAAACACAACATCATCATTATTATATATTTAATCGATTCATCAGCTGTGATAAAACGTTCGCAACGTAAAATCGTCATATCCCCAAAAATCGTTCTGTAAACTTATTCAGTTTTGCCTCCAAACCACAGATATAATATACATACATGTGTATGTAACTATACATATAAACCCCGTACATAATAAACGTCGTCGTAAGTCCTTGATCGATTAATCACAAAAGCGAAACTTTGGCAACGCGGTGTCGCCTGTTGCATTTGCACTCTTGTGTGTAGTACACGCGATCGAGGTAAGACGAAAACACGACCAACCCCCCTTCGTTCCTCGTCTCGCCGAGTGCTCCGACAATCAACCCCTTTATCGTCATTCCCGAAATATTCACGCAAAATTCGCCGACGAATAAATCCAACAAAGAAATCAATCAACGATGGGAACGATAATTATACCGATTATTGTGGGAATTTCACGCGCAAGGGGATGAAAAATGATAATATCGTTTACGCGCAACTGCGAGGATAAACGCGGCGGGTTCTCTCTCGACCACATCTGTGACTGTACACTTTGTTCGAAACGAAGCCGGAGAGAATACCTCCGACACCGTACTATAGCATATAACACGATGTGTCCGTGGCCATTGCGCAGTCTAGAATTTTTTTTCCTATTTTTTTTCTCCTTTTTTCCGGTTTTTTTTTTTTTTTCACGGTAAGTACGTCGCCCGTTGACCTACGATCGGTGATTCCGTTACCCAGGGCCGTCACTCGTCTTCGTACACCTGTTTTATTATTTTCATTGCCCAATTGCAAAATTTTCCAAATGTTTTTCCCAACAAAAATATTTTATTTCTTCGACACTAAAGTAGTGAGTTCTACTTATAATATATTATTTCTCTGTATTATTAATATTACATTATTAACTATTTCTCATAAATAACAATTGTCATTTATTTTCATTATTATTATTATTAATTACAACGATTCACTGTCGAGAGAATCAATCGATATAAGAAAACTAATTTATTTCTTCATTTGTTTTTCTTTCTTTTTTTTTTCAATTTTCGAATTCCCAGCACGTGACACGTAGCGTCTAGAAATGATACGGCCCTGTGTGCCGTAGAAACACCCCCGACCGCAGCGTCACACCGTACCGCGCCGCAGTTACGGTTTTCCCTCACTCCTCCACACTCAGCACTTTTTTTCCTCCCGTTTTTTTTTGTTTTTTTCGTTTTTTTCCCACCGCTATGGGGTGCTCGTACTATAGAGGAACGTCGAGAGAGGGATGAAAAGAAAAAATAACGCTCGTCTGCAACGCCAGAGGTCTTCCTCGGGTATTTTCGTTCCGGGCTGTCGTGGTCCGAGGAAAGGGGTTGCGTTTGTCGCGGTCACGTGTGACGATGCCGCGAGCCCTTCGCGAGTCCAAAATATTTCGTTTAGGGGATGTTTTCCGGTTTTTTTCGCGGCCTAAGACGATGCGCGAGACGCGATCATAGCCACGGGGGGAAAAAAGAGTTGTCTAAGGGTTGTGCACGGAAACAACGCGTTTTCAGTCGCGTGTCGCGCGTTGACGAATCATATTTTTTTTTTTTATGCTTTATTTTTTTACTCATTTTTTTATTATTATTTTTTTTTATTCTCTCATCTCCGTCGCATGTATTTATCTCCGTCGCTCCACGGCGTCGCGGTTGAGGCTGTCTCGCATGGTGCGGCACTCGGGGCCCACCGGTTGACAGTGTCACCCTAAAAATCAATAAGGTTCAACCCCGGCCCTTGCCACCCTCCCGCCGGCCTGCCCGCCCGCCCGCCTGCCCGTCATCCCCTGCGGAACCCCGACAAGCGTGTGCGGCGAGGCGCGGACGCGCGAGAGGGTGGAAAACGGGGTGAGGGGGGAGACAGAGACCTCGACGGGTCGAGGGTTGCATGGCGGCTGGCCAGGACGTCATTCTATTAGGCGACGATGAGAAACGCGGAGCGCATAACGCGTTGCCTCGGGTCCCGCGCTAGCGCGGGGATCGAATGCCGGAGTCGCGGAAGTCGCCACGCGGAAACCCACCCTTCATGCTCACCGAATCCGAGACAGACGGGAGCACGCGAGACGAGGGAAATTATTGAAGAATTTTAGGTTTAGGGAACGAAGTTTGTAATTGTTGGAACTGGAAGCACACACTGTCTTCTGTAATCCTTAAACTACTTGTAATGGAAAGTCGTCATTTATTTATTTATTTATTTATTTATTTATTTATTTATTTATTTATTTATTTATTTATTTATTTATTTATTTATTTATTTATTTATTTATTTATTTATTTATTTATTTATTTATTTATTTATTTATTTATTTATTTATTTATTTATTTATTTATTTATTTATTTATTTATTTATTTATTTATTTATTTATTTATTTATTTATTTATTTATTTATTTATTTATTTATTTATTTATTTATTTATTTATTTATTTATTTATTTATTTATTTATTTATTTATTTATTTATTTATTTATTTATTTATTTATTTATTTATTTATTTATTTATTTATTTATTTATTTATTTATTTATTTATTCATTTATTTATTTATTTATTTATTTATTTATTTATTTATTTATTTATTTATTTATTTATTTATTTATTTATTTATTTATTTATTTATTTATTTATTTATTTATGTATTCATTTATTCATTTATTCATTTATTCATTTATTCATTTATTCATTTATTCATTTATTCATTTATTCATTTATTCATTTATTCATTTATTCATTTATTCATTTATTCATTTATTCATTTATTCATTTATTCATTTATTCATTTATTCATTTATTCATTTATTTATTTATTTATTTATTTATTTATTTATTTATTTATTTATTCATTTATTTATTTATTTATTTATTTATTCATTCATCATCCAACAATTTTTCGAATATACAAATTTTAAATCTTTCATTCTCGTCTTATATCAAGCCCGGTAAAAATTTCAAAGACAATAACCCATCAAACCCCAGCCAAAAATTCGAATTCGAAACTATACAATGAAAAGACAAAAAACACATAATTCCAGTCAATCATTAATTATTTTTCTTTCAAATAAAAAATTACCAATGTCCATAAACCCCACCATCAATAACATTATCGACGATGCCACTGATTATTTTGTTTTTTCAACCCAAAATTTCACGAACGTTCAAACACACACGTGCGTGGAAAGTATATACACTTCCGGCTGGACGCGATAACGGTCATCCCGCGTCCATCATAGATCGCGGACTCGATTGTTCACGAGCTCGTGCACCTCTGCGACGCCCGGAGTAGCGCGAAGACTCTTCCGTTGTCGGTTCGCACAACTCCGGGAGAATCGTAAAAACGAAATTTTACGGACGTAGATTTTAAAGTCGGTTGAGCGTGTTGGGGCGGCCGTGGATGTGCGTATATATGGCGTATAGGCGCGTCATATACATGGTCTCCTGATACCCGATGCTCCTGTCGGGAGCGATGATTGACGTTCGAAGCTTTCGAACGGGACTCGACGAAAAACGAATGCAAAAAAAAAAAAATAATCGCCGTGGCTGCGAAATGCATTGATAAAACGAAAGCAAGATACGCGTTTCGAGTACGGAAAAATTCAACCAGGCGAATGATTCAGAACGATCACGATCGGTTACGCGATGACGAATTGTCACGAAACCCACGTGGGTCGTTCGCGGATTGTGGGGAAAAGTTTTAATTGACACATTGAATGACAATCGACGGTTCGATGATTGATTGGTTGATTGATTAATTCGTTAATTGATTGATTAATTGCCGTCGTGAGGTTCAATAAGCTGAGACGTTGTATCGGGGGTGGATGAGGAGGAAGTAGAGAGAGGGAATAGCCGAGACACGGTTTTATTTCGTGCCTGTGTGTATATATTAGGGTGTTTCGAACAGAAAGAAGTTTTTGATTTCGGTGGCGTGGATTTGTTTCAAAGTATCTTACTTCCGTAGAATCTTGTAGAAAGATGAGCCTAATTGGACGATCTTGAAGGGTCTTCTCATTTTTGAGGTCCTGCTTTGACAAAATGAATAACGAATAATTTTGTTGTCTCGGGGTCAATCAAAGTGAGGAAAATTAATAAAAATAATTAATTATCACGAAGATCTTTAATCAATCAATAATCAATTAATTGTGTTGATTTTATTTTCTCATATTCAATTTTCCTGATTCGAGCGATCCCAACACAACCAAATCATTCGTTATTTTGATTTATTTTCAATATAAAATAGAACAATTCGTTTGTTTGTTCCCCAAACTAAATCTCCAAGTTTTCTGTTGGTAAGTTGTAATAATTTCAAACCCAAAAAAGACCATCGAAACAAAATCAAATGGACACACTTAGAAAAATGTAATATCATACAAATAGGAAATTTCATTTCAAAGAGATCGCTCGGCGGCCCGAGTTAACGCAGTGATAAAAGTCTGAAATTTGGCCAAGGAATTTGAAAAATACAATTTCAATCGTTCTAGAGGTTGGCAGAATAAAAAATTTTAAATGACCGTATTAAGGGACGATCTGATATGTAAATATATCTACATACACCGTTGTATGGAAAAACGATGATGTGCACTCGGCTGACGTCCTGATATCTATCGGTTTCTTCGCGCGAGAGAGTTAAGGCTCCCAACCGATAACCCGACCGATACGGGGTCATCGCACGCATTCGTCCACGCATCGCTGGTGAATTTTTTTAATTAAGAAAAAAAAAGAAAAGAAGAAAATTATTATTATTAGCAATAAGATATTGGATAAAGTTTCGTGTACGATGAGACAGCTAATTGCCACAATCGATGATGTTCGATCGGTGCACGGGCATTGTTTCGACCGCGCGGGAAATTATAGTTTGATTGGGGGGGGGGCAGGAGGAAGGGGAGTCGATTCCGGTAGAACGAATCCGAGCATACTCGGCTGTTAATCCGGTAGACCAAGTGTACGAGTTGAGAAAGTTATAACGAGGAAATTAATATTAACTTTCTACTATCGTATTTAAGTGGCTTTGAATTCCGGTAACGTCTTCGGTGTTCAACGAATGTTACATTATTATATTTCAAACAAAAAATGTTCTAATTTTTATGGTATTGTTGATTGTTTTTTCTTTTTTATCCAGCGTTAGGTTCTAGAATCTACCAGGTTATAAAGATGGCGGGCAAACACCATTTAGTTAATTTGTTTCGGAAATGGTTAAGATTTTTGAAAAAACGATAACGTAAATGGCTCCTTGCCATAATTCTGCATAGCCTGAATAAATTTCATTCGAATCGATCGAGCCGTTTACGAGAAATCGCGATTTTCGTTTTCGAAGTGGGGAAAATTGTTGGCGCCACTGCGCTAACTTCAAAAAATCGTAGCTGCGAGACAGCGGAGGCTCCGAAAAGTCACCGACTCCGTGAGTCGCATAAATTTACGGCCATTTCTCAAAAGATTGAATCAATAGCGATCGATAACGCAAAAAAGACCCAACAATCAAAAATTAAATCAACCAACTATGCAAATCTATTAAACCCTCCACCGTCACACTACCAAATAAAGATTGTGACCAAACTATCCATCTAAAGTAGTTAAAAAAATTACAGAACATGCTTTAAAAAATTCTAATTAATGCACATAAAATTTATCTACAAGAAATAAAATGGCAACATGTTAAAAAAAATTCGTAAAGAAATGAAACCATAGCCAAAAACGAAGATGAAGATCTAATCCCCCATCCGTACCTCCCCGAATTCCATTCACACGCGTTAAAAAAAAACCTTCCCATGACATTAGAAAAATATCTGAAAACACCTCCGAACCGACGCTGTTGCATTTCGATCCTGATCTCGAACTCGGCGTTCGATTCGCCGAAAGCCTCGTAACCGGGTCCAGAGAGCAGAAGACGCGGGCGGAAGTCAATGGGGGAATGGTTAAGGAGCGAATGAGCGCACGTGAGAGGGGCCGAAGGGGAACATGACAACAGGGTCGATACTGGCAAACCATTGTCTGCATTTCTCTCCTCCCTCTCTCTCTTTCTCTGTTTGTTCGTCTCATTCGTGTTGATGCTCTCTGCCGGAGGCTGCCGAAGCTTCGACGCTCGCCACAGCCTGCGAACGCGCCGCGCGCGCGCCTCACGACGAAGAGGACGAAGAGGACACGAAGAGGACACGAAGAGGACAAGAAGAGGACACGAAGAGGACACGAAGAGGACACGAAGAGGCCACGAAAAGGACACGAAGAGGACACGAAGAGAACGCGCGGGAACGTGTAGGATGCTGTGCGCTAGTCCCGGTCCACGATTGCGCGCGGTCTTGTATATATCCTCGTGGCCTCGCTAATCTGCGAGTTGTTTCGTCACTGTGGCAAGTCCCAGTCCGGAGATGGAGTTGGATTTGCCTCGACCGCAACGACCAACCCCCTTTTACCTCGCGACAAACCCCACTTCCCTCAAACTCTCGCTAACTTCGCGCAAACCGCGTAAACAGGAAATCCGACGTGTTGGTCACAAAGCCTTCGGCGCCTCCCCCTCCGCCCCTTTCGGCCGCGTCAGATAAAAGTTTATTTTGGGATATCTGATCGATCAATGGTCGAGTTTGCGAGGAATTATCTTTTTTTTTCTTCTACGTGTTGAAGGGTTTAGAACGTAGCCGGAGAAATAGCCAGGAGCGATACAGATTTTGGGATTTGAAAATGATTCTTCTAAGAATTTAGAATGGACAAAAAATCTTGGAGCGTTGAATTTGAATGATTTTTCGCAAATGCAGTTATTTGAAAATTGGCATTGTTTCTTTATTCATGTCACAAAGCCGTCTTCTCTATATTTCTTTTCATGTTCATGTACCAAAGATACAAAATTATAGAATATTAGAAAATCATTATATCAGATAGAATTAAAAAATCAAAATAGAAATATAATAGAATGTAATACAAAAACAAGAAATAATCATAGAATATTAGGAGATCATTATATTAGATAGAATGAAAAAATAAAAATAGACATATAATAGAAGATAATACAAAAAAAAAGATATAACTATTATTTAGTATTCAACTATTTTGCATAATGAATCATATTTCCCACACGCTTCACGCATTCGATCGTAATATGGAAATTTCCATTCGTCCCAACGGAAACATTTTTATTCCGGCGATCGTACAGCGCGAGTCAATTACAGCATGAAAATAGAGATCATGAAAGTTACAATAAAAAAATGTAAAAAAAAAAAACTAAAAAACGAGAAACGAGTGAAAAAGCACACGAGAGAAAAATTGAGAAACGATTTTGCAAGGCAAAACGGTCCCTCGGCTGTCGGTGCTGGTGCCTGAGTGCTGACTGTGCTGCTGGCCCCGCGCCGGACTGGTTAAACAGGTTATCAGTTTATGGCTGCCGTAAAACGATTTTAAATTTCGCGGCTCATGCCCCCAGTGCATTCCACGCATCCCTCTCGGGACTTTTGCGTTTTTATTCCGTCTCTCTCTCTTCCTCCCTCTATTTTTCTCTCTTTCTTTCGTGCTGTTGGCTGCTCCCCCGACGTACTACTGCCGGGTTCATAGCCCCGAGGGGCTTGCAGCCGCTCGCTCATTCCCGATTCTGACTGGTCGAATGGTCACTCGAAATTACATTGAACTTTGTTGACCAGTCGACGGCTTCCCCGATTGTTCATGATCTCCGTTGACGAACCCACGTATATACATGTACAGCTGTTGATGCAGCTAAAGCCCGATTTCCTCATTCATTTCGATGTTTTTACTGTAATTTACGGTTACAGAAAAAATGTATTCAATTAAAAGTACGTTCTTTTCGGTCCATTTTGAATTCCGAGAGCTATTTTTGGCTGCATGAATTAATAGTTTTATAAAGATCCGATAAATATGGCAATTCTGTTTGAGGAAACGCGATTTACCTTCCGTTCGGACATTTCTTGCTCAGTCGGTAACGGAAACTGCGAACAATTGTTTTCAAGGGTGTAAAACGTCTTCGAATAAAAAGAAAACTCTAAAACTATGCAGAATTATTAAACGCATTGCCGGAAACTTTGTTCTTGTCCGGAATTCTTCGTTATTCTAGAATAAAATGGTTTACAGTTTCGATTACCGACTGAGTATGTTTCGCCGGTCGAAAGTCAATTTTTTCGCCGACCGGAAATCGTTTTCAATAGCAAAAGCACAAACCAAACGAGAGATAAATATATAGATGTATCAGAAATTTGAAAATTAATGTGAAAAATTAAAAATGAAAGATGTTACTATTTTCATAAAAAATGTTATTTTGAGTTTTGTATGGAAAAAATTTTTTTTACGCCTTTTACACATGAGCTAGTCCGTCCAAATTTTAGGTGGGTACTTTTTAGGACCCAGACTAACCATATAAGAGGATAGTAGCGAAGAAAATAACAAAATATTTACGTACCTGCTCGTGATCCAACCGTATTTACGATCGTGTCTGTGGTTTGGAGGCGAAACCGAATGAGTCCATTTTTTTCTTTGAAAAAATGAGATTAACTTAGATTCCCGTAATTTAGACTGTAATCGACGTTCTAAAACAGGAAGCCGAAAATCGCTCATACAGGAAGAATTAAACAAGATCAACCCAACCAAATAAGTCCATTTTAGACACAAAACCGATTAAGTGCAACGATATTAATTGTTCTTTTATCCATAAGTTACATACTATTCAAATCCTATCGAGATCTACATTCAACAGTACCAAAACCTAAATCCAACTTGATAATTACAATGTTTCAAATCGATTGATACACCGTAATTCGCCACGTAAAATCGTTATATCTCAACAACTCGTTTTCTGGACTTATTCCGTTTTTTCCTCCAAACCACAGACACATAAACTATTTTTTACATGAAACAATAAATATTGAATAATAAAAAATGAAAGAATCAAGGGATATATTTTCTTATATATATTTTTTTTTCAAATCCTGCGTAGATTCGATGTAACACAATCCAGTAGTCGGATTTATGTTTTTTTATGAACGAGTCATGCAGACAAACTCCGGTTCGTCAGAATGTAGCGAGGGCTGGAACATCACGATGGAACGTCCGCACGATTCGCCAGCGCAAACCTCGCAATTAAGGCCCATTGCGATTCTACCGTAGCGAGAGTAATTATGAAGCAATCATCGTCGACTCTTGCATAATGACCGAACGTTTCGTAGCGAACGTAAAAATAAAAAAAAATATTAAAAAACAAAACAAAACGCAACAATAAAAAAGGACAAAAATGGCGGAAACTCAACGGGATTCGTACCAGAACCGCACAACCATCCGGATTTCCACAATCGTTATCACGATCGCCGATAATGCAGCAAGAACGTAAAAAAAAAAAGAAATAGTACTCGCCGTATCCGCGTAATCGTTGAATTCTTCTTCGTTCTAGTCTTCTTGCAATCGCGTAATAATCTTAGCCGAACAATGACAAAACCCCGTTCCTGGTAGATATTTTATTTCCATCTTAGGAACTCAAATGCCCATATAATAATAAAAAACAGAAGAAAAACGAGAGATAAGAATTAAAGTGAAAAAAAAAAAAACGAAAAATATTTACCATCGTAATAACAGTCATTATCAAAGTAGGAAAAAACGTGGATTACATCTAAAATCACGGTTGGGCGTAAAAAAAAAAATACGCCCAATAACGGCGGGGGAGGGGGGAGGAATAAAGGATTTGTTCATGAGAAAAAAAGAGAAAAAACACACGAAAGACGCTCGAATTTTGAACTCTTATTTTAAAAAGTTCGATCTCATCTCATCGATCTGTCTTATCTTTCCCGCATGCACATCTCACGCTCTATCGTACACATTCGCAACTTACATCCAAACCACGCACGTTGTAAAATCACATTGTCTAATAAAAAAAAAAAAAAAGAGAGAAGAAAAAATAAACAAGCCTGCTGTAACAGAACATAACGAAACGTTTTTTTTGTATTATAATTATTTATTATTATTATCGTTATTATTAAGATTATTATTATTATTATTCCTATTATTATTTTTTTCATTATTATAGTAATAATAATAATTATTTTTCACCCCCTCCTTAAAATCTTCCTCGCACGCGATCACTTTTTACTGTATCGTTTGAGTTATCTCAATAACCGAGACGGCTCACCGAGAGAGCGGTGATCGCGATTTATGGCACGTTTACTATTTTTGCGATTCAATCGTCGCTCTTCTTTATCTTCGATCCACGCGAATACATCGCGAAGAAAAAAAAATATACACGTTATTTAAAAAATAAAGAGAGAGAAAAAAAATAAACAATTAAATTTAAACTTTTGCACATACTTTTTTGCCAGTATCACAACTTTTTGTTAATTGCCCGGAGGGCTACGCAATTCTCGCTTTGACGACAATCCCCAGCCAGGCTCGAAACGTTTTATTATTATTATTTTTTTTTTTTTTTCAAATTTATTTCTCTTTTAATTCTCGGGAGATCGGCGCCGATTTAATTTTCTCAAACGGACGATCGGCAAAACAATTTTCCGACAATTGCACTCTGAGGCGTTATCGAAAGAAACGACGAAAAAAAAAAGATTCAAATTCGCGAACGAAAATTTATCTGGAAATTATCCAAAAATTCGTCGATCTCGCATACGTCGCCATTTTTAGCACTACGTCGATTTTTTATTCGTTTTTATTTTTCATTTTCTTCTCGTTTTTACGAACATTTTGCTTTTATCTCACGTTGCATTTTATTTTGATTAGATTATCCTAAAACGAACATATTTTGTTTTTTTTTTAAATTTTTTTTTGTTTTCGGTAATGCGTCTACGTTTTTTTTTTAACACGAATATACGGTCGATTGTGGCGAGAACAGTGGCAGGCAGCGATCGCCGTCATCCATGCATTATTCACAGACGATAATCATCGCGTTTCGATAAAAAAAAAAAAAAAAAAAAAAACCTCGTCGATGCGCGTGAAAAAAAAAAAGAAAAAACATAAACAAACTAAAACAAAAAATTCGCCACACCCTAAATTGTAATAAAAAAATTAAAAAAAAAAAACCAAAAAGCAAGACAATCTTTCTTTCCGCACTTAATGCTCTTGACAAAGATATTCTCGCGTTTTAAAATAAAAATTTTTCGCGTATAAAATAGGAAAGTATTTAAACACAGTCGATGGCTCTGAATCGTGCAAGCTCAAAACGCTCGGGCGAAGAGAACAATTTTTTTTTCTTTTTTTTTTAATCTCTATCTCTCTCTCTCGGTTTTATATTTTGTAATTTTTTTTTTTTTTTTTTTTTTTCGTTTTTCTTTTTTAAGTGGACGGTTCGTTTTAGTTCATTGTTTTGACATATCGAAAAAACATTGGGCAGACGACCGCCACGTGCCACGAAAATCTTATCGCCTGTACACATACACGTTAAACTTAACTCACTTACATGCTGACTTATAATATTCAAATATAATGCTGAAGTTAACTACGTTTAAATCGCTCATCGCGAATTATAGCGTTACAATATATACATTATGTACAGACGCATTCAACTGCTACTTAATTAATAGCTTTGCAGTGCATTTAGAGCTGACTAATCAGTGTTTACTCATTTATTTATTTTTATTATTTTTTTTCGTTTTTTTTTCGTTTCTTTTTTCACTTTTAATGAATCTTCGTTAGTTTTTTTTCATCGCGTGGGCGTATTCGTACAGTGAAAATTCTCGAACTTATACGTTACATTGAGACGTTCAAGCTTTAAACACGCTTTAATCCGTACGATTTTTGCGTTCTTTCAATTTTTTTTTATTATTATTCACTTTTTTTCTCGGTCACGAGACCGAAAGAAAAAATTATTATTTACAGCCGGTCATCGGTTGGCCATTGTTTTCTTCACATTTACATTGTTCGCGATCACGCGTGAACGACTGATAAAGTTAAAAAAAAAATGCGGAACGAGGATAATTCGCGCGATTGACCGAAAAAAAATTGGAAACAAAATAAAAAATAAAAATTGTAAACGAAAAAAAAAAAAAAAAACAACGAAACAAGACAAACAAAAACGATTACCTCGTTCGCCAATCACAGGCTCGCATAAAGGCAAGGACGTAAAATTAATATAAAACATCGCGCGTCGTATTTATCGTCTCGCGCATTATTTTTTATTTTTTTGTATATTTTTTTTTGCTTCCTTGCGAAAGATCGAAAGCTTTCGCAAAAACTTTGCCGGCTCGATCGGACGTGAGTGTCGTTACTTTGCGGACGAAAAAAAATTAATTCGAAGCAAAAAACGAACGAAGTACGAAGGAGCAACGCGAGAGCGTTGGCAACTTTGTTGCTATCACATGCTCCTGAGCTTTTTCGACAGTGAATTCGATCTTCTATCGGTTTCTTAATCACGATGGAAATATATTGAAATATATTTGTTTATATATGGGGAGAGACGTCCCAAATTTGCAGGATTGGAGAGCTTTTATTCATCGATGTGGTCGATGATTCTTTTTTTTTTTTTAGAGAATTTTCTAGATCCTGGGAACTCGCTCATTTCTTTTTTAGATTTTTTAGATCCTCTCTTGCCCTTACTTTATTGGCCTCTTTTTTTTATCGAGAGGTTACTGCTGTTTCCGCCATTGTGAATTGGATGGAATTTTGTTCTCAGATACTTTATCGCGATTGAGGAATTTTTTTTTCATTAAATTGGAGTGAACTTTCATAAAAGTGGGAGGTTTCTAATGGATTTATCATTTTTCTTTTTTAATTTCGAAAGAGTTCGAGTTTTCCCGAAATTTTAATTTATGATGATGGTTTCCTGGCGAAAAAAAAAGACAAGGAATCTATCTCACAAAAAATCGATATTGCGATTATTTTCGATAGAGAATCGATTTTTTGATTGCCTTCGATTTTTTTTATCAAAAAGAATAATCAAAAAATCGATTTTCTACAAAAAACAATCGGAATATCGATTCTTCGCGAGATAAATTCCATCTTTCTCTCTCCTTTCAGATAGGTAACCACAATCACATATTAAATTCTCGGAAAAACTTGAATTCTTTCGAAATAAAAAATATAAACACATACATTAGAAACATCCCAATTTCATAAAAACCCACTCCAATGTCATTCAAAAAATTCCTCAATTTCCATAAAATATCTATAAAAAAAAAAGTCTAAAATAACAACAACCTCTTGACAAACCAAAATTAAATACCCCAGAAAAAAGTGAAACCCTAAAAAATCCACCAAAAAAATCAGCGACGTCTCAAAACCCAAAACCTACCGAGAAAAAAAAAAAAAAAAAAAAAATCCTCAACCCCATCGAGCGATAAAAACCCATTCCACCCCTCAACTAAAAAACCCCCCTCCCCTCATAAACATTCCAACTCCGAATCCTACCCTATCCACTCCTCCCATCATCCGTCAATTTCCACCTCCGTCCATCCAACCTCATTCCCCTAAACAATTGTTCAACTCGAACTAACTCGCACCCGCGGAAGTCCCGGACTTCGTATCGCGCCCGTTACAAAATTCCTCTTTAGTCTCTTTACCTCTCTTCGAATTAAAAAAAAAAAAAAAAAAAAAAATCAAAAACAAAAAACAAAAAGAAACAAAGAAAAACTAATTTTTAAATTAAAAAAAAAAAAAAAAAAAAAATGTAGCCTTTCTACTTGGACGTCGGTACGGCAGGTTGATGCTGTCCATTGACAGCTATTCTGGGTTGCGCGGATGCCAACAATTCTTTGTAATAAGCGCTGAATTCGGGTGGTATGTAAGGATTATTCGCCCCTGCGTTCATCGGGGGTGGAAAAAGACCGTTGTAAAACGCCGAATAATACAACGGATCGAGCATCGGTAGGAACTTGTTTGCCGAATTCGGCAATTGAGATAAAAACGCGGGTGATGATGAATTTTGCGGTACCGTTGGTATAAAACCCGATGGTAAACTCGTAGGAACGATTTGTCTTCTCGATGAATCCGTTTGTCTCTGAACCGATTTTTGTTGCTGTTGTTGCTGTTGTTGCTGTTGTTGCTGTTGTTGCTGCTGCTGTTGTTGTTGTTGTTGCTGCTGCTGTTGTATTTCCTGCTGTTGAAGCTGTTGTTGTATCTCCTGCTGTTGAAGCTGTTGCTGCAACGCCAGCATCGACGATTTTTCACTGTCGCTCATCCTTCGATGAAGATGATTGGGATCAACTGCAGTTTTTCTCTTTTCTCCAAAAATATGCTGCTGTTGCTGTTGCTGTTGCTGCTGTTGCTGCTGCTGCTGTTGATGATTATGTTGCTGTTGTTGTTGCTGCTGCTGCTGTTGCTGCATACCACTAGTTCTCGACGTATAACCCTGACTATTGAGATGATGAAGATTCGGAACGTTTGGAATAACCGGCGGATGACTAGGTTTTCTCGAAGCGTAAGGCGAAACCGGTTCCGATCTCGACAAATATTTTCCATTTTGATGACGTCTAGGCGTCGTCGATTGATTCGACAACGTCACAGTTCCCACATTATTATTACCACCTCCGATACCTTGAATTCTCGTCACCGGTGGACTAACCGACGTTTGACGAATTTGCGTGGGTACGATGGAATTTCCACCGCGTATTTTCGGATTAACCAACGTTATTTCCAAATTATTCGAAGCCATTGTTCTACCGTCCAACATTCCTCCACCGTAATTCGAAAACGCTGTTTTTCGGGGTTCCAAAGATTTATTTTCCGTTATCGAATTATTCTTCATGTCAAAATTCAACGGTGTCGGACGTGGGACAACGGGAACTCGTACAATTTCCAAATTCGGTCTTGCGAATGATCTTTCGGATCCTTGTTTTTGCGTTAAATCCAAAACTCCACCGTTCGTGGAATCATTGATATTTTGCGTTATCGAATGATTCGAAGTTTGAGAAATCAACGCTCGATGATACTTCTGAGGTATCAGGATGTCTTTGGGATTACCGTAGACCATTTTGTCACCGGTATTGGCAAAAATCGATCGCGATTGAGTGACTTTTGGTGGTGTCGAGTTGGTCGTTGGGGTTGACGGAACGAAACGATGATTTTGAGGTGGCGAAGGTGACGTCGAAGGCATGGACGAGGCTGCGGATGTCGCAGCGTTTGCGTAGAGTTGCAACAGACTCGCGTTGTTCGGACTACCGACGTTTATCACACGACTACTGGCGGTATTGTTGCCATTGATGGTCGAAATCGCGTGATTATTGGTGTTTGTTTGATTAACCGATTGATCGTGAATCGTTTTCGAAGGTGTGGAGAGTCGTTGGTGACGTTGGTGAGGACTGGAATCCTCGGATTCTTGCGGCGAAGGAAGCATGTGACCGATGTCAGGCGTAACCGTGACGGAAATTAATTTAGGCACGGAATTCGGCGTCGTTGGAATTGAAAAAGATTGTGACAATTTGGTTTCTTCGGTTTTTAATGGCAACGACGGTGTGATAATCGGTGTTATCGTCGCTTGAATGACGCTTGGACGTGATTCCAAATCGACTGCTGTTACTTCGAGACCACCTTCGCGTAATATTTCGAGTTTACGTTTTTTAAAACTCGGTATTACGATTTTATCTCGACTCGCGTCGTTTTCGAGTTCTAGGTCGATTATTTCGGGAGATTTTGGTGGTACGACGGCTTTTTCGGCGAATATGGGTTTTTCACCGAACAGAGGGATGTTTTCTTTGCCCTCGGACAAAAGAGTGGCCGGTTTTGATTCTAATTTAATTTCTTTCATGTCTTTTTCCGGTGGTGGGGTCAAAGTTGTTACCATCGTTGTGGAATTCGTCGTGATCGTCGTTGGGGGTTGTATCGGGGGTGACGTCGAGGGTGGGACTTGTTGGGACATCAACGGACTGTTGAGCTGTCGTTCGAGCACGCTTTGACTGCTTCCACAGCCTCCCGAGGCGTTCGTCGGGGTTGTCGATGGCGTGTTCGAAGGTGTGTTCGAGGTTGACGTGTTCGTCGACGTGTTCGAGGAAGGCGGCGGACTCGGACTTGGCAATTGACCGTTTTGATTGGAGGCCGGTGTGCTGTTCGCTATTATCGTGTTCAGGGATTTCAGACGTTCCGGTTTGACCCTTACGCTACGAAGCGACGAGGTTTTCCCGATCTCGGTCTTTGGCTTGTCACCAGGCAGGAACGGCTGGAAGAAATTGATACGGATGTTTAGTGGGTGAACCCGTAAATATGGTTGTGAATATTGGAAGAATTGATTGATTTATGAATTTAAGAGAAAATGGGAATCGGAGGAATAGAAATGATTTTTTTTTTGTTTGATTTTTCTTTTGACGTTTATGAATAATGTGGATTCGATTGATGGAATAGTTTAGTGGGAATAATGGAAATAATTGTGAATAATGAATCACGAATAATAACTAACCTATACGAATGATAAACAATAAATAACGAATAATAAATTGACAATCGGAGAAATAGAAATGATTATTTTTTCTGCTCGATTTTTCTTTTAATGTCTATAAGTAAGGTAGATTCGATTAGTAGAATTGATTAGTGGAAAAAATGGCGATAATGATAAATAGTAAATAATGAATAATAACTAATCTAAACAAATAATAAACGATAAATAACGAATAATATATTGACAGAGAAAATGACTATCAGAGAAATAGAAATATTTATTTTTTCTGCTTGATTTTTCTTTTGACGTCTATGAATGATATAGATTCGATTAATAAAATAAATTAGTGGGAATAATTGCAATAATGATAAATAGTAAATAATCAATAATGACTAACCAAAACAAATAATAAATTGACAGAGAAAATGACGGAGAAATAGAGATGTTACATTGTAAATTGCAAATTGTTGATGTGTAGATGGATTAAGATCGTTTTTATCTTTGCTAAGAATATTATCCGAGGATTATTTTGAGAACAAGGGAATGTCTTATCATCATTATTTCAACCAAAATTCAAATCAACCAAAATTTGATCATAATTTTAGTTAAAAACATTTCTTTATCTGAAAGATTAAAACTATTTTATATTCCAAGCGGGATTAAAGGAACCTTTTTTCCTCCGTTACGGAGCTGTTTCGAAGCTTAGTTCAAGAACGATAGATCCCTGCCTTACCATCGTTCTTATCATCGATTTATATTTTCCGGTAAAGTAAAAATTCTTCCCCGTAGTTTTCAAATTAACGAAAGTAAGAATTCAATAATATTCCAGACGGAATCATGAAATTAAATCCAACCAAAAAAGTACAAAAGTAGCTAAAACTTTAAAAAAAAAATGAATTTCAAGAAAAACACCAAAGTTGAGCGTTTAAGGTAGTTCTGGAGGTACACGTATCAGCTAAAAGTTTCGACCGCAGCGTACAGTAAAACCCAATCTCATATGATGCCGTCGGTCGAAAACTTTTGACAGAGCTTGTACTCTTCGCACGGCCTACACAATGACACCTCGTGCATGGATAGGCCCTCTACATACATAGAGCGCGGCGCTGAAAACGCGGCAACAGCGCAATTTTCCAGTATTATAGAAACTTCAAACGTATCAGTGTCCGTGAATTTTTATCAACAAATTATTGAGATAATGTCGAGCCGAGTAAGGTTTAAGGGTCGGTTTGTGAAAAAAAAATCTTGATCACAAATTGAAAGCTGTTGCGGCTATGTGTCGAGCGAATGCTGCTAAACGCGATAGCCTCAACGACCATAACCTCGATCAGCAACAGAAGTTTGCTGTCGAGGGGCGACGGATTGTGGATTTAAAATATCTTTCTGAGCATTTAAAGTGCATTCAGTATATATACACGAATGAATGAAGTAAAGCTAATTCGTCATGAGGAAAACATTTATTTCAACTCCTTTCCGCAATTATCAAAACTCAGAAAAAACCCCGTTTCAAATTCCCGGACTTTGCCGCGCACCCATCCCTTCCCCAAAGCGAACACTGTTGCCGTTTCGTCACAGCTGATTGTGTCTCCGTTCCGTATCGAGTATAATAAATATTTTTTGTGAGTCGATATCTCCGAAACTAAGTGGTGGAAAATTGCGATTTTTTTTAAAATTAATCCTACACTAGTACTGCATACACCGGTGGTTTTATTTGAAAATGTATAGTTCCGTTTAGCGTCGATAATAAAAAGTGTGAATAAAGTCCTATCCATTCACGTGTTAGGTATAGGCATCGCGTACAAAAAAACCGATTTTTGATTGCAATTATCTCAGAAACTAAGTGGTGAATCGAATGAAAAATTTAGGAATCGGTTCATAAAGGTTGTATCTACACCATACTACAATTTCAGGCGATTCCATAGATTTTGACAAAACTCCAGAACTACCTTAAAATAAATAAAAAAACAATTTTTTTTACTACATAAAAAGTCTTAAAAATTTCATTTTCCGAAGGATTTTCGATAAAAAGCGATGACACGGTAAGAATTTATAACGCAACGCTTGAAAAATTCGAAGAGATGATTACCGATGATGATAATATTGACTGGAGAGGTGGAACCGGGGATGCGGATGTGGGGGTTTCCGGCGGTGGTGGCGTCTCGGACGTGGACGTTCTTCCGATTTCCGGCTTAACGTCCGACGAATCCTCGGAAAGACTCCCGGATTTCGTTCGCCTCCCGTGCGTCGGCCTCACCTTCGTCTCTTCTCCCCGTTGATGTCTCTCGTATGGCAGCAGCAACCTGATAACGATCGAACAAAAAAAAACGTCAATCTATGCTTCTTGCCTCAAACACGATTAGCTTACGAAGAAAATTATTTTTGAAAGGGAATCTCTGTCCCTTTTAAAAATAAGATAAGTGAGAGAGAGAGAGAGATGGAAAGAAAAAAATACTGCGACCACAACGACGTCAACAAATCGTGGATGAAGATCGAGACCGAGTCATTGTCGGGACATTTATTACCTTTCGTAGTGCCTCCGGGTTATCGTGGCTGCGCTGGTCGAACCGGTGTTTCCACCGATGTCGTCGTAAATCGATTTCCAGAGACGTCCAGCGCTCACGGAATCGTAACCACCGAGTTTCTGGACTTTTGTATAAAATAGGAAGAGGTCGACTGGAAAGCAAAAAAAAAAAAACGATTAAAATCTTTCATCAATCGCGAATTATATTTATTTATTTTTTCTGCTCGATTTTTGTTTCAACGTCTATGAATAATATAGATTCGATTAACAAATGAATTAGTAGAAATAATAATAAATAATAAATAATAAATAATAAATAATAAATAATAAATAATAAATAATAAATAATAAATAATAAATAATAAATAATAAATAATAAATAATAAATAATAAATAATAAATAATAAATAATAAATAATAAATAATAAATAATAAATAATAAATAATAAATAATAAATAATAAATAATAAATAATAAATAATAAATAATAAATAATAAATAATAAATAATAAATAATAAATAATAAATAATAAATAATAAATAATAAATAATAAATAATAAATAATAAATAATAAATAATAAATAATAAATAATAAATAATAAATAATAAATAATAAATAATAAATAATAAATAATAAATAATAAATAATAAATAATAAATAATAAATAATAAATAATAAATAATAAATAATAAATAATAAATAATAAATAATAAATAACAAATAACAAATACTAAATAAACCCAATTAATGTCAAAGTTAATCTCATCCGTGAAAATCCTTAGACCTTCCAGAATAACATCTTTTTCTTTCAAATTCACTCGAGTTGCGAATAACAAACGTCGTAAAACAACTGATTTCCTCTGAAAATCTTTCAAGGACGAAACTCCAGGCAAACTCCAGAGAAACTCCAGGGAAAAACTTTAAACTCCAGTCGCAATAAAATTGTTTCCGTGATCCCACGCGAGTGACGAATGAATAATACGATATTGATATAAACGGTCAAGTCGTAAAAATGATTGAATTTTCGTGGACTCTCCGGAATCTCCGGACCTTCCGGACCTTTCGGACCTTCCGGACGATAAACGTCGGGGATTTATCGTTCGAAATTCATACTCACTCTGTCTGTAACCCAGCAACGGCATTTTTCCAACGGGTGTACCGCGGGAACTCATGAAACCGTTTACGTCGGTGAGGAATCGTTTTTCCTCGGCGCTCGTGTTTCTCTCGCTGCGACGAACCCCCGAAGACGGTGGTCTGAGAGCCGGTCCGAGGCTCGAATTCGACGTTGCTCCGCGCGAC
Organism: Sussaba pulchella; assembly: GCA_963971145.1. Classification (NCBI taxonomy): domain Eukaryota; kingdom Metazoa; phylum Arthropoda; class Insecta; order Hymenoptera; family Ichneumonidae; genus Sussaba; species Sussaba pulchella. The sequence goes on from OZ020164.1 coordinate 3,216,135, forward strand.
GTCGAAGCGACCGAGGCCTCGCTCTCGTTGCTCGACTCGCCCGGTGAGACGCTGCGCTTTTTGCGCTTTCTTCTTGGCCTTCCCTTAAGTTTTGGCGCTGCAATTACGAAATTCGTGAATTGTCAGTTGTGCGAAACGAACACGCGTGAATTATCGGTGATCGCACGGTGGCTATCGTTTGTGATTGCGTTTATACTAATCGCAGTTTCGTGAAACATGAAACAATTGTCAATTATTCATGAAACGTTGTATTACATTGATTTTTTACTGTCCGCATTCTAGGTCTCGTTCCGAAATGATTTCCTGACTGCTCGGTCGGTAAAAAAAAACTGCAAATGATTTTCCTCGGCGACGATAGATATTTTTATCAAAACACGAGAACGGTTCACTCGACGTTGACATTTGCCAGTCGATCGTTCTCGCGTTTCATTCAAAAAGATCAATCATCGCCGAGAAAAGTGCTTTTGGAAGTTTCTACTATCTCTCTCACACTTGTATAAATCTAAGAGCAAGAGGGTAAGAGGGAGAATTACATATAGAAAGCGTCATGTAATGAATCAATTAAATCGTGGCTCACTTATAATCCTGTAATAAATCGATGAGATTCCTACACATCCTCATAAAATACCCATCGATGACTCGGTCGGTAACAAAAACTGTAATACATTGTTCTCAGCGACGTTCTCTATATCGATCAAAACACGAGAACGATTTATAGCACCTGAACATCTTTCATTCAATCGTTCTCGTCTTTCATCCAAAAAGATCAATCATCGCCGAAAAAAATGCTTCGTTAAGTTTCCGCCATCTCTCTCGCACTCGCAACAATATAAGACGACGTAGTCAACATCGTGGGTCCAGGAATTGGCATTAATTCAATGACAATGTATTCAAAATACTTCCGTCCCCAAATTATCATACATTATAATTGCTATTACACAATATAATCAATTCCAAAACAACAACACATCCAATTTATTCATCATCATCGCAATAATGTAAACATTTTAATTGTTGTACGATAACTAATCATAGTTATTTCTTTGGAAAAGTATTTCAAATCAATTTTCATTGAATATCCATCGTCACGTGCGCACCAAAACCACAGTGGAAGAAGTACAACGAATGCGCCAAAGATGGCGCGACCGGTCTCGTCTACGAATTCAATCCAAAACAATAAAAACTTCGCATCTAACCCACAAGAATATAATAAAACAATCCGTCAATCCACGACCTTGAAAATTAAAAAAAAAAACCACCATTAATATCAATCAATCAATAAAATCAAAGCTCACCCATAATGCTGTAATAAACGATGCGATTCTTACATATCCTCATAACAATACCCATCGCGTGCGCCAGCGAAACACGTGTAACAATCCTGCAATCTATTTCCCGCCCAACAAACGTCTCCCTCAGTTTATAAACAATGACAACGCTCAACGAAATTTAAAAACAAACAAAAGAAAAAAACAAAAAACGTTGCACCACGTTTCACACCAACGTATCACAAAACGATGAACTGGAAATTATCGTTTGATCGTCAAAACTTGCAGCGTTTTCGCGATTTCGCATTGTCAACGTTCACGAAACAACAAACTACCCTCTCGCGGCTGTTCGCGATAACCACGCGAGAGTACGACTTCCCCTCCCACCTGTCCGTCTTCACAACCGCCCCTTCTACGTCGTCTTAGGTAAGCAAACCCGGCTAAGTCGCGCTTGACCGTTTTATTTGTAAATGCGTGCGTTCGCACACAAATACTCGCTTGTATTCGCTGTCACACCGATTGAGACGAAGAAAGAATACGCGTAGAATAATTCGGTGAATGTGTTTGGTCGGTGGCACGAGTTTACGTTGAAAAAAAAACGTCGCTCTGGGCCGACGAACGTCGACGCGGAACTGACGAACCCGCGATGCCGTGAAAACCACGTGGCCGACTGTTTCGTTATTGAGCAACTGCGAGGTAGAGGGAGGACAAACAACTGCGGGTGTTTATTCTTCTTCTATATTTGATTTACGACTTCTGTCTATGTATATAAATTATGTATTTATCTTTATCTTTTTTATTACCGGTTAGCTTGGAATCTTCCTTACCGATGTTTTTGAGTTTAGCGTCTTTATGGTTTTTTTAACGAAGTTAGTGTGGGCAGGATGACGTAGTCACGGTATTTTTAGTCTTTTTTTTTTGTATGTTTATTGTCATTTTGTTATTGATTTCTATGGCGACGGGGTTGGGTGGGGTTCGAAGTTCCGAAAGTTCAATTTTTTTAAGGAGTTTGACTTTTTTTTATACCGATTGTAATTTTCCGAAAATTCGGATCGACGAATTTTCTTTTGTTTCATGAGGATAGTGTAGAATAATTAAAAATCTCGAACGTTCAAATGTTCGACGGGTTAATAATTTAAATTATAATGTCCCGAAAATGAATTTACCGAATCGGCATGTCCCTCACGAGGTGAACAAAGTCCCTAGATCCCACGTGGTCACCGATCTAGGGTCAACTTTTACGACCCATAACAAAAGTCACATTTTTTCCAAATAAAAAATTAACGCAAACCAATAAATAAATTTAAAAAAAGACAATTACCTAAGTGATTGCAGAGAAGCTCGTGCGTCTCGAGATCCGGATAGTCGAAGGTGTCCCTGCAGAAGAGCACCCGCGTGCCCGGAAGCGCGGTAAAACCTCCGAGTGCCGCGGCTACGGAAGAACCCAGCCACGATGGTTCCGTGCCTTCGAGTCTTCGGAGAAGGGCTCGATATCTGCAGTACCTCGGATAAGAAAGCACGACGACACGCGGTTGCAACGAAAAACTGTCCTGTTTCTTCGTCGTTGTCTGATTCGTTTCGAATTCCTTCTGTTGCTTGTCAACGTCCGAAAAATCGATTCCCGGATCCGTGAGTACTTGAGGATAAGACCCATCGTATTTCTGGGGACTATTTTCCGGGGATAACTTCGGCGATTGGGGAATCGCGATTACGCGTCCGTTGGACCATTCTACCGAGGGTGATAACCACGTTACGAGATCGTGAACTCGTACTACCACTTTTTCCGAAATCGTCAGCACTTCGTCCTGAAACAGAATTCGAATAATTATTAATAATGATAATAATAAAATAATAATAATATTTAGTATTATTATTATTATTATTATTTAATAATAATAATAATATAATAATAATAATTATTATTATTTAATAATAATAATAATATAATAATAATAATTATTATTATTTAATAATAATAATTAATATTGATAATAATAATAATAATAATAATAATAATAATAATAATAATAATAATAATAATAATAATAATAATTATTATTATTATTATTATTATTATTATTATTATTATTATTATTATTATTATTATTATTATTATTATTATTAATAATTATTATTATTATTATTAATCATAATAATAATAATAATAATAATAATAATAATTAATAATGATAATAATAATAATTATTATTATTAATAATTATTAATAATAATAGTAATAATAATAATAATAAATGAGTTAATTAATAAATATTTCTTCCTTAATTATTCGTTTCTTTTTCTTTAATTTTTTTGTCGTTAAATTATATTTATTAATTCCTCCTTATAAAACAATGATATTAAAATGCGGTATGAAAGTTCAATATATTTATTAAATAAAAAAAGAAAAACGAAAATTGCTACTTAATTTACGACTGAATTTTTTAAATACTGAAACCCTCACTCAAGCGAGAAACGAATTTTATATTTAAGAAATATATACACATATCCATAGATATATTGCTTATACATATAGTTCTTGGTTCGTTTAAGTAACGGTTTTAATATTAAAAAATTCCATCATAAATTAATTAGCAATTTTAGTTTTTCTTTTTTTTTTATTGGAAAAGTTTATCGAACGCAGAGATATATGATAGCCGACAGGCTTCATCGACTCGACTGCCGGAAGCTGGCGTCCTCCCGCGCGAATCTCTAGAACTTCCGGGAAGCTTTTCGCTTCTACTACCACCAGTTGCGAACTAGTTTCTACCACAGAAACGCTGAACCGACGGGATTTATATCGTGTGCGAGCACGAATAATTTATCTATGTGAAGAAGAGTGTCGGTGGGTTTGTTTTTATACAAATCTACATTTTTATCCCGAGCTTGATGAACTTTCTTCACGCTTGATCTCTGAAACAAGAAAATAATCACCGTCCAAATAGGATTTCGAAAAACTACCCCCGTCGCCCTTTACGTCCCTTAAAACAGGATTTTTTATCCTTCCTGATGCAACTTTGCACACTTGTTCAAAATAAGAGGAGAATTACTGTTTAGATTTGATTTTAGAAGAAAAAAAACTGCCCTCATCCTCCTTTCCCAACCCTTGAAGCAGAATTTAAGTGCAGTAACATTTTTTCGTAAATATTCCGAATCCGGCGAAAAACGGCCGAAGCGCAATCGATCTTGGATGAAAATAAGAAGAAAATCACTGTCCACCTGAGATTTCGAAAAAAACTACCCCCATACCCCAAAATAAAACCTCTTTTCTCTGCGTAAAGCCCCGAAAACGGGTCTCGATCAGTCAAAAATATTTTTTCAAAAAATTGAAATAAAAATAAAAAAAATAAAACAAAAATTTCAATATTTTTTTAACAGGCAACAACTAATTCTAATAAACAAACTTATCAGATCGACCAGCAGTCTTCCTTCTCGCAGAATAAAATAATTCCAAACGTATCATCAATTTTCCAACTCGTCACACTGCAACGATCCGCCGAATAAAAACCTAATCAACATTTCTTCCCTCAAATTTCACATCCCCGATTTTTCATTGAGTCAACTTGTCACCCCAACGCAGTAATCGTCTCCCTCATCCCCGCTCTCTTCCCGCACCCTCGAAATTCGAGATCGAATCTTCTTCCCCCAAAAATCGGGGATAAATCCTCCCCCCCCTTCCGCCCTCGCCAATGGCAAATGGATGGCCCACTCGTGCAAATCCCTTCCACCCTCGCTCGGTCGTTTCGTTCATCGCTCGTTCGTTCGTACGGACAGTGCAATTTACATGCTTTCAGGGTTACAGGTAAACCCAACTTCCCTCCGTCCACCCTTCCGCGGCCTTGCGCGGCCTCCCCCGCCCGGCAAATATCGAAGCCCGCAGTTGCTATGGCAATTTCTGGTTTCCCTCCCTCCCCGAAAATACGTCGACGAGACGTCGATGTTCACCAATACGAAAACACGGAGATTCGGATACAAACGCGTTGCGATGTTTCGCGGCGAGGAAAACGGCTCGACCGCGTGTGTCGGCGGTAGAAACCGGAAGTCCACCCTCGACCTGCACACAGCCAGAGGCCGCTCGCGAGGGAGGGAGAGAGGGACAGAGAAAGAGAGAGAGAAAGAGAGAGAGAGAGAGAGAAAGAGGGAGAGAGAGAGAGAGAGAGAGAGAGAGAGAGAGAGAGAGAGAGAGAAAGAGAGAGAGAAAGAGAGAAAGAGAGAGAGAGAGAGAGAGAGAGAGAGAGAGAGAGAGAGAGAGAGAGAGAGAGAGAGAGAGAGAGAGAGAGAGAGAGAGAGAGAGAGAGAGAAAGGAGAGAGTGAGCGCGTGGGAGGCTCGGTGGTAAACGACGTGGGTGAAGAGGCCGAAGGGGCACGGGGGGGTCGGGGGTGCGAGGGTGAAAGGTGCGGATGGGGCCCGGGGGTGGAAAGGGTTAACGACCGGCGTATAATGCTCCGGCAGGGCTGTTTCATCCATAAATGACCATATACGTGTATAACACACCGAGCCACGCGTGTTGGTGGACCTGTGTGAGAGGATGGAGGGCGCAGGGGGGAGGGGGGGAAGGGGTGGGTGAAGGGCGTGTACGTTGTCGCGAGCCTCGCGTGCTGGCTTTTGATCGTCCCTCGCGGGTCCTTTGAAGTTCGAACGTGTGGTTCGCCATTCTCTCAAGGTTCCACGTTCGAATAAATCGTTTGTTATTATTTTTGGCTGAGTCGAATATCGAAAAATGAAAATTTAAAGGGATGAATTTTAAAAAATACATTATATTGCGATATCGGAAGAGTTTTGACTTTTTGAGATTTTTATTTCCTTGTTTTTGATATTTACGTGGATGATTTTAGGACGATAGAGCCACTGATAGTAGTTTCATTTCAAATTGACGAAAAAATAGTAATTAAAAACATGAGTCCATTATGACGAAATTAATTTTCATGGGAGTGTGATTAATTTGTCAGTATGGAATAATTTGTTATCGACAAACTTGGGAAACAGTTCGGACAAATATTGAACGAATTGACTATATTTGTGTCAACGAGCCAGTGAGCGATCAGTAGACCACATATATACATATATACGTTCGCTATCCGTGCGTGCATCCACTGCACCGTTGCAACGGCCGAGAGAGCGTGGGATTCGACCCACGGAGTGAGCAACGTCAAACGGATTTTAGTACTTTTTCGTCTACTATTTATTTATTTTCTGTGTTTTTTTTTCGTGGCTTTTTATTTATTTTTCGTATTATTTTTTTTTTCCGCATAAATCGATTATCGATTTATCGGTACGAGCCGATTCCGATGGAGCCCGCAACGCACGTTGCTCACTCAGACACGTGCGTCGATGAAATGCCTATGGCGTTTCCGATAATTGGAATATGTCCAAGGCTTCGGGAAGCTGCATCCAGCATCGAGCCGGATCCCAAAGCATAATCATAAGAATTAGATACTAAAGCGCGAAACGTGGAAACCTGTGATAGTAGCGAAACAGGTTCGCCGTTGCTGCCGTTGACATATTTCGTCGAGCGTACATAATACATTCATAGGAAAGCGTGTAGTTATGGGATTGCGAATGGGTACGTGGCGCGTCGGTTCAGCGTTTCTCAAATTCTCCTAAATCACTATTCCATAACGGAAATTGCATCGTGATTATTTGTCGCAATTATTTTCACGCGACAAATTGAATTATATGATTTTTTTTTCAACGAGTAGATGGAGAAAAATTCAACCATTTAGTGTCAATGATTTATAATTTTTCTTATTTATAATAATAATAATTATTATTATAAATAATTATAATAATAATTAATAATAATTGATTAATAATAATATTATATAACGGTAATAATAATAATAATAATTATTATTATTATATTATAAAATAGAATAAAATAGAAGAAAATAGATATTAGAAAAAATAAAAATAGAATAATAATAATTATTATTATTCTATTAAATGAAATTATTTTGAGTTGAATTTTTTAATAATAATAAAAATAATAATAATAATAATAATAATAATAATAATAATAATAATAATAATAATAATAATAATAATAATAATAATAATAATAATAATAATAATAATAATAATAATAATAATAATAATAATAATAATAATAATAATAATAATAATAATAATAATAATAATAATAATAATAAAAATTATTATTATTATTATTATTATTATTATTCTATTAAATAAAATCATTTTGAGTTAAATTTTTTGTTTTCTTTTGAGAATTAAATTCGAGGTTGAGTCAGTAAATAATTCAGCTGAGAAAAATAAATATTTCTTCTATAATTAATAATTCTCTCTCCGTAAAATCGATTCAATTATTGAAAATTCACTCCAGCTGTTCTCAAATTTTCCTAAATCACTATTCTATCACAAAAACCATATTTTCATCGTCGTAATTATTTTCCGACGAAAAATAAAATAATAGTTCTCTGAAAACGAATTGACAATCTTTTTTTCAATCGTATTAAATTTTTTGTTTTTGGTTTGAAAATTTAATTTGCGACGAATGCGAACGCTGTGTCGCTGAAAAGAATAATCGTTATCGGGTGAACGTGACACACGCATCCGTTTATTAGGACGAGCCCACTCATCCACGTTGACACGGGACGTAGGATGGGAATGAAACTCGATAGCGACGAATTGGGAGCCACTGTCGGGCATAAATCATTGTTAGATTAAACCCCGGAGCGTGAGTACCGTGGTAGATGGGGCAACTGCTCGCTCTCCGGAAATATAGGGTGACCGAAAAGTCGTCAGTCGATAATTCATCCGCCATCGGTGATTTCGCGCGTTTGTACACGAACGATATGAATTCAGTGACAGTCGATTAAATCAAATTCAATCGCATTGAAATCGCCTCAGATATTTTTTCCGAATTTAACGTTATTATTATTGTTCCAAACAAAATAATTTTTTTCGTTAATTAAATTGATAAATAAACAAATTTATTCATCGCCGGCATTGTATTGATTCCTGTATAACCTTTTTCAAAGTCATTTTTGCATGACAAAATTGATTGTCTAATTTTGGAGATGAAATTTGGAAAAAAATTGAAACAAAAAACATTTTCCAGTCATTGAATTTATTTTTCAATCGTGAATGGGTTGATGGAGAAATACGCACAAGTGCGTCTAGTGCCATAATTCGATGAAAATTAATAACGTACATCCAATTAGTCGTGGTACGCAATTAGAGCGTGTAACGCCAATTTCCCCCGAACTTTATACTTGAATGAAACAGAGTGGGGTCGGTTGAGGGGAGTCAAGCGGGTTATGAGTTTTCGTGGTTGCCCACCCAGGTCCGCCCAGCACCCACTCACGATTCAGTCAACTCGAATGGAATATTGTCACGAAATTTCGTTGACAAGAAACCAAAAAATATCTATGGATTAGGGATTAATATTTGGGTCACGTTTAAATTTAAATCCCGACGAGGAATCAATCGATTGAAAAAAATAATAATTATCAGCCTGTTTTGAACCTTCTAGTGCAATTCTAATCACGACCTCATCAAAATTAAAATTCGAACAGAACCTAAATAATTATCACCCTAAAATATCAATAGAAAGAAATAGAAATAAATAAATTAGAATGATAAATATTTCAACAAAGCTTCGACGATCGACAGAGAAAAATATCTCACACATTGCATAAGTACGTAGAACGAGTTGATAAACTCTTATCAGTCGCTCGGAAAACAATGTAATTATCAAACGCGGTTTAATATAATTTTAATACAGACTACACGTGGCAGGTATAATAACTAAGTGAGCACGGAGACAACCGACGACACACAAGAGAATCGGATCAAAGTTTGCTCACGCGATGTTGCCCATTAGGGATGGAAATCTTAATTAGTATAGGTAATTGGAAATAATAACGATGCTGGGACACCGCGTATTTTGCATTAGATAAATTAATATACAAGTTGAACAATTAGGGTGAACTTTCGCGTTCTACGATGCAACTGAGAACGTGCACAGTTGGATAATATATATATTGCACGTGTGTATATTAGAATATAATATAAGATAACAATCGGGCAAATCTGAGCTGAATCGGACTGTTTTGAGAGGCTGCGCAGTCGTTTTATAGATTTTGCATTTGATAGACACGTGAAAAAAATTGTTTGATTATTGAAATCGATTTTTCCAGTAAATATCACACTCGATAAATCACACTAATTACGGTCTTCATGCATTTATCACGCTTTCTACTCATCTACGTTCAATGAAAAATCATCAATTTATTGGGAAATTGTTCTTTTGAGTTAAATATTTTTATTTACCGGACAAATCGATTTCAACTGGTCAAACAATTTTTTTTCATGTGTTAAATAATTGGAAAATCGATATAATGACTGCGGAACCTCTTCAAATATTCCCTTTGGGATTAGATTTGACCACATATTGTTATATAGTATTCACTTGTAGTTGTGTGTGTATGGAGGAGGAGGAGCAGGAGGGGGAGGAGGCGAGAGAGAAAGAAAGAGAGAGAGAGAGAGAGATAGAGGGAGAAAGAAACAGAGGGATTGATTTATTGGTAGATTCAACCATTTTTTATTTCGTTACTCATGTACTTATTTATTCATTCGTTTATTTCATTATTTATTTATCGATCGATATATTGATTATCATTTACTATCATTATTATCATTTTCGACAGGGAAATAGAGAGATTCGTTTACTCGTAGATTCTATAATGTTTTGAATTGCTTTCATCAATGTATTTATTCATTTATTTTCACTATTATCATCATTATTATTATTTTCGAGAGAAAGAGAAAGAGAGAGAGAGAGAGAGAGAAGCGTATGGTGCGTTGGTTCAACGTTCGAGAGTCGCCTTTAATTCAATAATCTCGCGAAAGTGATACGACCAAGATAGCGCATGGACGGGGTCGTGAACCAACGACGTACACAATCGATTTATACATCGAGTGTCCGCTCTGCTCCAGCCGTCTTCGCCGTCTGCCCGCAGTAAATACTCGAACCCCGTAATAACACTAAAATCATTTCGATCAAAACATTTCGTTGCAATTGTAAATAGCGAATTTAATTTTTATTCATCGTCATTCGATATTCATTTCGAAACATGATTCATCAGTTTTTTACGAAGCGAATATTGCGATATTGATTGAACGAGGTTATCAAGGGTGATTAACAATAAAGATATCACTTTGTGGACGTGCTTGTGTAATTTGAGGAATTATTCATTGTTTCGGTCCAGATATTTGTTGGCGTTAATGTCGATCATTTATTTTGAAAAAAAAATCGTTTGGGATACGAATATTCTTGTCGGGAGTTTTTTGGACGGAGTTATTTCGACGGGAGGATTTTTTTTTTGACGGACTCGTTTTCTTTTAATTTTCTTATAAACAAGCGTTTCAAAAATAAAAAATAAAATTTCGTCAATTTTTTTATGCATGTAAATAATCCCGATCGCACTTTTAGTTACTATCAATCGATTTGGCAATGTTTAAAGTACATTCGAGAATTTTTTCAAACCAATCGCACCGCTCAATCAAAAATGGCGGCCGGTCAAACTTCATGCAGGATCAATTCAACCCCCGTCCGTCGTTTTCGATCGAAAAAATGAGCCGCTTATGCAAGAGTTGAAAAAATTCGGTTGCAAAGGGCTCGGATTGCAAGGTCGTATCGTCGTGAGCGTTGTTGCGGTTACGCGGGAGAAGGAATCCGAGGTAATTAATACGCGAATCGCTCGGATTCCGTCCGGGAATCCCCGACGATCGTTAAACCGGGGGTTGCAACATAAACGTTAACACGAACGTGACGTTTGAACGCGTTCCATAAGCGTTTGCCCGAGACCCCGTGAGCCGCGGTGCACTTCATTGGCGTAAGCTACACACGCGTCGGGACATCAAGAACGATTCGTTCAACCCCCGAAAACACGCTTGATCTCTTTATGTACGTACGAGGTGATTACGCCGGTGTTTCCGTCGTACCGAAGTACGCGCAAACAACGATCCGGAACAAGCGATACGCAACCGAAGTTTCCTCCATTACCGACGAACTGGACGACGAAGCTCGTGCAGAGTTGATTCGTTAAGGGTGCGTTCACAACGAAAATTGTACGTTTCGTAAATGAGAAGGAAGTGAATTTAAAAATGATCTAGGAATGAAATTGAAAGAAGAAAAAATGAGAATTAAAAAATTGGGAAGAGATTTGTTGATTATATTGTGATAGGGATGAGGGACTATTGAAATTGAAATGTATTTGTAATACTTGTACAATTAAATTACTGTGATTAATTATCTAGGAACAATTGAGGTTTTTACATTTATGCAATGATTAGCAGTAATTGAGATGAGTTATTGTTTCGCAATTGATTCTAATAATTGAAGAAAAAATAATAATCCACGAGCATTCCGTTAAGATGCGTTCACACCGATGTTCGTACATTTCGTACAACAATTTCTAGAATGCACTAAATTTTGAAACCTTCTACTAATAAAATTGAAAAAAAAAAGAATGTGAATTTAAATATTTGCCGTAATTTTGTCGACTATATCGACAGAAATGCGAGACTGATTAAATTGAAATGTATTTCAAATACTTCTCCAATCAAATAACTATGATTAATTATCAAAGACCATATCTAGAAATATCCAAATTTATGCAATACTTAATAATAATTTACATAAATTATTATATGAATAATATAATCTTAATAAATTTTAAAATATCCTGCTAATGAAAAAAAAAATATAAACGTAAAAATGTATGAATGTAAAAAATGTTTATTGCCCAAATTCGGTTAGGTTAATTTCATTTATTCTTTCCTGTATGAACAATTTTCTCTAACTCTTTATTCAAGAACGACGTTTGAGCTCCATATTACGAGAATTTTATTTAATCTCATTGCCCGAAAGAAAGGACTTTGATACGGTTTTGTCTCCAAGCCTCAGATATATGTGCGCGTGTATATATGTGGTCTGCGTTTGAAATAAGTACGTACTCTCGTGGTCCGAGGGTATATGGTAAAACGAGAAAAGTTTGGGTAACGTTGGGGCGCGCGATAGTCCGCCCAGTCGGCAAAGCTGGTCAGATGGGAGTTGCGACAGGGCCTTTACGTACTTTCCAACCTGAAAGCTATTCTATAAGTCGCAAACATAATAGACCACATACATAACACGGTTCGTGCAACTTGAGTTTGGTACCTTATATTTGCGCGGTGTAACTCGATTCAGGGGTTCTCAAGGTTCTCCCCAGGCCGAGCAATCCTCGGGGGACGAATAATTCTTCCCTATCCGACAGATTTTGTCGTCATGACTTGAGGAACCTTTCAAATTTTTTCTCATTCTTTTCTTTTTCATTTGTTTTTATACTTTTTTCTCGGGGGATAATTAGAGACGAAAGACGAGAGAATTGTGAATAGTTTTTTGAAGATTCGAATTATATAAATAAATAAATCGATTTTGGAAAATGGACAAAGAAAACTAAACTCGCAGAGAACCTTTCATATTCTTTTTTTTCTGTTAAAAATTTTTTTTTTGCTGTTAATAATTAAAGACGACAGGCGAAATAATTGTGAATAATTAGAAAATATTATTTTGAAATAGAAAAATAAATAAATGAATCTTAAAGATAAAAAATAAGATGAGTTACCAAAACTAAACTCGAAAAGACTTTTTCGAATCTTTATTGTTTTTTTTTCACTCTCCTCTATGCGGATGGATAGAAACGAGAGGCGAGAGAATTGTGAATAAATTCAAAGAATAATTGAGATATTTGAATTAATGAATAAATTTGAAAAATAATAATGAAAGAATATTCGAAGAAAAAAATATTTCTGAGATAGAAGATTGTCGCATCGAGTTCTATAAGGTCAGCTTCAGCCTTTTTTTCTAACCATCCGGCAACTCAACAGATATTATCAAACACTCGTGCAAGTGTCGAATCGACATTGAGGTTTCGTGATTGCGTTTGGTCTTATCGCTACGTCGGCATTGCCCGACGAAGGCGGAAGTGCCGGAGTATCTCCGTGCATCGTGAACAGAGATAAAATGTTATGTTATCGGTTATCATGAGCTCGCAAATATTCAGATAAAGATTTTTCTGATAATCAATCATTTTCTCTCAGAAAAATCGATTTAATCGTAGAACAATAAAATGTATAAATCCCAATATTTTCTCTAATTAATCGATATTCATTTGTTTAACAAACAAATGAAAAAAAAAACATTTCTACCGAATCGATTGTGGTTTTTCTGGATTGATGAAAAGATTAAATATTTTTGGAATTAATTCTATTTCTGTTGGACATTTTTTAATTAATTTTCTTTGAATAATTTTATCAAATTTCTGAGAAAACGTCGAATATCTTCAGACGGAAAAGAGATAAACAACGAGCCCATGACCGTGGAACAGCGGGTTGTTGTATATTGCGCGTTGGTTTGGTTTCGTCGTTTTAACAAACGGTATGTGTCTTCGTTCGACCCTCGACCCTCGAGCCGAGCTCGGGAAACAACCCCTAGCCCTGCCCGTTCTATTCGTCGTCGAGGGTGGACGTGATACGTGCGGTTTAAGCCACTGTTACGAGCCTGTCGGTCAGCCAGCGCCACTCCTCGCAATCTCGCGTGAAATAAGCACCAGCAAGTTTGGGTCAAGCATCGTATTTCATCTATTCAATTGTTTATTTTATCTTTTGTTTATGTATTTATTTATATTGTTTTCCATGCACCGGTCTAAAATCTGGAGACAATAATTTCCCTCTTGAATGAGGAAATTAAGTTGCTTCCGGAGTTATTTATTTACACACAGATTCACGAAGCAATCGTCAAAAAATTACAAATTTTACTGTTTTTATGGACAAAAAAATGATGAAATTAATTTGTGAGGAAAAATGTTTATCTCTCCGAAAATATTATCGATTTCAATAATGAAACATCGATAAAATATGTATGAATAGAGCCCGCATATGTGAATGGACCAATTTTCTTATTTCCGTGATGAATCATTTTTCTAATTGCGTCCATTCGAAAATATAATTTACTATAACGTTTATGATTTTAATTCATCAATATAAGATCGTCCCTATTGTGAATAATTGAGCAGCGATTTTTCGTTTTACGCCTAATTTAAGATCCCAGTTGTAAGAGTATGTATTTTCATTGATTCGAGCTTGGCTCTTCTCCGCTCGGTGATATAATTTCGTGACCAAGAAGCAACTCCATAGATAAGCACGAAGCAAGTCGTCGTTGTCGTCGTTGTCGTCGTTGTCGTCGTCGTCGTCGTTGTTGATGCAATTAAAACTTTGTCATCGAGCCATTTGTGCATCGTGAATCCTCCTTGAATCATGCAGATCGTTAATGTTTGAATGATTGAGATCGGTTTTGCCGTACTCGGCGAAGCATTGCGGATCCGTAAATGGCGTAGGGATGCAATTGGAACGATTGATTGGACAGCTCACTGTGCTAAATCGCCGCACTACATGCATCCAAGTACGCGCATGCCAAAATCTCGAATATTCATCGACGTTATACGCATCGACGGATTCGACATCGGCATCAACTAAATTTCGATTATCCGCGTCGTGTGCCTAATATCGGCAAATTAGAAATATTATCGTCATAAATTATCGTAATTATTATTATTATTATTATCGTTAGATATCTATTTGATTCTCATCAATAATAATAATAATAATAATTTATGACGATAATATTTCCAATTTGCCGATAGTAATAATAAAAATAATAATGATATTATTATTATTATCAATAGCATTATTTTATAATAGACGAATAAAAAAATATTATCGTCATAAATTATCGTATTTATTATTATTATCGATATTATTGTTATTATTATTATTATTATTATTATTATTATTATTATTATTATTATTATTATTATTATTATTATTATTATTATTATTATTACTATTATTGTGCGTTCAAATAATTATATCAAAAATATAAATTCATGCAAATAACATTTTAGTTCAAGAGCAGCAATTTTTCTTCTTCAATATAATTTTCAGTGCCCTGAATGTAAATTTAAAAAAAAATCCAAGGTCCAAATGAGACATTTTCAGGCATTAAAATTTTATTTTTATCCCGTCGAGTGCGAGAAGAAAAAGATTGCGTTCGATAGAATTCCGGAGGGTTTGTTGCACGGCGCTCCGAAAGACGCGCAAGCGTTGTCTTCGTCGTCCGCAATCAAACATAATTTGCATCCGGTAAAAAGGAACGTCGCCGTCGCGGCGTAGCTGAACGTCGGTAAGGAAGATCTCTGCTTTCGTCCGAGATTTCCAACGAGACTTTTCTCTTCGTTTGTACAATCCGCCCCCGAGATCACCTCGTTATTGATTTATCTGGCACGCAATGTTTTTCGTCGCATTGCCATCCGCGCTTCAAACGGTTGGAGATTCAATGGATTCAAATGAAATTAATTCGAAAATAAGAAGTCCATAAAATTTCTGGTGGTAAAATGAAAAATTTTCATTCACGATTAAACGAAGTCGATTTAATTATTCGGGAATGATTTTAAAAGAGGCGAAGAAACGATAAAAACATTGTTTTTACATTACAACAACTAAATATTTATCTCTCGGAGGGTGGTTGTTGTTTTCTAAACAATCCGATTACCGGAAGAATTTTCTACGTTCGTTGATTCACGAAATTGAGGAAACGCCGAAGATTGAGAGAGTGAGAGATCGAATGAATTAAAAGACATTGATTAAAATAAAAAAAAGATAAATTTTCAGGTGGTTAAATAACGAATTCAATTCACAATAAACAAAGTTGATTTAATCATTCGTAATTAAAATTTCAAGGATAAAAAGAAAGATTATTTCTTCAATTACATCAATCAAACATTCATCCGTGGGAGGTTCGTCTCGGTGTAATCAAAACAATCTGACTCCCGAGAGCGCTTCCTACGTTCGGCGATCCACGAAATTGAGGAAACGCACGAGGGGCGAGATTGAGGGTGAGGGAGGGAGAGAGAAGGAGATCGAATGAGCGATTGGTATGATTCTCACAGACACACCGACTCACGTATTCGATCACCGCAATCGCGGCGAGTCGACCGGAGAGCGTTGAAAACAAAGCTTTGATTATTCAATCGACGCTGATGGAGTGCACTTCGGGTCCACGATGTTGAAAAAAAAAATGAAAATAAAAAACGACGCGGTCCACGGGTCCATGGGTCTGCCGTATGGTTCCCTTGAGGTTTCAGATTATACGAAAATTACAATAGATTTTCCACGTTCGGCCGAAGTTCGTTAAAACCGCTTGGGAAATTAATACAAAACTTTCCAAGATTTATCGTTGGATTATTCATGAACCCACAGTTGGACAGCCCAAGGGGGGGGGGGGCGGAGGAGGTTGATACGATTTTATCGGAAACCGAAAATATTTCGTTTAGCAATTTGAGAAATTTTCTGACGATTTTTACTATTATCATCATCTATAAATTTGATAATATGTTTAATATTATTTCAAAGCATCATATAAACATACAATAACGAATTATATATTTTTGTATAATATCCAAACAACGAATATTATTTCAGATCTTATTTTCCATCATATACGAATTACGCTCGATTTATTTCTCAATCAAATCACCCCCAACATTAAATAATCCCAAGATTAATAAAATTTTTCATTTTTTCCAATCGCTAAACAAAATATTCTCGGTTACGATTCAATCCGATACCGATTCATTGCGATGTATATAATTTTTTTTTTGTACGGATTTCACTTTTATTGGAAAGTAATTAGATAATATTTCGCATTTCGGTGTAATCAAGGACACGTTGCAATTTTCGCGGTAGCTCGCTATCTCACCAGTTCGGGCGCTACGCCACGGTTATTAAAACTTTAATCATTTCTATTTCAACGTACAGTCGCTCGGGCAAGTTAGGAGGGTCTGCGAGTCCGCGCGCACCGACGTCTCCTCCACCCCTTGCCTCTCGCCGAGCTGCGCCGTTGCCGCAACCTCATTACGACTCGCTTTCGTACAGTAGATCCCAAAAGTTCAAGTCACGAACAAACTTTGGTTTGAACCGGCCTCCGCTCCGTGCCGCCGCAAATCATTATGTACACGTTGAAAGGGTACACACGTGTACACACGTTCATAAATATATATGGTGTGTAGAGATTAGGGTGTTTATTTGGATCGCGTTCGAATATTTTGATTAGAACGGATTAGGAATTGATTCCGAAAAAGAGAGAAAAGAGTTGAAGGTATTTTGAAGGTTTTGGGCTTATTATAATTATTGCACGTTATCGGGTGAGGTTTGCTATTTGGAATCGATGCAATTCTATAAATATATGGGGAAGGTTTGATAATTGATTTACATAATAAATAACGGAATAATAAAAATAAGGTGGTTGTTATTTGAGTCCCGTTTGAATTTTGATTACGATAGATAACGAATCGATTTAAAAAAATTAATCAATTTTAAGCTCATTTTGAATCCGTCAGTCTAATTTTAATTATTTCCGTCAAAGCAGGTGGAATTTCTCATCTGAAATACTGCATGCATGGTTTTCGAACCTTTCGGTAATTATATCGGCGGAAAGACTAATTATTCCTGAAAAAAATCCAATACCATATGAAATTGACGGGTATGAACTCTTCTCTCACGGAGTAAAATACATGCATATATGGGTCATCTCATGTCACGTTGACGTCGTTCCTCTGACGATTATTATCCAATTTATTCAAATAATTTTCGAATAACTACAATATTGGTTAGTCCCAGAGCCCTACGGTAATTGTAGTCATTTGAGAAGGTTATGTAGGTTATTCCATGTGAATTTGGGCAATGGGAGGGGGCTTCCAGATGTACTGTTTGTTGGAAAATTATTTGAACAAATCGAATGATAATCCCCAGAACAACGTCGACCCAATCAAAATTCGATCATGACCCAAATAACAACCACCCTGATACACCCACATGAATATATGTATACGTAAACTCAAATGGTACGACAAGAACGATAGGGCGCACGGGTCAACGATCTTTGCGAAAATAATCGACCGTCGAATGAAAACAGCGCTGCGATATTGGTGTGCGACATCCGTCGGTGTTGTCGATTGTGAAAAATAATAATAATAACATTAATTTTTAAAACTCCGTCATATTAATCACCATTTTGCATGACTTTGTCAACATTTTCTTGGAATTTCCATCAATATTTATCGTTAATTTGTTCGTTTCTTTGGTCTTTGAACGTTCGAGTCAAAAAGGAATGAGGAAAAACAATTTTCATCGCCGCGCACAGTAAAACGAAATTAATTCCCAAGAGTGTCAAAATCCAATGAAAATAGAATGAAAAAACCGTCATACGAATTTACCTACATGCGTTGTTTCCCGCAATTCAATCACCTTTAACCCTCTATTTCGTTCTTAACAAAAAAAATTATGAATAATTTTTATTTTCGTCGGAAAAATCGGAATTCGATTAAAATCGAACGGCGAGCCAAATAAAAAAATAAAAAATAAAATTAAAACTTTATCGTCGCGAAACTTTTCTCATCGACTGTACGCTCAACTGGACTCACATGCCTGCCTAATGCCCGACTATAAATATTACAATTCCAGCGTGGCACACTCGATGCCTGCTTGGAAGAAGTTTTCGCTCTTTCGATAGTCTATCGGGAGCCGCCATTTTTGCCAGAATCAGTTTCTTTTTATTTTCTTCCTCTTCGTCTTCTTCTTCTTATTCTTCGTCGTTTTTTTTTTTTTTTTTTTTTTAATCTTTTTCCTGTCGATTCTCTCAAGAACGCGAGGGAGAGACACTGCTTGCGCCGCGTTCGTCTGAGATGCTGCCGTTTGTGAAAGAGAGAACGTGTCGAACGACATCCAGCTAATCGGCTTCAACTACTATACCCGATGAGAGAATCACACGAGTGGCATCATCGATTTACCGATGAAATCGAGAATCAAACGGGTACACAACGGCACCACACTCAACCTCCGAAGGTCTTATCGATGCAACTCGATAATTATTCATATCAGATGCTAATTTTACATAATAATGATGATAATAAAATGATAAAATAATAATAATAATAATAATAATAATAATAATAATAATAATAATAATAATAATAATAATAATAATAATAATAATAATAATAATAATAATAATAATAATAATAATAATAATAATAATAATAATAATAATAATAATAATAATAATAAAATAATAATAATAATAATTATAATAATAATAATAATAATGCAATCCCTGGCAATTGACAAATGAGATTATTGGGGTAGTAAAAATCCATAATTTTGATTTTCGGGAAATTACAATTCGAACGAAAAATGTTTGAACTTCCGAACATTATTATTTTATAAATTATTTGATTTTATATATATTTATGTAAATTATTGGATAAGGGTCGAAGTTTCGAATGTTTAACTTCGATCCTTATCCAATAATAATAGTAATAGATTAATCGTTATTATCAATATAGTAACTGGGAATTTGTATTTGGAGTCAAGAGTTACAAATTATCGTAGATATTCCATAACAACAATGATAAACTATTTATCAAGTTTCTATAAAAAAAAAAACAAACAAATAAATCATTATCGCCATGCTTTCATCGTGTAATTGCAGTTGTTGAAATAACATCACACGGGTATACTCGCGCTTAACGTTACAAGTCTGTTGAAACGGTACCGCGCTCGACTTAATACCGGAATTAAATGCATTATTCATAATGGGACGAAGTTTACAAGGAGAAAAGTATAACGCGATAATGGCGCTAAAAAAAGCAAATAAAGAGAAACGAATGAAAAAAAAAACAGTAGTGAGAACAAAAGTTGCTAGAGAAATACGAAAGTAATACGAATAAAGAAACCCCTCCAAAAAAAAAAGTAATTGTGGATCAAAATAATGATTGTAAAATATATGTTGATAGGGGAAGAGGAGACGATTTAATATAGTGCATTATGGGCTTAATTAATCAAACGGGTATCGATTGGGGACGAGATAGTTCGCAGCGTGTAACACGGACTCTGATTCGGTATCGTCGATGCAGGGTGGAAAGGAAGCGCGGAGCGGGGTGGAGGGGCAGCGTCGGGAGGGGGTGGGGAGGAGGGTGAGGAGGGGTGGATGAAGGGAAGGGGGCTGCTGTGTCGGGGCAAAGTGACGTAGGGGAGAAGGGAGGTAGTCAACCTGCTCGCTACAGACAGTGGTTCTCAAGTGATTTCAAAATGGTTCTCGGATTTCTCATTGTTTGTCATTACGTAATTAAACCGTGCGACGAAACCGATAATATTTTCACGAGTGATGAAGGACCGACGATAATAATAGTTCGATGATAGTCGAGGTTTGTGATAAAAATGAGGGATGGAGAATGGTTGGTGGAGGAGAGAGGGAATATTCCGTCATTGATTTTTTTGTTCTAGATTTTTTGGAGTTGAGAAAATTATTGTTAGATGCGTTATTTAATTGGGGAATTGATTGGAAGGCGGAGAATAGGCTTTAACCGGATTCAATGACGACGGGATCGATTGGCGGAGAATAAAAATATATGTTATATCACACGATGTGTAATACTATTGTATTGATATAACAAAGATGAGTGTTTGATTTAGGTTTTGTAGATGTATTGATGTATAATATAATAATATATATATTTATTGAACCATAGTTTGACGGCAACAACTATTTTATTAGGATTTCAAGAAAATATTGGTTGATTTCAATTTTTAATGAGACATTATGAATTATATATTGAATAATTTGTGAATTAATTCGTGGAGAAAATTATTGTTAAATGCAGGGTTCAATTGAAAATTTAATTAAAAGTCAAAATATCTGTAGTATAACTGTAGATGTATTTATATATAATGTAATAATTCATATATATATTAAGGTACAATTTGACGACAATAACTATTTCATTTTAATTTTGTTAAAACATTGGTTAATCAAAATTTATAATGAGATATTATAAATTATGAATGAAATAATTCGTGAATTAATGCGTTCTTCATTGTAGGTATAACCAGTGTGTCACGAACGACCTGAACGTTTCGTGCGCCCGACGTGTTACCGAATTAGAGCCGAATGATGTTGGAATAATTAATACAATTTCGCCGAAATTTTCTACATTGATTTTGCGGACAAGCGACGTAATAAATTCTCGCATTTCTAAACTTTTCAATCGTCAACGGTCGCTGATTATCGAACTCACCGAGAGTTCGTGACAGGATTTGATTGCGTCACGAGCCAATTATCCATCGCACTCGTGTGCAGTCTTTTTCCCCCTCCCCCCTGCTTCATACATCCCACACACCTTAACGGGCTCAAAAATAATGAGACTTTCTCAAGAATTACTTGAAAATATTTTTCTCATTGAAATCACGCGATTTTTTAAAATAAAAATTCATAAATAATAACAATAATAATAAATGATTAGTTATTATATTGTAGCTGAGGATTTGCATCTGATACCAGGGATTGAAAATTATTATTATATAATAATAATAAAGTCTATCAATAAGAGAATCTAGTATTTATAAAAAATGAATTTTTATTGGTATATAAAATATTTAAAAAAAAATAAAAATAGATAAATTATCGGTATTCATTATTTGGTAATAAAATAAAATGCATTGAAAAGCCCTTAAGCCCTATATATACACACAGAAATAGATAAATATTTCGAAAAATGAATTAGAACGAATTCCATTGAATAATAGCTCTTACATATATATAACTGCGCCGTGGAAATTCAATTAAACGACGAACCGTGATAAAATACGTTGAGAATCCCGAAAGTTCGTGGTACTCGAAAATATTCGACGAGTTTATTTCTGGCAGTCGCCGATGCAGTCCGTGACTCGCCTCTTATCTGCGTCGTGTGAGAGTGCGCGAGCGCGCGTGTCCGCTCGCTCTTTTTTTTTTCTACTTCTTCTTCTTCGTTTTTTTTATTCCTTCATTTTATTTTATTTTTCCGAATGTGTCGGTTATAATAAACTCTCTCGGCAACGACGACGTTGTTGGCGCGAAGCTTTGCATTCTTAGTCAGCGCAAACCAAGTCGACACCTTTGTTGTATTCCTTTTTTTCTTTGCATTCGCGATTATCGTCGAACGGCGTATTAGCAACGAATCACGAGGCTTCCCATTGTGATTAATGATATTATCTATACCGTCGGCTACGCGATGCCGGACGAAAACAGCGCGTAACATTTTCTTCGGACTCGTGGAATTAATCGAATTGAGGATAATCAAACGCTTCGATGCATTAATCGTCCTCGAGAAGTCCGTCAAATCGCTCGAGAAGCGATGATTAGAAAAAAAAAGAAGAAATTATTTGCAATAGGATTTGTTTGTCCTAAGTAGTGTTTTTAATACCACAAAAATTCGAAAATAGTGCTGACATTTATGTTCTCTATTATCAGACGAGCATTCTTGAGAATCTGGAAAAGAATTTAATTCGTCAAATAATAATTCAGATATTGATAAATAAATAAATATTTTTGAAATTTATTATATCAATAAATATAATAATATTATAATTACATGATATTATTATTATTATAGTTAGAAATATAATCATAATTATTATAGAATTATTATGATATACGATTATTATTATTATTATTATTTTTATTATTAGTATTATTGATATTATGATAATTATAGTTCCAATGATAACCTCAATTATAATTATTAATTGTTAAATCTCTTATTTTGTATGAATCTATACATTTTTTATTTATTCAATTCCGCCGAGTTGAACAAATTGATTCGAATAATCAATCAAATCCAGTTCATGAAATTAAAAACACGCATCTAACTTCTTTCCTCAATCGTCAACAATTTAACATATTTCATTTAATTCAACTAGCAATTAATTTCGAAACCCCCACCATCAAAATTCCTTCGACGTAGCAATACCGACACAACTTCAGTCCCCACAAAAACCCATAAAAATTTTAAACTTCTAAAATAATTCAAACAACACGAATGAAAGAGAACTTTGGTTTGGGGTATGTCCGGTAATGGTTGTCGGTTCGATAACAACATTTTCCGATACGCGATTCCGTATATGAGCATTATTGTATTTGGACGCGCAATCTCTCGCAGAATTCCCAGCTTCGAGCCGCGAGCTATGGGATTGAGGCTCCCCCGAATCGATTCCAAAAACCCAATGCCCCCCCCCCCCCCCTCCACCTCTTTATCCGGCGGTCTGGTCGGCACAGCCGCGCGTCGATTCCACTCGATATAACACAGCTGGGTATATCCCGCTTTAATACGATTTCACGTACGTGCATAACTGTACGGCACACGTAAAGCCGATCGCACTCGATACCGTCTCGATGTGTCTCTCGTTACAAAGCCACCGGGGGACAAACTTCCGAGGGATGGGCTTTCGTCGCGATAATATCCCTTCGAGCGGAAACTATGAATTTCTTTGTGCTTGCGCGGCTTTGAACTTCGGATTGCTTTATTATTAGCACTTTAATATCGATGGAAGGAGAAAAGTAAATGAATAAAATAAAGAAAAACGTTTTTGCATTTTTCATTCGATATTGCATTGCGATTGTACGGACCGGAGAAAAATTAATCATTGGAAGTAGTCGTATGCATGTTTTCGAAAACCTCGAACTGTTTTATCTCCCAGATTTGATGTGGCAATGAATGAGAAAATGAGACGATGATGGATTTCTACACTGTAATATTGTGATTATTCTATTAATCGAAAAATTATTTCTCGCTACTCTGAAAAAAGGAAAAATGATTAAAAAAATAATAATAATGATAATGAAAATCAAATTATTATTATTAATATTAATAATGAAAATCAAATTATTATTATTAATAATGATAATAAAAATTATTGTTATTATTATTGAAAAGAAAAGTCATTGTAATACTTCCTCATTTTTTTTTCAACATGTTTTTCGTACTTTGTTGAGTTCTGATTTTTTTATACATAACGCGTTTGCCATTAAAATTTTATGATGCCACTTTTCAAGCTTTCGAAACAACGTGCATGTGGAATTTTCATTTATCGGTTGAAAGTTGTTTCGTTGTTTCTTTCTTTTTTTTATTCCTTTTGGCAAAGAAAAAATCTCGAGCTTCCGGAATTTACATTGAGATAGTTGCCGGCGGTTTCAACGCTGTGCAACGTGTATAGGCGTTTCTCATTTTACAAGCACCTTTTCTCCTCGTCTCCGTCCTGCCGGGGCTTCACTCGCGGCGTAGTAGGGGAGAAAGGGGGAAGGAAGGCAAAGGGATGAACGCGAGGCGTGGTATTGTCAGCGGAAGCACCGGCGCTCCGGGGGGTTGTTGGCGACAGCCGCGCGGCCGTTGGCCCGTGTGTGTGCCTGTGTGTGTGTGTGTGTGTGTACGGAGGGCTTGCAGCTTTCTAAAATTATCTGAATTCGTGCATTCATCTGTTTGCTTTTTTTTCTTTCGTTCTTTCTAATTCTTTATTATGACTATAATTATTTTTATATTTTTATTATTATTACCAACATTATTTCTATTATTCTTTTTATTTCTTTATCAAATGACAGATTGCTATTACAATTTTCATTATTATTAATGATAGAATAGAATTACTATAGAATCATATAATAATAATAATTATTATTATTATCATTATTTCTCTCAAGTTCTCTCTATGTTTTTATTATGAATATAATTTTTTCTATTACCATTTCTATTTCTCTATCAAATGCAATATTTACTGTTACGATTATGATTATTAATGTTGATAGAATAGAATAAGTATAGAATCATACATTATTATTATTATTATTGGTATAACTGTTGTTGCTGTTATTTTGTCTGGCTATCTCCAGAATTACTCGTTTATTCAACTTTTTTAATTAGTTCCAGTTATTCTTCTTCCTCAAACAAATATATACATATATTTTTCTTTCGTTTTACTTTTATCGAATTTTTCCCCGGCGTTTCTTCCGGTTAACGTCGGTTCCAGAGTAACGTAATAAATTCGTGTCCCTCTCTCACCCTCTTCGCTCGCCATATAATCGATACGTTACCGCGAACATAACAACGGCCGACCCTCAATCCGTCTTGGATAAAATAACGAAATATTTCTTCGAGATTGGGTGTTATTTATGGCGAAAATTCATCGCGAGATATGGGGAAAAAAAAATTATTTCGGAGACCAAAAAAGTAGCGGGCATTTGGAATAAAAAAAAAGTTTCGTCAGAGAAGAGCGGTAGAGAACGAGCGGGGGGAGGATGAAGGGGTTAGATGCCAGCGATCGATGGAGAGAATAAACGTGACACTCGTTGGAAGCACGATTTTGATGGGCGACGTGGTGCACTTTCGTCGAGGAGCCGATAATGCCAGTAGGTACTCGTCGGGGTACCTCGAACTCGGGCGTTTCGCTTAATTGACTGCGACCAGTGAACTTAATTGCGCGCGACTGAACATCTCTCAATGGCGTCTTCACTCGTTGTCCCCAACTCGCCTTTTTTTTTTTTACATTATTGTCGGAGCTTTTTTTTTGAATTTTAATTTTACTTTTTTGCTTATTTTGTTTTTTGGATTGTTCGTTTTATCGTCGGAGAGTGGCGAAGCGATTTTTGTGACAGACGGGCCTAATGGGCCGAGAGCCCTCGTTATAGGGGCGAAGTGGTTGAAGGATGAGAAAAAACGGTAAGTTGAAAAGTGGGGGAATTTTTTTTTGTTTTGTTTTTAAATTAATCGATGGATTTGGAATGTTGAAAAAGTTTTTTTCGGGAACTAATAAGATGCTGAAACGATGATAAAAATGATACATTTTTATCATACAACGTTGAGAAGTTATTAGTGTTGATAATTAATAAAATAATTAATTACTTTCGGAATTTTTATTACAACAATAGGATTTGCAATTAGATAAATATTATAATAATACTATGACATAGTATTTAGGTTATTAATAATAAAATAAGTAGTATCTTTGATTCTGTTAAATTGTTGAAAGAAAATCTTTCTCGATTCTGTATTTCAATCCAAATATAATAAAATAATATAAATATAATTCAATATAAAAATACTACAAGAAAAAAATTGATAAAAGATGAATCACGCGATATCTGCGTAATAATTGTAGATGCGAATCTTCTTCGGCGAAGTTTATCGGGAATCGCGACGATAAATAATGCGAGAATACGAAACGGCAAGAGACGCGGTTACACGGAGATAACTCCGTGTTGGTGAGCCAAGTTCCGAGGTAAGCTTCGACGGAGTAGCGATTGTCGTGTGCATTCGTGCGCACACTACGTGTGTCCCAGATGTATACGTATGTTTATGTGTATTGGCGCGTGTGTGCGCGAAATCTTTCGTGTGTGTTCTGCTTCGTTGTACCATATTGCGCTCGAGCATTTATTTTTCCTTGGCGTGTGGGTTCCGAGAGGCAGGGAAAACGACACACCAAGGTGGAGCAGCAGCACAACGCTTTGCTTTCGCCGAGACGACCCGCATCATATAGATACGTGAATGTCCCTCGTGTCATATACATCCATCTTGGCTTATATCTATGGAGCGGTGAAGACACCGTCGCAATAATCATAATGAAACTTAAATTATTATATTAATAATGATAATTATTACAATAATAATAGTTATGATATCAATACTATATAATTATGATATTATTATTCTTATTGTTATTATATTGTGAAATTTACCGTCCATCTATTTGATAATATTCACGATAAAAGACAATAAAATAATAATAATAATAATAATAATACTTGTTAATAATGATTATTTTATTTTCTTCAAATTTTAATAGTATGAAATGGATGGACGGTAAATTTAATTATATATTAATTATTATACGAATGAATGTTATTATTTTCATCACTAATTAACAAACTACTATCTAATGATATTGAGATTTTTCCCAATAACATATTCAAAGAGTTGGGATAATTGATACTTGCTATGGAGTTGGAAAATTTTCATAGTAATTTCATAGTTCCAAGATAAATAGAAACATGAGGTTTAGCGATATTTCTCAAGGCATCGGATTCCATCGTGATTTGATTCTCCGGTCTTCCTATTTTTATTTTATTTTTATACGCGCGGGGGAGGGTTATTAATCGAAATTTCTGGCATCGATCGATCGTTGGAAAAATTGTTATTATTACATTCGGGCAATTCGTCCGCGACTAAAATATCGACAATGTTTTCACGAATTAAAAATGAATTGAATTTTTACAGCGTTAGCGAATTTATTCGCTTCGCGATTTTGCGTTTGTGGGACAGCTGCTAATTTCAGAATCGATGAGTCATCGAGGAATTGCGTCGTTCACTCGATAAAATCTATATTCATCGTCTCGCTATCCGACAACAATTATTTGAATTGCGAAATTTCGTATCTCGATTGTTTCACGGAAATTTTTATTATCTCATTTATTGATCGATTGGAAAATATCGAATAACTCGTTTGCATTTTTTCAAAATAGATAAATAATTGAATGCAGTAACGATTAACAAGAAATATTGAATTACCCAGAGACTCGATGCTCGGAGAGAAAATAAATTACATAAAATATGGCTCATGAATATTTGCAAAGACCTCATAATTAATGTTGCAATATTTCTGGTATATTGATCGTATCAACAATAACTCTACTTGCAAGATTAAACATTTTCATTACTCCACCGAAATATGATTATTTTTTTAATTAATCGATAAAAGGAACTTGTTAGAATCAGTATAAAGATTGAAGAATAGCAAACAAAATTTTTTAATGAAATAATACAATAATTTTATTCAATGGCTAGCTAATAGCTAAAAGAAATTCGATTGCGATAGACTTACCATTCGAATGAAAAATAAACAACAAAAACATAGCTAATCAATATGACGATAATAATGATAATAATGATTACAAATATAGTCAAAAATATAGAAAAATAATTTAAAAGAATAATTCAATGCAGATAAGCAAAGATAACTAAAAAATATTTAATTACCGACCGACTTGTCGCTCGATGATTAAATAAATTACAACAATATTCCCGAAAATCCTAAGATCAATACCGAAATATTTATAGCTGATGAATCGTGTCGACGAAGAAGTTGTCGCGTAAATTTTCATTAGTTTCTTCGTGGCTTCGTTGGAACGTCAACGTGGCTGACCGTCGAACGGGCTGTCTCGGATTTATACGTCGGCGGTGTCGACGGATTCGTGGCCTCAACCTCTCCTCCCCCCTCCATCACCCCGGGCCCGAACAGTCTGATTCACCTGAACGAAGTTACTTGCAAAAGTTGTTCGAGAGTGAGAGCTTACCGAAGATTTGTTATATACCATGCTTTACGCTCGACCAGCCTGACGGCCACGTCCGGTTCGATTAATTATCGACGTTGTTCCGGACGTGTTCTCCAATCCCCAAACTATATATATATATATGTATATATAATATAATATAGATATATACATATATATCGCGTGCGGACGCTTCGACGTTTCGGTCGATTCCTTCGCAAATAGAATTTTCGGGTCATTAGTTTTTCCGCAAACAGGTTAATTCCTCGAATTATAATCAAACTGCGCGCTTGATGTAATTTAATTGGAAACATATAATAAAAATTGGTTTAGGGAAAGAAAAGTTTATAATTTTAGGACAGCTTCGTTAACCCCTGGATTGGTCATCATTGGCGAAGATCCCCGGCGCGAGATGTTTTTTTTATTGAAAATTTAGAGTTTGTCCTTTGAAGCCTTTAGAAATTAATTATAATTTTTTCGAATCGAATGAAACGATCGGGATGGAAGAATAAAAATAATTAGATGGAAGCAACGCCGATATACGGGGATTCTCTGACGAGATGATCAGACTAGTTAGTGGTTTCTCTGTGGCGACGTTGCCATGCTCGAGTCGAGCAAAATGACAACACTGCCGCACCGAAAACGTTGCGGCATTTTCCTCACGAGATGACTAAAGTCGTTAGGTCGCATGTGGGCGACCAATCTAGGATTAAATCCATCGTTGATCCTTCCCTGAATTTTTCAAAACCTTCAAATTGGACGAAATTTGGAACAAAACTTAGAATTTTGAAGAAAGATTTTGGCAAAAAAAAATTATATTATTTTTTCCGGAAATCAAACAACGAAGAATAAATTCCAAAAGTTAAAAAAGTAGACTTTCTTTCCATTTCGCGTTGTCGAATTTTTCAAAGTATCAAGGATAAGCGTATATGTTTATTTTCATTTCATTTTTTCATTTTTTCTCGTTTCACGTTCTTTCGTAACGCGGATTTGGTGCACTCAAAAATTTTTATATTCCAAGTGAGAAAAGTATTTTGCATAATTTATTTCGCTCGAACTTCGTTCTTCCGTATACGAGGGAGTCGTTCGAGCTTCGCGGAGACGTCGAGGCGAGTAAAAAAAAAAAAAAAAAAAAATAGAGGAAGCCGCATCAAGGGAAGGAATGTAGAGTCACGTTTTTCTCGATTATGGCGCGGCGAGAGTGACTCGAAGGGAGAACGAAAAAACGGTAGGTAACGTGGATTGTGTCGCGCGAGAAAGAGGGTCGGAAGGGTTGGAGCAGTGAAGGAACGAATAAACGACAAGGAGTACCGGATAACGTCACGTGCTTGTTAACTTATTACAACCAGACTTTATACCTTTTCATTTAAATGTTGCCACCGGCTGTGCAAGCACCGGTGCACGTAAATGGAAACCGAAACGTAGAGAAAGAGAGAGAAGGAGAGAGACAGAAAAAGAGAGAGAGGGAGAGAGAGAGAGAGAGAGAGAAAGAGAGTAAGGACCAGCTGGGACAATAACATTTGCAGTTGTACTTGAAACGAGTAACTTAAGCTGTATAGTGCAATTCATTGAAGAAGTTGAATCTCATCCTTCGTGGCTCTTCGAAACTCCGAACAATCCAAGAAAATTCAATACTGGTTAATTGCCGAACAATCTTTCGGTGGGATTTCTCTAGAGTAACGCATAATTTAATGGAAATATTGAAAATAGAGATAAAAATGAATAGCAATAATAAGGATGATAATAATAATTATTATAATTATAATTATCAGCATCCTTATTATTGTTATTTATATTTGTCTCTATTTTTAACATTCTCATTAAATTATATGTGAAGTGAGGCAAATTCCAGAGAGAAAGATTCTTTGACAATAATAATAATAATAATAATAATAATAATAATATAGGTATTATATATTAATCATAATTATTAAATAATATGATTTTGATTTATTGATTTTATATTATTATCATCGGGTATCTCTCTAGTTTTCATAAAAATATAGAGAATAACAGAACAAGAAAATGTGTCAAAAATATAATAAGTAATAACAATAATAATAATAATGACAAAATGTTTCTCTAAATCCCGAGTAAATCGAATAAATAGAAATATCTGTAAAATCAAAATTCAACGACTAAAATATAAAATGAAATATTCGGGTCGTGCCCGAAAATTCAACGAATAATTGAAGAACTTGCGTAATCTGAAAACTCGCGCAGCATTCGTTGCGGCAACGAACGATCACAATCAAAAAGTCCGATAACAAAAAATTATTGAAAAAAAAAGTCAACAATAATCGTAACTGACGAATCATCGTGTCGTTGAATTTACCGGTTAACGCAATTTCGTTTTCAAGCGCGTAACCGTTTGCGCTAATGGCTAATAATTACTCGTCGGCATTGCGCAACGTTGGAATACGTTGAGTTATGATTGTGCGGCCGTTTACGTCGAGTGTGGAGAATCGGGTTAGGATGGCTCGTGGGGTAACTCGCTTGGGACTCGACAATCCAGACGCGACGCATTTCTGAGCCTGTATCTGATGTTGTACGAGTGCTCTGTGATGTGATGGAGAACGAGAGAGAGAGAGAGAGAGAGAGAGTGAGAGATGGAGATGCTGCGCACGGGGCTGGAAGGGGTGGCCAGGATTGGGGTGGAGACGTAGTCGGGGTACCAGAGCGCTTGCTTGTGGATGCCAATTAGCGAGAGATTAACGAAACGTTGTTAGCTACAGCAGCAATGGTGATAATGAAGCGTGTAGCGCGAGCCCTTCGTTCCCGGTCTAGCTGTATCGTCATTACAACCCACGACTATGGGTAACACGTACGAATCCGGCGCTACTGTCAACAGTACGCGTATCACTGATGAGGCTACGTACGAATTTTTTTTATTTGTTTTCGGTGGTATTTGTAATTTAAACGAGAGCGCTGGATATTTCGATTCGTTGCTTGGAACTGGTTTTATGAGGGATCGGATTGTCGACCGTGCGAAAGATAAGTGATAGGTAATGGAGAAATCTTTTACGAGAGTTTACGCGTTGGATGATTGCAGAAACGCAGAAATTTTACGAGTTTTTCCTGATTTTTGTTCCAATACAAAGATATTCTCGAATTCTGCAGCTTCTGAAAAAGTTTAGCCATCATTTCACATTATTTCCGGAATAATAAATTAAAACCAATTATTAAATTTATTATTCATCAATTCCATCAAAAACATTAACAAAAAATCTTTTGACATCCATCCACGGAATTTACGACGATCTACGCAAATTCTCTATTCCAGGGACTAACAGTCATTGTTTCATCTCTCGCAAGGTCGTCGTTACGAAATAATTCTTCACCCGAGATAATATATTCAAGGTACAGTTTTTACGACCAATACGTGACTCAACTCTCACAAAAGTAAAACGCAAAATAAACGTTTTTTCCCCCGGCTCAGGAACAACGAAGAGGTGGCAACATTATTTCAATCAACTCATATTTATGAGAAAAATAAAAACAAACTTCGTTCGTTTGTTTCTTTTTTAACGATAAAATGAAAATCGAAAAAAAGTTAATAAAGTGTACGATGTAATGTAACTGTGGGGACAAAGTCGCGACAGCCAAGTTATCCAATAACATATGCAAATAATGTCGAGGAATTGTGGAAGGCGTTTTCGTGTCGCGAGTCTGAAGGTGCAACGCTCGAGACCGCGTCGTGAAACTTTTTATATTTCATCTTTTTATTTTTTTTAACGAGGGCGAACCCTTATACTGTATTCCGTCTATGGCCTTTCGCGCACTCGAACGCTTTCTTCGCTCGCATCCAGCAGCGACGAGCGGAAAGAACGCGGTGCGAGAGTGTAATCCGTGAATTTTCCGACTTACCAACCCTCGCTTTTTCGGAGAAAAGCGATGCATAAAAGCCGAAAGAGGATGTGTGGATTCAAAGCAATTTGGCAGAAAGCAAATTCAACGACGGAATAAAGAGAACGAAAAACTCATATTTAATCTATTTTTTGGGGCAATTATGACGTTGGAACGTCAGATTTGAAAAAATTGAAAAAGCTATGTATGGCGGATTTTTTTTTTATTCAAGAAAAATTGTAAAACTATAAAAATGTGATTGAATATTATGACGAGATAAAATTATTACGAATTTGTTTATTATTATTCTAAATCTTGGGATATTATAATAATTGTCACTACTACTATTATTATTGATATATAATGAAATTTACCGTCTATACTTTTTATTATACTCAAAATTAAATTGAATAAAATAATAATAATAGTAATAATTTGATTCGATTCAATTTTCAATATTATAAAATGGTCCATATTATGGCATAATAATGATAATAATAATTATTCTATTTTATACATTTTTAATATTGTATATTGATGAATGGTAAATTTTATTATATATCAAAGATAATAATAATAATAATAATAATAATAATAATAATAATAATAATAATAATTGTATAACGAAATTTAAAATGATAAAAATAAATTCATAACAATAATTTACTCCCATTAATATTATTATAATATTATCCCATTATATTATCATTATCATTATTATAAAATAATAATTAGTAACAATAATAAAAATCATATCTACAAATCGATAAAATTTAATTTTCAATATTATGAAACGTCCGAATGATAAATTTTATTTCTCGTCACGATGGTTGTTTCGTTTAGTTTTCAAAGTGTCGTTACCCGACGACCTCATTCGGTTGCACAATCGATGATCTAATTGCCAAGCGTGCGGATTTTCCGTGAGCCCAGGCAAAAAAGCTTCGCCCGCGAGAGACACGTACGCGACGTATACGACGACAACATTTTCGCGAACGACACTTCAATTAAGCTCCGAGGATATCGGTGGCAAGTGTCACGACGAATTTTGAAACTCGTTTGGTCGTTCGCAAGAAACTTGCAAATGGCAAATCGATCGTTACCCGCAAAACTTGTGCACGGGTCAGCGCGCAAGCATCGGCCGCTCGGCGAAAGCACGAAACTAAATTTCGAGACCTCGCGAACTGCAACCGCGAGGGCGTGAAGAGAGGCGGGAGGGGGTTGGATGGTCCGGAAAAAGAGGCGACTGATGCAGATGGTAGGAAAATTTCAGAGATGAGGATTCAAGCTCGACAAAAAAAAATAAATAAATAAAAAAGAAAAATAAAAAAGAACGAACTTATGGCTACGAACGAAACCGAGTACTTCGGACTTTCTAAAATACTCGTGTTTTGCTTCATTAATTTTTTAGTCTGAGGCCACTGCTTCGAAGTAATTACGCCAACGGATCACGAAGTCCATAACGTTACATTCGAACAACTTTTGCTCCTTGCTCGGGGAAAATCTCGAGAGCTTGCAATTTTGTCGACGTTGTTTGGAACGTTATTAATTTGAGATATTTTAATTAATCGATGTTCAGTTTTACTATTGATTATTTATTGATAAATATTTAGAAATATTGATAAGCATTTTTAGTTGGCTTTACGAATCGGTCACTTCGAGATTTGGAAAAATAATAATAATAATTACTTATCCGTTAGAGATGAACCATTGAATTTTAAATTATCGGTCACTGTATCGACAGTCATTGTAGCTTACCTGGAACAAAAAAATAAGAAACGAAATTTAATAAAATTGATTTTTTTCATGGTCAATATTATTTATTTTCCTATCAAAAATGTTATAAACCATGAATGGTTGAATATTTTTAATATAAAATTATTGTTCTATCAATTATACATGATTATATATCAATTCTAATCGTATAAAAATATGATTACTATTATAATTGTTATATAACTACATTATATATATTAATTAGTATATTATATTATTTATTTCTCTGATTGATTTAATTATATGTTACAACGATCGATAAAAATTAATTCAAATCCAAATAATAGATATAAAATAAAAATGCTCGGTATAATTATCAAGATGAGAAATATTATTAAATAAATTCCTGTTGAAAAAAAATAGAAAATTCGGATATTCGCAATTTTACTACACACGTATGGTTGTTAATAAACGAATAAACGTGAGGCTCGGTAAGTTTTCGCGAGATGAGATCTCGTACTTGACATCTTATTTCGTGTACGAATGCGTGGGAGGTATCGCTACGAATACGACGAATGAATAATCGGCGCATAAAGACCTTGTTATACGACGAGAAACGGAATTATTTTCGCCACAACGATTCACGTCCTTGTGTTCGTCCCGCGACACCAGCAACGGCTAATGAAGGCCTTCTTTTGCACAATCACAAACTCGCAAAGACTGTGCACAATTGTGAGCATTTGGTTTTTTTTTCTTTATTTTCGTACCTCCTTATATCGCCTGGCACAATATTTCTCTCATCGTCGACATTTTCCCACGAATTATTATTCTCTGCAATCTTCTATCCGACAGACTCTTCACTGTCATTGGATAATCATTTTTGAAAACATGAGGTCGAGGAAATAAATGATTGATTTTTATAGAAAACCAAAATCAATTTAAATTTTCCACGTTTTTATGTTCATTTTATTTTGTTTTATTATTATTTTATTCTGTTTTTATTTTATTTGTGTGAGGTTCAGGGATGCGATTGTTAATTCGGAACGATTAATTATTATAGAAAATCAATTACACTCCGAAATTATCAGTGCCTACTTTGATAACGACTTCAACAGAAAATATCTCGTGATCGATGGGTTAAAATGAAAAGCTCTTGGAAATTGATTTGTTTCATCTCAGAAGACCTATTCAAAGACACCTCACTCGATAGGGTCAGTAAAAAAATTTCGAGTACACTATTAAGTCGGGAGACGGTGACAAATTTCTTATCTTCAAAAAATATCATAATTTCTGTTTTCGGGTCATCAATCTTCGTCCGTATATCAAATCCCATCTCGCTAAGTGCACAAACGACAAAATGGGCGGACTTTGACCCGCGGACAGACCCACGGACGGCCTGACCGACACCCTAAGGGTTTCCAGACCGCCGCGGAACCCCGAAAAACACTCAACCAAATTTTCGATGTTGTTATACGATTTTTTTTTCTTTTTCAACGACGTCGATTCGCGACGCAAAAAACATTATCGGGTTGAAATATACATTCGTGCGTGGAGGTACGTACAAACCCCGAAGCCGCAAATACTATTTCAACAGCACTCGTCGTTCGGTCATGCATTATTCAACCGTGAAATAATATGCTCGAGTAAAACTGGGATAGCTCCGGTGTTCGGAAAGGAATGCGCTCCTCCTCGACCCGATGCACCGCCACCCTCCTCCCCCCTTTCCTCCCTTCAGCCCTCCTTTTATCGAGTTTCCTCTTCCTTCCACCCTAATGCTCTATAACTCCACGCCTATGCTTCGCCGTAAGACCCTGAGCTTCTCGATTTAATTTGATTCCCAGGATACGCGAGGAAAAAGGCGAAGGGGGAGGAAAGGGGGGGAGATAAGTTAGTTCCTTCAAAGGCTATCGACTAGTCTAGTGTTGGAAAATATTCAACGCCTTAAATACAACTTTTTTGGATGGTCAAAAATCTTTTCCGGCTATAAGAATGATTTTGTAAGATAAAGAAAATTTATCAGTTTTTATAGGGAAGTTATTGTTATTTTTTTTATGTTAGACGATCGGTAAGATAAGAATTTAGATTATTTTTTCACGATTTTCGTCGCCAAGTTTGAATGCTTGACGAGTTTTGGAAAACGAATTTTTAGAAGTGCAACGATGGCGAAAATATTTACCCGAAAATTCGAGAGTCCAAAGGAGTTTTGTCATTTTATTGCGGGCACTTATTGGCCGTAGGTTGATTACGGTTATTACAGTACGAAGAAACCTCGCAGCTTGTCTGTTCGACGGGAAAAATATCTGCGTCTCATTTTTTTTAATAAAAAAAATTAGTACATATATTAAAAAATTGCAAAAAACAGAAAAAAAAACGTTAGGTTGTCGAGAAAATTCGTGATAAGCGTGGCAGTAAATATTTTTGAATTAACGTATCGTTGCGCAATGTGAAAGATAAACATGTGAAAAATAAAAATAAAATCGCGTCGAGGACGAGCCATGAGTGTAATAACGTTGCAATGTGAAAATTCGAACACGTGCTCGCGCGTGTGTGTGTGGGGGGGGGTGTACGTTGAGAATGGGAGGAGAAAGAAAAAAAAACAGGGCATAACAGCGAGAGACTTCGTGCTCAATCCGGGTTGCTATAGCAACGCGAAAACTGGTAAAATATTGTCCAAGGAAACGGTCGACGGGAAAACGGGCGGAGGGGGCGAGGAACGGGAGGACGGGACATAAAGATGGAAGAGCGAAACGAGAATCGGTGCGGGGAAACCTGAAATTCCCGAATGAACGCAGAGGGATGTGGAAATTTATGAAACCGCGAAATAACGCTCGACTAACTTTTGAACAAGAATTTCGATAAATCCGATTTGAAATTGATAGAAGAAACATATTTTTTGTTCACGGAAATAATGATTTGTTTTTTTTCTCAGTTTTCCGAATATATCGCGGTCGAAACTATTTTTATTTGAGAGAGACTTTAATCATTATGAATAATTTAATTATGTATTTGTGATTAAAATTTCGTCGACGGATAAAGAAAAAAAGAAAAAAATAAATCAGAGGAATGAATATCAAATTATTATTATTTTTATTATTATTAATATTATTAATATTATTATTATTTTTATTCTTATCATTATTACTATTATTATTATTATCATTATTATATATGTTATATATTCATATAAAAAAATTAAAATATTTATGATCTCATGAATGAGTTTATTATTCTGTGAGATGAATTCAATTAAATTGATTGAATAATTCATAATCATAAAAACCAGCAATATTCGATAATTCTCTATCTCGTCTTCGGCAAATATTGATTCCACTACACTTAAAATGAACAAAAAAAATCTCTATCCGATGTAACGTTGTACTATTCAAAATAATATTTTCCACCATCGAATCTCAAACCGTTAAAATGAGAGCTCGGCGCTGAGCGACGGCGGGGCGAATCGAATATAATTTCGCGGTAAAAAAGGGAAGAAAAAAAAACTTCGAAGCGTAAAAATTGAGAAAAGTTGAATTGTTCAATTTGTTTCGTTTCCGTTTACGAACGTCGGAGTTATCCCAACGTAAACGACAGAGACGAAACGTTTGTACGTCAGTCGGACAATAGTTAAACCGTAAAGTTGAACTACAGTATTTAAGTAGAAATCCGGAGACTATGGGAGAAGGGGGAGGGAGGGGTGGGAGAGGAATAGCGAAACTGTACAGTCTAGTGTGTGTACTCGTGTGCGAGATACATACATGGCTGGTTGTACGCGAGGTTGTAGTCGTTTTGGCTGCATGCTCTGTCGAGCACATTCATTTCTATTTCATGTCTGGTTCTCTCGTGAGTAAATAAAATTTTCAAAACACGTGGGAAAGAAATATTAAGAATCCGACTAACCAAAAAGCCAATAAATTTATCGCGAAGTGCGAACGAGTTTTGTAAATTCGGGCTGATTGGATAAAAGCGATATTAATTTTTCATCGCGAATCTGAAAACGGTTTTCAATAATTCGCGACAATTAAGAAGAATTTTTAACTGCATTGAGTCCAGGGGAGACATACTCAGTCGTTAACCGAAACTGTAAATCATTTTTTACGAGGTTGCGAAAAGCTTGTTGGTAAAATGGATGTTTTATGTCGTCCAAATCGTGATTTTGCGTGACCTGAGACTTTTCTTTGATCCAGAATCGTTTGGCGAACTCGAAATTTATTGTTTGGAGATTTTGTTGCCGATCGGGCACGGAATAACCGTCGCAGAGTGGGGGAAGTATTATCGCAACTCATTAAGGTCGGACTGGATGGACCGTCGACCAAAAGTTGGTACAAAATGGGCGAATCAGTCAAAATATTCAAGTCTAGATCATGTCGTACAGGTTCAGCCTCACAAATAGCTGAACTAATAATAAATTACCATTCAGAAATGTTAATTTACCACTTTCAATAATAATTGAAGTCAAATTAGACGAGATTGGCTTGTGGTTGACTGACGTCATGCCCGTGACTGTACAACCTCTACGATACAGGCCCATCTGGGCGTATATTTGTATTTCCTTTCCCAAATAGAAGGCCCTTAAGCTTTCATTTGGAGACAACGAGAATTTCTTCCAGAGAAATAATTCAGATTGCTCTTCGGATTGCTTCTGAATAAAAATAATACTGATATAAATAATTCTCGCCTTGCAATTATTATCTCTCACTTATTCATCTCATATGTTTATAATTTCTCAAGATAATAACAATCCTTGTTTATTTTCTACCGTTCTATTGTTCCAATATTTTCTAATAAAAAATAACCTCTCATCAATCAAACAAACATCATTTCACAATAAACCCAATTCCGTTGAGCAGCTCATGGACTTCTATTCAGGTACACAACATGAGAACCTCCAAGATGCAAGAAACGATATACAAGCCCATACGCTTCTTATCGCAAAAACCCGTTACATTCACATTAACTCACCAAACACAAAGGATCGAGCGATCAATTGGATTTCCCGCCAGCCACATGAGTACCAGCGCGGCAGAGAGTCGGTAAGTGGAAGCCCTAACATGCCAGCCGATCATATCAAAACCAAACGACGATGGCGACAAGGACGTCGAAGCGCATCAACTCGCACAACCGAGACGAAATAGCTCGCCGTCTTACCGTCCGGGGCAAACGACCCGGAGCGTCCACACGGAATTCAACAGCGACTCGTTTCCCGTCGTTTCATAAATCCCCCACCCCCCCTTCCATCTTCCTCATCCGTCTAATTGAATTAATTGCGATTCAACAGTTGGCCCTTTGAACATTATTCAAACACGACTGTTCCACGATTCAACCGTCTAATTAGTTACAAAGAAATAAAATATATTAATACGAGCGTTTGTTAAGATTCCCGGTCGGATTTCTCGCGATTGAAGATAAAATGTGAACGCACCTTCAATACAAACACACCCGCGCACACGAACGGGCAAACGCATACACGTGGAAGAGAAATATAGGCGCACGTGGAAGAACGGTGGAGGGAGAGAAAACAAGTGAACGAGCCCTGGACGTGGCAACGACCGGATACATTCGCTCGAGCATTCTGCTATCCGTATCTCTCGCTCTCTCGCCACTGTTCGCTCATTCGCTATCAACCAATTCCTCGACGATCTCTCACTCTCTCTCTCTTTCTCTCTCTTCAAACTCTCGACGAACTCGCGTTCTCTCTTTCCCTTCCTCTTGCTCTCTCTCTCTCTTTCTCTCTCGCTGATTCACTCACACGCGCATTCGCGAGCACACCCCGGCGTTGGGTATGCACCGACACGAATGCACGTTACCGCCGGAGGCCACGAAGAGGAGAAGAGAAGAATCAAGGAAAAAAACAAAAAAAAGGAAGAAACGAAACGTGAAGAAAAAAAAGATAAATGAAAATGAAAAAGAAATGAAGGAACGGGCACTTATTATTTAAAACCAGTTGTCATTGACAGGAACTATAAATTGTCGGGAACAACGGGCTCGGTCACATAGATTTAGCGACGATTGAGAGATGATCTCAAGAGATATCGAATTGAAAAAATAAATAAATAATAATAGTAATAAAAATAATAATAATAATAATAATAATAATAATCATAATTTGTTACGTTTATAATCGATTTTGAACGACTTTAATTTGGTCGTGATTGCGCTTGCCACAGAATTATTAATGGATTATAGAAGTATAATTACGAACAAGTTATGAATTAACCGTTCAATTAAACTTATTGATCGAATACAAATAAAAAAACGTATCACGCAGTATTTCACGAGTACAATCGACATTAATCTGTTCAAATTGAAAGAAAATCATAACAAAAAAAAACAAAGATGAAGCTCTCAATACCGTCATAAATTTTGTATAAAGAAAATATATCAATATACGAGTGCATAGAGTCGCTCGGAATGAATACCAATAATAATAATAATAACAATAATAATAAAAATTGAAACGAACGAGAAAATATAATATCGTACAGCCAAATGATTGATCGATGGCTATAATTCGATGCTAAATTCGAAGAGTCATTCCACAACGGTAAGTCACGACAGTCATTCGTTTTTGAGTGATCAGCAATTGTATTCTGCGTTGAAAAAAAAAATCAAAAATACCCCACATGGAACTTTCATTTTCGCCAATTAGTCAATCGACCCTCGTTCGGATATTTGTCCAATTTGAGAGGACTCGAGATTGTTATTGCGACGGTGTACGCTATCAGAGCGATGCGAAAATCGATCGGAGACTACGCGCGTTGGTGGGCGAGAGACGAGCGCGATTCCGGCAAAGTTGGATGAGGCAATGATAAGACGTGATTGCGTGCATCGGGTAGGATTCTGGTATTCGCAACGATCGTCGGATCTAATCGAACGCGCGTGGGTTTGTTATAAATTGACGAGTTAAATACAAGGTACAAATATTTGAATTAAACACGTGTTTGAAATTCACGGTTCACATACGAAACAGATGCCCCAGGAAGGGGGAGGAGGAGGAGGATCGTCATCTCGCTCGCCCTCGCTATCTTCACCCGCGGAGTCGGCAGCAGCCGCAGCAGCAGCCGGAATCGCGAGTACTTGTGACAGTGAGAGTGAGGCAGAGTCGAGTGTATTGTACGCGGCCGTGTTTCTACGCTCGAGGGGTAACGGGTGACGCATAATGATGGATCCATGCGATGCCTCCGGCAACGATTATTGTACGTCGAGCCGACGGGAAAAAAAATATACAATCGCTATATAATAGCTCTGCGATATTTGGAAAGAATGAAAACGAAAAACGAGGAAATTTTGTTTCGAAAAATTAGGATGACGCAAAAAGTTGTTTTTTACGGACGCTGCGTTAATGTTAATGTCGAAAAATAATTGGAATTTTGTATTATTATTGCAATTTTTGCAAAAATTTTCTCCTTTATTTGCTGTTTCATTTTATTTTCTTAATTTCTCTGTTATTTCTCTATTATTTGCGTACAGGAACATAACATTTTATGTTCTCACGCTGTGGTCAGATATATCAATAATTTCATGCTATATTGTATTATATTATCATATGCTGTGTTGCGTTGTTGTTTTAATAATATTTCAATGAATCACTCAAAGTAGCTACTAGAAAAAATGAATATAATTTCTCAATTTTCTCTTGATTTCCCTGATCTTCTCTTAATTTCCCAATCCGTGCTGCAGCAATGCCAAATAAGTATCTATATAATATAAATATGAATAATAAAATGACGATAAGATAATTATATATATTCATATCTATATATATATATATATAAAATGTATTTATAGATTGAAAAAGAACGATTGCGAAAAAATTTTATTTGCGAATAGAACACGATCGTTCCTATTTTCGGCTAATCTCGAGAGCACCGCGCGATTTTCGGTCGACACAAAAGCCGACCGGGTATATAATGGACGAGGCGAAGAGGCGAGGTCTTCTCGCTGAATGCGGAGTGGAATTTCTGATGTTCCCAAGCTAAAGGCCTTTCCACAATGGTTTTCCCCTCCCCGACTGAAATTCCGAGCTGTGCCAATGCAAACTATTACACAAATTGCAAAAACTATTCCAAAAAAATTCCCTCGCCCTAATCCAAGAAAACAATAACATTGAAAAAAAAAAAAAAAATAGAATAAAAATTAAAATAACGAAACGAAATTGTTTCCGTTCGTTAAATACGTGAAATAGTCTTCGCGCGGTATTGGTAAGTCACGCAGACACAGAGCAAGGCATTGAATCACCACGAAAGCGCACTTGACACACAAAATTACCGTCTCGCAAACACGTCGGCTGCAACGTGTGTGAGTGCGTGTGGTTGTGTGTGTATGCGTTAAGCACGTACGTACAGAGAGAGCTTAGCGCGTATTAGCCGAAGAGGGCACGTTCGACCATACGTGTGGGTGATGCAAAGCCGTGTGCGCTCGATAATTGGCACATGAATCACGCACTCGACTGTAGCTCATACACCGACGCGGCCAAGTGTGCGCGCACACGTGCACGCGAGCACATCCGTCGACTTTTCGTGTTTCATTGTCGTTTGTGCGGCTGCGGATGTATTGCCTCTGCATTTATGCTGCACTATCGCACCTGTGTGCGCATGTGTGGCGTTGTTGTGCAGCATACATTTATGCGGCGTATATATATATATTACAGACGTTCCAAACATTCGACAATTCGAAACGGCTATATTTGTATATAATTGTAATATATTATAATTATATATTTAGCGATATTTAGTGAATTATATGTAAAGATATTTATTTATAATTGAAGTAATTAATTTTTGATAAATTTAATGTCAATTAAAAAATAATTCAACGAAAATAATCATATTAAGGGATACCTTTATGTACCTATATACACATAGATAGGTAGTATATAGGTAGTGTGTTCCGTCATATGATCATTTTCGATTTTTATTGAATTTATTGGATTATTGAAAATTAATTATTTGAATTATATATAGATATTCCTTAATAAAGTCATTTTGAATTCTTCATGCTTTTATTCTCTAGAACGATTAAAAATATATATTTTTTAATCCGGGCCAAATTGCAGACCTCTCCTACATCATCGAACCGCGCCACCGAGCAATTAAAATTTCCCATTTGATCAACATCAGATTTTTCTCGATTATTTAAATCTAATTTTGTTTCGAAGGTCTTTTTCCGGTTCAAAATTATCACACTCGTCAACAAAACCCGTGAGGCTTTAATTTGACAAACAAAGAGTTAAAATCTTCTATCTTATATAGAAAAAAAAAAATTTAATAATTGAAACTCCGCCTGCAACTTGACCTAGTTTTTTTTCTTATATATATGTTGAATCCTTCTAGACGATAGGGCCATTAAAAATCCAAAAAGACCTTAAGGGCCACTCTAATATATATACGTATACAGGCAGGAAATATGTACACAGGCTATGTATCCGTGGTATGTGGAAATACGAAGAGTTTCTGGAGCACCAACGAACCCAACGAAAACACATGCCCATTATTATGCATGTGATGCAAAATAATTATCGCAAACGCGAATCAACGGCTCCGCGCGCCGCTCGCTCGTGCCTCTTATTTGCATTTCGGCTGGCCGTGAGCTAGGTCGGTCGACGACGTTTCCGTCTCTCGACTTTGCACATTATTCAGACGATTTTCACGTCCCGCAAACAACGATATCTCGATTTATTTTCCCATGCAAGAATTGAGATCACGAGTCTGTGGAAGGTAAAAATAATTCTTCGACAACTCGCGATCAGAAGTCTGCCAATTTATACGGTAAATTCGATTCAAGAGATTATCGTCCATTTTGTGCCAATATTGGATATATTCGAGCATTTCATTGTGTCGCAAATTACGAGTTTGCTAGAAAATTTGTTGGAAAATTAATTATCGATGTCGAGGCGTACCTCGATTAATTTTCATTATTATATTTCATCTATTGTATTAGATTATTATTGATCACGTGACGTGGGGACTTGGAAACGCGCATATCTCGACGGTTATTCAACAAATATCCGAGAATTTAATTTTTATTT
The DNA here is from genome assembly GCA_963971145.1 of Sussaba pulchella. Lineage (NCBI taxonomy): Eukaryota > Metazoa > Arthropoda > Insecta > Hymenoptera > Ichneumonidae > Sussaba > Sussaba pulchella. Next base: position 3,260,234 of record OZ020164.1, read on the forward strand.
TGTTTTACGCGAATTGCGTACCTAATCGAAGTGTTTTTACGTTTTAAAATAACCTAAAAATATTTTTTTATGATACGAGGCATATCGAACGAAATTGAATTTGATCGCGTAGATACCGCGAAAAAGTTTGATGAAAAACGAAGTGTATTATGCGAACATTGTACGTACATAGATGTTATGATTAATAATTGCTGTAATTAGATCCTCGCTTCACGACTCACTGCACGAAACATTCCGCTTCACGGTTGTTACATGGATATAATAAAAAGAACCGGATATATATCAAAGGAGGAAGAGGAGAAGGAGATTTTATATGATATATATACGGTGAGTACGAATTTGTCATAATCGTTGAACTATTCGCATGAAATCGTTGACTCTACGTGCCATCGCAACTCGACGCTTGTGTTTCGTTTGATTAACGCGATTCTCCGTTTCAACAGCCGTTACCGTTCTCGTACAACCTAGATAAAACGGATTAATGAGCAATCACGAGGGACATAAATTTCTTGATTAATTATCCGCCACGGAAAATTTAAAAACGAACGGATCTACAGACTCGTCACCGTTCATAAAACAATTTTTTTTTCCTTCGATCAATAGCGTTATCATTGCCGAAATCATTTTTATTACCTAACCGTGCATATCGTAATTGTTTCAGAATTACGAAGTCGATGGAAATAATTTTTTGATATAATTCTTTCACTTTTATAATTTAACGAAATTCAATGGAAAATTAAAAAAACGTGGGAATAATAAAAATAAAAATAAAATAAAATAAAATAAAAAAATAATAATAATAATAATAATAATAATAATAATAATAATAATAATAATAATAATAATAATAATAATAATAATAATAATAATAATAATAATAAAAATATGAATATTTTTGTATTTTAAGAATGTATTTGGAGGCAAATATTTATCAAATAACATTTCCATCAATAAAATAAATGATTGATTGAATTTATGTTGAAAAATGTATATAAAGTTCATAGCTGAATTTGAAAAAAAAAACTGTATTATTTTCGTTTATCTTTTCTCTTTGCTGGATTTTTTTTTCATGACAAATTCTTCGAACCTCGCGCAGTCGTTGATGCCTCTCCGTGCTTGAAAAAACGAGTGTCTCCGGGACGTCGAAGACGCTCGTTTCCATTGCTTTGCCTCCCAGGAGGATTCAACGGCTGCACGTGACGCGCTTCGGGAAAGTAGTTTTATACCGATATTCGTTCTTCCCGAAGTTTCGATGCAGAAATCGATTGTACCCCATCGGTTAAACTATTTCACTCTTTTCTCGGAAAAAAACGTGAAAATTCTCAATTCCCAACATTCAAACTTTTACCATTTTTTATCCATTATCCATTTCCTCTCCGTACAAACTGCATCGAACGAAACAATCCTCCAACTACATTTAACAAAAATTCCACATAATTTCCGATCCAATTTCTATAATTTATATTTCAATAATTTCTCCTTTTTAATCAAAAATATGGACAAATCAGTAACTCGATATCTCTGTAGCACGTATTATTGTCGTCAAACTGCGACCGCTGATCCAGCTTAATTCCATAGCGTTACAAAAGTACGTGCTTCGGTACCGTCCGCGTATTTAAATGTACGCGGGTGTGGGTGTGCCCGTTCGTACGTGAAGCGATCCAACGCACACGTGGGATGCACGAGAAACGTCTAGCAACGATTTTATTCCGCGTGACGATAATTTTTCCGGCGTGCGACGAGCAATAGCTCGAAGAGCTGAGGCCAAGGGCCGCAAAATTATTGTCCCCGGGGCCGACACGAGAGAGAACGGACGGAGAGACGTGCAATATTTGTCCCTGAAAACATTTTATACCGACGGAAATGGAGAGAAACCGAGAGACAAAATCGTAACGGAGGGGCAGAGCGGAAAGGGGGTTGCAGCTACAGAGAGAGAAAGAATTTCTTCAATTTGTCAGGACTTGACAGATTTTTTTTCTTTTTTAATTTTTTTATTTTAATCTTTTTTTTTCGTTCCTTTTTTCGTTATTTTGCGCATCGTCGATGTCATGATTCGGTCTGAAAGGGTTTTTTGCATTGGAATACTCCCCCGCAGTGATAATCCGAACTAAACGCGCTGTCACGGTTGCTTTTCCACCTCAATTGCGGAACGCGCTGTCCAATTCTTGTCTCCGGGATGTGCCTTGTTCGCTTTTGACACGTTTATGCATTTGGAAGGCGTTTGTTTTTTCCATTTATTTGATTTCGTTCGGTTTGGAAGCGAAATAATTTTTTTTAAATTTATTTTGTATTTAGAAATAATTCATGTTTTTATTCTTCGTATAGTTGTTGTCATTATTTGAAGAATTGAAGAACTTTTTCTCAAAAATCGTGTGAATAAGTTTCACTACTCATATAATTAATAAATTATAGAATTTGGAATTAAACTGGTCATAAAACGATCGATTCCCATAATTTGTAATTAATTAAAATGGATGCCAATTTTTATTCTTTATTCTATTTTTAATTATATTTGATTAATTTGGAATCAATTATAAAATTGATAAATTACGAATTTCGTAATTAAACCGATTATAAAGTCATGAATCAACAAAATTTTCAATGAATTTAAATTAATGACAATGTTTATCCTCCATCCTATTTCCATTTCATTTTTTTAATCGTGTCTAATTAATTTAGAGCGAGCAATAAAATCCATAAACAACAAAATTTGTAAATGATACAAAAAAATGTTGCCCATTGAAAAGTCCGATAAAATAGATACGCAATTCATTGCGCGGCGACACCGTCACGTCACTTTTACGTCGACAACGTTGCACTGGGTTTTTGGCGCGTCCACGACAGCGTTAAAGAATTGACCAGCATATTTGACCAACGTGCTGAGAGTGCGCGACATACTCGCGTATTATCCCGCGACGGAATTCATCCAAGGAACGCTGACTGGCACGCAGAGTCGCACATCTGTGACGAGTTCACATTTAATTCAAGGCTCGCGCACTTATTCGCACTGACGCGTGCAATATCAGTGAGAAGAAAAAAAACTAGCGTCAAACAAGAGACTCACGTACGGCTCCGTCTCACAAATCTACTGACCACAGTCCCGGCTTCGCCGCCATCTTTGACCAAATCAAATTAAAAAATTAAAAAAACAACGCATTAGTGAAAAAAATGTCCAAAATTGTTATTCTAAAATATTCGTCTTAAAAAAAAAACACATGCAGAAAAAAAAAAAGGAATAAATAGAACGAACATCCGCAGGCATCTGAAATCGATAATAAAAACAATCTTCTCAATACTCGCATAAAAAAAAAACCAACTCGACACCATAAAAAATGAAACGTACAAGCGCAAAGGTACGACCGATAGCATTCGGATGCGCGTGGAATAATTTCTTCGATATAAATGTACAGACACAACGGCGGAAGGGGAATTTAATATTGCATGAGCGGAGACGCGAGGAGGCAAACAAATGTTACGTGACCGTGATTAAAATGGGATTTATTAGCGGGATTGAATAACGCTCGGCAAGCGCTGTTGGCAATATGGAAATTCAATTTGTAAATCCACGGAACAAAGAAATTCATTTTATTTTTTCATTTGAAAAAAAGACAAAATGAATTTTTCTGTCAACATTATTTTTATTCTACGAGTTTTCGGATAAGTAAAAAAATTACATATATATGACTATATATGCCTAATTCTGCATATCGTAAAAAATAATAATAATTAAAAAGAAAGAAAAAAAATAGTAAAAATTATATACAGCCAATATATTAACTATATATAGTCTACATATTCTCTATATGCATAACCCCATTAATGGATTATATATATAGACAATGTGTAATTTTTTTACCCGGGTTATGCCACGATGGCTCTGCCAACCAAAGTTGGCAAGTTGGAAAACCAAACGACAGAGAAAAATATTTTTCCTTTCAAATAAATAAAAATAAAAATTAAATATTTTTTTTATCGAACGAAATTCGTACAAGCAAACGGTGAAAGCTCTAACGCACAGAATCCACGCGTGGGTGAACACACGTACGCGTATTTACACGAACGCAAACTCCCCAGAGCACGCAGACACGCAAACGCTTGCGGACACACGCAAACGCACCAGTTTATTGAATAAAGCCGAGGCTCCGCCGGTCCCATGTCACGCTGTATTATCATAATAACGTTTCGAACGCGGATAGCCCGGGAGTGAGCTTATCCGTGACGACGTCGTTAATTTATTATACCATACGTCGTAAAGTATTCGCTCCGACACCACTCGAGAGTACTCGATACAATCGTTCGCGAACACACGCGTGTGTAACGAATAACGACGAATAATAAAGCAATTGAGACCAAAGACCGTGTGTGAATCGGCTTGTGAGATTCGTTTAATTACTTTTGAATGATTTATCATCGTTAATAATTAGCTAGGTTGAACATTTAGACGCGAATCCGTCCTCTTCGTGGTTCAATTGTACTCCACCGAATTGAACCACGGATGGATATAATATAAAGAGCTTTTTTTTCGTAGCAAGGATATTTTTTCTTTCATCGATATAATGGAAATAAAAATATTCCTTCTGCGGAATGAAAATCATATTAAATTATCATTATATGTATTATAACCCCAACGGGATTATACGAGTTTGTATAATACAATATAATATATAGTATTGACCAATAATAATTATAGTAATAATAATTGGTTGATAATATATATTATACGGAATTATATATTATAATATTTTCTATAATAATAATGATTGTTATGAAATCATAAATCAATTAATTAATTAATTTATTATATAATTAATTAATTAATTAGGAAGCATCTGTTGCAGGGAAATAATAATAATAACAATAATAATTATATTATTTTATTATTATTATTATTGACTATATAATTGACTTGAATTATAGAATGTCAATAATAATAATAATAAAATAATATAATATAATAATAATGATTATTATTATTATTATTGACATTCTATAATTACCTCTCTGGTTATTTCTCCGAGAGTCAGAGAGAGAGAGAGAGGGAGAGAGAAACAGAGTGACAGATATAATGTTATAATATGATATAATAATTAAATTCTATTATTATTATATTACACACACACACTCTCTCTCTTTCTCTTTCTCTCTCTCTCTTCTCGGTCGTATCGTTAATTGAAATGATTCGCTATCAAATTTCAACCCCGTTGGAAAATTGTTGAGATCTCCCAGTCACGGATTTTCACGAACCATCGTAAATGGAAAATCTGCATAGCGACGATGGCTTCGATATCACCCGCGGCCGTTTGTACGCAGATAAAACCGAGGCTAAAAAACCTCGCCTCGCGTATATCATACATATACACATACACACCCATAAATATGTAATATATATGACACGCATGTACGTGTATACGCGGTTCGGGCGGAGGACGTATGTATACATAACGATGAAATGAAAATGGAACAATATAAATGGCGAGAGGTTGGTGGTCTCTTGTTCAAAAGAAAATACGGTAATGAACCCAGAACGATGGAAACCCCGATAAACTCGGCTTCTTCGTTTTCCTCGCAATTCCAGCCCACCCCTTCCACCCTTCAACCCCCTCTGCTCGTTTTCTCGTGCTCGCCGAACCCATCCATGACCCCCTTCTTCGTCTTCTTACCCTCGATGGCGCTCGTATATATTTTTTTTCGTCTTTCTTCTTATCTTTCTTTTCTTTTTTTTTTTGGAGACTATTTTTTTCCGTCCTTGCTCCGTTACCTCTTTCTCTGTGATGCCTCGGCTGGTGGAGCCTAGACATTATTTTTTTTTTTCAACCCTTTGTACGGGCCTTCGCCCGCGCAGACATTTTGCGCTTTGCGTAATGAATGAAGCGGCTGCGGCAACATATATATTAGACGATCTTTCCCGGCCGGTGGGGATAAGGAAGCCGTGTCACGACACGCACGTGAGAGTCAACGACTGACGCGTACAATTGTACGTATGTGTGCGATTTATGTATGGGGTATTCCATGACATTTCGATGGAAATCTCGCGATTGCCGCGGGGACATGTCAGCCGTCGACAAAAGTCGGCGATGATTTGGGTTTGGATTTTTTTTTTGTTATTATTTTGGGGGTGAAGGAATTGTAGAGAGAATTGAGGACATTTTTTATTGTATGGTGTCTGGAGAATTTTAGAATGTTGCTTGGAGATGTTACGAAATATTTGGGTTTTGTGGTGAGACGGAGATTTTATTAGTGCGGTTATAAAATTTAGGGTAATTGAGAATCTATATTAGTCATTTATTATTCGAGTACTGTTTTAAATATTGGGAGAAATATATTTATTGTGTTATAGCTTGAAAATCGTATATTCATGAAACACGATTATAAAATTTTTCTCTTCCGATAAAATCCATTTTTTTAAAATTATTTTTTAATATTGTTTGGTATTGTTCAATATTTCAGAATATTATTATTCATTTATTTTTGAATTATCACCTTAAATGCGAACTGTCGGAAAAATAGAAAAGATTGATAGTGCTTTCTATGATTAATCGTTTGGCATAAAAAAAAAAAATTATCGAGATTAGCGACGTCATCGTTAAATCTTGATGCTATCTTCACGGAACGCCCCGTGTATATTTAATAGCGCGCTGGACGTTGGTCCCTCGTGTAGTTCGTCACTCGCATGACTCGATGCAGACTTCGCCGCCCTCGATAATCAAGCATAATTACAATTGTCTTCACAGCCGTGCCAAAAGGGGGAGAAAAATGAGAGACTCGGAAATTGGCACGAGAGACAAAAATGAAAAAAATAAACGAAAATTGAAAATAAATTTTTTTAAATATTTTCCCTGCTATGAGATATTACTTCGATCACCGCCCGAAATATTGGCCATCATCCAACAGCCACAAATAACTCGGTAATTCAATTTCGCAATGAAAATATCCCAATGGAAAATCGCCCGATAAATTATGTTATCAATACTTCATAAAAATGTTATAGTTTATGGTTTTGAAAAAAAAAGATTCGTCTGTCATCAAAACCAAAGCTTCGCTAATATACTTATCACTGTCAATGATAAGATCTCATTAATGTCTATGTATCAAACGAAAATATCCTAACCAAAAATTACCCACTAAATCATCTCATCGATGTTTCATAAAAATATCAAACGCACGAAATGCAATAAAAAAAAAAAGATCTTTCCGTAATAAAAACCAAAGCTTTTCCAATGTCTCGTGGAGTACGCTCAGCCTCGAAAGCGACCAGCTGCATCGTAAATCCAAAATTTCCATTTAAAACCCATTAAAAAAAAAATATTTAAACAAGACAAAAAAAAAAGTCGGTTAAAAACAACGTTTTTGTCGAAAGCGTGTCAAGGTTTGTTTGACGATAGAAATAAAAATAACGTGTCTTTGATATCGAACTGCCACGTCGGCGAGCTTGAGTGAGAGTAAATCGTCGAGTTACAGTTCGTTCTCGAACTCGTTGTATAGCGAGTTACCGATCTATTTGGCAAACCGCGAATGATACTCGCCGCGTGGGTCGAACGCCGCGCGTATATATAAATATTCCACACGTACGAATCGATTGCACATTTCGTGAGTGCGTGCGCGGCCGCGCGCGCCCTCGCGGCGTGATCGACCACGCGTGAATATCCACGAAAATGAGTTAAAAAAAAATGTATATCGTCGATTTTCACGAGAGCGCGATTCGTTCGAATGGAGTTTTCGAATGAAATATTTATCTCGGTTGATGTTTTGAGAGTAATATTTATTATTTTGAGGGCTGCGTTTATCCAAATTAAAAAAACAGAGGACTGATTTTTTTTAGATATAATGCGAGGTGGAGACTTGAAATTTGGCAAAGTAATGCAATTTTATTAATAAGCGTATTATGCGTTAGTTAACACTTGAAAATATTTATATGAGAATTAAAGACGGGGAAAATTGGATACTGGACATTTTTTTTGTTGGATACATCGTGTGGGATATCGTTCGAAAGAGCTTTTGATAGGGAATACCGAAATATTTTTTTCGGAATTTTAAATAGCATATTTCAAAAGATATCCTGGAAAATATGCGAAAATAGAGCGTTCTTCCCCCTCCCTTGCTTCTGAAACTACCGATTCGAAATTTTTTCAAAAATTAGGAAATAGAACGCCTCACTTAAACTTTACAGAAAAATTAAAACTTCCTAGTAAAGTCCTAGATCTCATGGAAGCCCAGTAATTAATTATCAAAAATTGATACGCTCTTCTGATTTTTATCATTTTATGTTTGATTGATCTTCTCCATCGTAGGTTCGAATAATCTCGTTGTTTTCGACGAATGAAATTTGGGCCACGTTCGCGGCCACTTACGGCAACAAATTGACGCTCCCATAACATAAACGGCCAATCACACACGAAACAACCTCGTGTGTACATTTACGATCATGTTGCAAAATAAAAAACAATAATAAAAAGAAAATGATAATAAAATCCAACGACCCACGGAATCCGCGTTCGTGGCGTTACTTTCACAATTTCAAACCGCGCTCGGGTAAAATTTGTGGAACCAATTGCCACGCGCATTTGCGATTCGTGCGTTGATGAATCGCGCGGGTTCGTATGTGCAATTGTTACGTACGATTATGTTTCGTTGCATCGTCGAATGGAAGGGATTAAAACGAATGAACACACGCGAAGCCTTTTATCGAGTCGCGGTACTGCTGTTCGCCGTCCGAATGCGTTATCGCGATGATATTGGGGTTGGAACGAGGCGTTGGGGGTGGGGAGGGGGCGGCGGAGGGCCGGCGGGGGAGGGGAGGGAGGAAGGTGCGGGCCCGAAAATGTTATCATTCGTTAAACTCGGGTGATATACAAGGACCAGATAGCACTTTGTCGCGAACCTCCGTTCTGCAGCTGGTGCAGCATTATTAATTTAATTCAACGAGCGACGATTCGATCCGTAGTGTGTGTGTGTGTATATGAGGTATTCCATGGGGAATCGAAGGGTCGAAATCCTGTCGATTAGGTCGATGATTTTCTATTTTTTGTTCGGGTTTCATTTGACTCTAGGAAGATAGCTGATTCTTTTCACGAATTTTTAGATCCATAAATGACCCTTAAAAAAATAGGAAACTACCCCCGAGTATCGAAAAGTTTATTTTGACGTAATTGGAAGTTATGATGTTTTCTCTTGTGATTTAAGTAAGTCAAAAAATGAACTTTTTCGACATTTTTGAGTCGGATTTTTACTGCAACTATTTTTTTCGTATCGTAGAATATTATTAAAAATATGAATAAGAAATATTATCAATTATTCAATCCCGTAATAGAATTGATGATATCGTTATTATTTTTAGATTTTTCGATTTCACCACCTGATTACAGAAATGAAAAAAAAACAATGAAGTTGCCCGAGAGACTCACGGAAATAAAATTGAAAACCATTTACTTTGATGATTGCATTTTTGTCACGACTTAGATTCATCTTTTATTTCAACGTCTTTCATATTTTTCTTTTTTTTTGGGTCTGAAATTCCCATATGTACAGTTTCCTGCGTAGTTACGTTGATTATAGACGTCGTTGACGTACATCCCCGATTATCCCTTTCTCCGTGGGTTCGCATCGTCGTAACTACTTCTTTCTTTCGGTTTTCATTTCTCTTCTCTTCTCTCCGGGGAGGAGAGCAAGGGCGGAAAGGAGTCTCTTTCTCATTCCGAAGCTCTCGGTCGTCGTCTCGCTTTGTTACGAAACACGACGGCGCTGAGCAGCTTGTTCGCCGCGTGATTTGCACCTTTTGTCATCGTGTACGTACCGAACATACCCATACATATATTTATATATATACAAGTAATACATATGTATATATATATACACGAGTTAAAATAAATATATGTATATTACTTGTACACGTACACGTACAACGACCTTCGGTTATATCTGCCTGCTCGACTCGAGCACCTCGCATGTTCCACACTCGTGTAAATTCGCTTCGCGTGTCCGTGCATTACTTAAAACGGAAGTTTCGAGGTTGTATTAAAAATAATTGCAACTTGCCGGAATTTCATTAACGTTATCGCAATGATTTTCATATTCATGATTTCTTTTTATTCATTATTGTTTATGATTATTTTTTATATTATTTAAAATATTGTATCTTTTGCGGCACTCGGCGATTGCGCGGCGATGAGTTTATATATTTTTTTATTTTTATTTTGATCGTTTTATAGCTGGAATCAACGTCGATGAAATGGGAAGTATTATTCGCGCATTAATCTCGATGGCGTATACGGGGATTTGTATCGCAGTTGAGAGCGACTGCAGAGACGAGCTTGACGGCCACCGAGAGCTAACAGACCGTCTAATTAAGTTAATGCATCCGATTAGCATGACATCGCAGACATTGCCACAACTAGGCTCCTCTGTATCAAATTAAATTGGAAGAATATAGAGCAGCTTCGTATTTATCTCCAATCAATTTCAAAATAATCGAGAATTCATTATTATTATTGTTATTATAATAATAATAATTATTATTATTTTTATTTTATTAATAATAATTAAAAATCGAATAATAAAAATAGTCATTTAACGAATTTTATGGACGACTAATTTCTGGTCTCTATTATATATACTTTATTGAACATTTTTAGACTTCATTATTATCGTTATTAGTCCAATAATAATAATAATGATAATAATGATAATTCTTAAAAATTTATAATAAAAGAAATGAGTGCCTTCCCGAAATTTGTGAAAAAATTATTTTCATCTCCAAATCGCGCATTTTTCCTGGAAAAAATATAAAGAAATAAAAAAAAAGAACTGAGTTATTGGGAATTGATGGCTCGTTAACGATTGAGTGCTAATCAATTAAAATTGTCTCTTTTTATTTCGCATGTAGCTCAATGTTTCACCGACGGATGAAAAATAAAAAATAAAACATGAAAATTGTTAAAAACAATTTCCGTGCTTTCTTCAGATTCGAGGACTTATCGATTGAAAAATGGAATGAAAGTGAGAAACATGGAATACCAGCGTGGGAGACTGTCGTATGGTGTTTATTAAACCACCAACGGCGGTAATTAAATTTTGTTGATTGCTGTATACAAGGCGGAGGAGGGCGGGGGGTTTATAGTGACTAACATAAGCGATTCCATCGTCATATTATACGGCGATTCGTGTCTTCGAGTTCTCCGACACACACCGACGCACACCGTAAGACGCATTATAAATAACTTTGAGCAGCGGCGCGCACACCGAGCTACGTGCTTGTAC